>CAMRHE010000160.1:4140000-4583842 GCA_947044405.1 Leptodactylus fallax
ACACTGCAACAGGGTAATGACTGCATGTTAGAGGGTTAAAGGCACCTTGACTAGGGGTGGAGGTAATGATGTAGCAGAGCCGGGTTATGTTTACTGGGCCCCATACACGCCAATGGCACAAGCGATCACTACCAACAAACCTTGGCCATGATGGTGTATGTATGTGCCATGTATGGATGAGCCACTGTCCCTGGCAAACAATCATGTGAGTGCCATGACACCTTCATTCTGCTGATATATACAAGTACCTACTGATCATACACTGACAGACTTCTCTACGCTTAGATAATTTTGTTCTCCTCTAAATCCTGCAGCTTTATCGATATCTCAGTTACTTGCATTGTTAATTTTTTTTTTTTTTAGGTTCTTTAATCCATCGCATTTTATCATTGTGCTGGCGTAGCTTGTCCAGGGTTGCTCATGCCATTGGAGGACGCTGTGCACGTGCATGCTGCAGACGTTCCTCTAGTTCTACCTAGAAAAAGAAAAATCTCCGGCTATAGTGCCCTGGTGTAAGTACGGCAAGTCTATCAGAACTCTACCAAGGACGAAGACGTCCCATCATCTGATCGGTCACCATGCAAGCATCATCGGCAGAAGAAGGCTTATTCCATACTTATTTTCAGCTATTACATTATCAATAAAAATATATAAAAACTTCAATATTTCATCATTTGTGGTCATTTCTAGAATAAATCCACTTATTTTTGTGTTTGACAATCCCAATTAATTATAGTTTCCTTCATGTGAAGATACAAGCGCAGTCTATTGTCATTACTCTACCAACTTGTATCTGCTGGTCAGAAATATCTATAGTCCACACTACAACCTCTACAGGATTCCCTGACATCCTATAAGGATCCCATAATGTAAGATGGGAGACTATCAGAATAAGAATTTCTCCACTTCTCCTAAGGACTCAGTCAGACGGCCATGATATATCCATACAATTCAGAAGCTATTAGAAAGAGTTTTGCTACATGGGCCTTAACCTATGGTATTTTCCACGCTAAAAGTATTCATCATGAGATTGGTGGGTGTTACCATACCCCTCCCCCAGAAGTCCAAATGAGGTGTCAGGTATGGGACCCCCATCAATCTCAATTTGATGGCCTAATTCATGATATTTTTCATTCTACTGACAGGTCCTTTTTAACATTTTTAGCCCAGAAAACCCCTTTATGGCCAGGACTACACAAGATCTTTGGCTGTGCCTCCCATCACACAAGTACAGATGGCTGTTACTGCCCTGTAACTACTCACTAATGTTACTTAATGGAGTCGCAGTCACCGCAACATCTAGTCGCAGAAAGATAAAATACTGCTCCATCATTCTGCAACTACAAGTCCCAGCAACATCAAGGTTACAATGTGACTAGTCACTTACATTAGTGAAGGGCGACCTGGTGATATTTGGTCATGTGATATAGAAGACGTGTAGCCCGAGCCTTAGTGGTACAATCTACATGTAACATATCAGTCCCCGGCCTTATCCTCTGTCCTACATACAGGACCATGTAAGAACATCAGACTGCATCACATCCGTCTCCAGTCTCACATACAGTCCTACATAAAGGACATCACCCCATGTACAGTCCCATGTAAACTACATAACCCCTACATACAATACTATGTAAGCCTCCTCACCTCCCTCCCATACAGTCCTATGTAAGCCTCCTCATCCCCCCCCTCACATACAGTCCTATGTAAGCCTCCTCATCCCCCCCTCACATACAGTCCTATGTAAGCCTCCTCATCCCCCCCTCCCTCCCATACAGTCGTATGTAAGCCTCCTCATCCCCCCTCCCTCCCACAGTCCTATGTAAGCCTCCTCATCCCCCCTCCCACAGTCCTATGTAAGCCTCCTCACCTCCCTCCCTCCCACAGTCCTATGTAAGCCTCCTCACCTCCCTCCCATACAGTCCTATGTAAGCCTCCTCATCCCCCCTCCCACAGTCCTATGTAAGCCTCCTCACCTCCCTCCCTCCCACAGTCCTATGTAAGCCTCCTCACCTCCCTCCCATACAGTCCTATGTAAGCCTCCTCATCCCCCCTCCCACAGTCCTATGTAAGCCTCCTCACCTCCCTCCCTCCCACAGTCCTATGTAAGCCTCCTCACCTCCCTCCCATACAGTCCTATGTAAGCCTCCTCATCCCCCCTCCCACAGTCCTATGTAAGCCTCCTCATCCCCCATCCCTCCCACAGTCCTATGTAAGCCTCCTCACCTCCCTCCCACAGTCCTATGTAAGCCTCCTCACCTCCCTCCCATACAGTCCTATGTAAGCCTCCTCATCCCCCATCCCTCCCACAGTCCTATGTAAGCCTCCTCACCTCCCTCCCTCCCACAGTCCTATGTAAGCCTCCTCACCTCCCTCCCATACAGTCCTATGTAAGCCTCCTCATCCCCCCCACGTACAGTCCTATGTAAGCCTCCTCATCCCCCCCCCCACATACAGTCCTATGTAAGCCTCCTCATCTCCCCTCCCTCCCATACAGTCCTATGTAAGCCTCCTCATCCCCCCCACGTACAGTCCTATGTAAGCCTCCTCATCCCCCCACATACAGTCCTATGTAAGCCTCCTCATTCCCCCCCTCCCATACAGTCCTATGTAAGCCTCCTCATCCCCCCCCCTCACATACAGTCCTATATAAGCCTCCTCATCCCCCCCTCAGATACAGTCCCACATAAAGGACATCACCCCATGTACAGTCCTATGTAAACCTTCTCTCTCGCCCCCTGACATTCCGCCGCTGCTCTGCGGTCTCCACTACTGTCACTCCCGCAGCTGCTTCCTTTTATATGCGCTGTGATCTGGAGGCCACGCCCCTTCCAGTGACGTCATTGTTATAAAGCAGTGGCGGGAGATTCAGGCGCAGGAGAAAAGATGGATGAGAAAAGAACGAAGGTAAAACCTTCCTGGGAGGAGACAGGCCGGAGCTGTTACTGCTGTCACATGTCCTTGTGTGGTAGGAGGGGGAGGGGGCTCATGTTGTAGGACTACAGGTCCTAGCAAGTCTTTGTATTTATGTGTGTACACACACACACACACCCCTGTGTTATACACAGGGAGATGGCATAGTCTGTAGCCATGGAGGCCCCATAACCAGCCTGTAGTCTAGTGATGGTGATATCTCTAATAATATACCATGGCTCTTGTTCACACCACATTATCAGGTATAGCTGCAGTTTTTCATACAGTCCTATGTACATTTTTCACTGCAGTTCTTAAGGGGTTAAATAGTAATGATGGTGTTGCCCATGGTAAAAGGTGAATATATGTATAATTGGGGATAGATATATATATAGGGCAGGGGGTGCCAGGCTGTGGCTCTCTGGTTGTTGTAGAACTACAATTCCCAGCATGCATCCACCACAGGTTGGAGATCTCAGATATAAGAGCCTATTCACACACCGGGGCATGTACCGAGGCGTGAGAAACCTCCGTACATCCGAGGGTGATCTGTTTTCTTGGCGCCGTCATAGACTTCAGTCTATTCAGGGATCTGAGAAACGGCCCAAGAAATAACCAGATCTCTTATCTTACGGATCGGTCACACGGACTGGTTAGAAATAGTCATGTGACCAGGTCCAATACTTTCTATAGGGCTGAGTACTGTCCGATAAGGAAATGGCCATGAAAACCTGTTGTGTGAATAATCAGGGCATGGGTCAGGGCATGCTGGGAGTTGTAGTTATAGGCGGTCACTGCTGAATGGGTTTTTATAATACATTTTTTGAGGTGTCCTCTTGATATGATAAAACACCAGTCAGTGGGCTTTGACCAGTGGGCCACCAATTCCATTACCGTTGAGGGAGAAATGGTTATGTTTTTGTGGTCACTTCTCTATGGGCAATTGAAAACTGGGGAAAAAAGTTGAAGACTCTGCCACAGGAACCTTGAGGACTTTTTCTTTCCGCCGCTTTCTGAAACGGGCAGACCCCATTATAGTCAATGGGGTCCGAACGATGGAGAGCCCAGCGCAGATGTGACCCTAGCCTTAAACAATCGCAGTTGATGCCTTTGTCTTTGGCGTCAGGCGTCTGCTGTACTACACGGCCGGCACTTTCCGCATGTAGAGCGCACGTATGGTAAATGTCACCAAGGGGTTATTCAGTTTCTGATATTGATGGTCTAACCTTAGGATAGGCCATCAATATTGGGTCTGTAGGGGTTCTGCTCTGCTCGCTCGGCAGGTGTAGGTACTACAGGGCTTTCCCTTTGAAGTCTATGGGGCAGTGCTGTATTATCTACACCTGTTAGTGAGCAGCGCGGCTCCTGGCATAGAAGCCATTACCAGGAGAGATGTTGCTTTGGTACAGCTGATCTGCGGGTGTCGGACCCTCACAGATGTAATATTGATGACCTGTACTAAGAATAGACCATCAATAGTAGACCCTGGCAAACCCCTTTTAAGCTTTAGTTTTTTGTATCTGCAGATTGTCTCGTGGCTGAAAAAATTATTTGGTGATCAGGTTCTGCCACCCTATGAGGTGAACACCCGCACCATGGATCTGCTATATCATCTGGCGGAGTTCAATGAAGCTCGTGATAAAGATTTAACCCTCGTCCTGGAGGACCAGAAACTGAAGGCTGCTGAGCTCAGGTCTGACGGTAACTACATGCATGCTTGGTGCCAGGGCTCTGGAGTTGGTAGGCCGAATCAAACTCCTCTATTTTCCCACAGACCGACTTAGACTTCTACACCAACTCCTTCATAAATAGCTGACAACCATGGTCACTCCGTAGCAGTAAAGATCCTCAAAATCATTAAAAATCTAGTGACTGATTCCTAAGAGGGTAAATAAATATGTAACAAACTATACATCAAATTATATGTTAAAAGTTTTTAACATAAGTAAAAATAATGAATCTTTTTATTTCAAAGCTGGATTTCGGTAACTTTTCCAACTCCAGGAAAAATTGGTCCCAACAGGCCCTCATGGAAGGGATTTAAAGGGACAAATAAACACATGACTGCAGGATCAGACCACACAGGGCTTTACTGTAATATATAAACATGGAGACAAGGATCAGCACAGTAGCTGTATACCCAAATGAGTAGGATTTGTCCCTAACACCTTGTCTTTTCATACTGATGATTCCACCGCAGAATAGGTTATCAGTATCTGTTTGGTCCGTGGTTCGGGTGTTAAATTCCTTCTGATCCGGCTCCTTCTGGGTGTCGGAAGCCGTATTGATGGATGGAGTCAGAAGCAGCTCTGCTCCTGTTCAAGTTATAGCAGCAGACCTGCAGTACGTTGGCACCACAATACAGTGGACTATGCTAGAAGGAGGCCCCATCCATTGTATAGCGGTGACGCAGGGTTATAGTATCTCGAATTCCATTACTTGAATAAGTGCAGAGCTGTTTCCAGCGTCCGGAGGTCGCTGGATAAGCTGATCGGTGTGTGGTCCGGCTGACTGGTTCACTTGGTTTATCGAGTTATTTCTCTGGCTCTGCAATACTACTGAGAACATGGATCTAGCCCAGGGGTCGGAAACCCCCGGCACGCATGCCAACAGTGGCACGCAAGGCTTATTTACCTGGCACCGGCAGTGGAGTCCTCACCCAGCAGTTTCAATCGGACCAAACACGGCTGAAAAAAAAACTATTATAATGTGGGGTCTTTTCAGATCCCCGAGTATAATAAGCGGAGCCCCCAGGGAGGTGCCAAATATTAAAAAAAATAAATAAATAACTCACCTTACCTGGATCCGCAGCGTCTCTGTGCTCTTCGGGCGCTTAACGTTGTTTTTTATGTTTGTCACCTCTCTTGGCCCTCCACTTATTATACTGTGGGGTCTGAAGAGACCCCACAGTATAATAGCTAGTGAGTGGTGACAATTGGTATATTATAAAAGTTAGAATATTATACCGTGTGCAGGGGCCACTATGGTACATAATACCGTGTGCAGGTGCCGCTATGGGACATAATACCGTGTGCAGGGGTTGTCAGACTTACAATTATTGACCGGCACTCCGAGTACCTCAACTTTGATTTTTTTTTTTAATCGAAATCGGCACGCCGAACAAAAAAGGTTGCCTACCTCCGATCTAGCCTGTTCTACAAAGTCACTACTAGCTCCTTGGATGTATAGTTAAAATTCTAATGTTGTTTTACATGTTGGTGAATGCAGACAGATACCCGACAGAGGGTAACCTAACTGAACTGTTGAACTAATATGCTAGGAGAATGAATCATGACAGTCTAGTTTAGTCAGATGCATATGGCTGAGCACAGCAGTGACTCCTATGACAGTTTGATGGTGCAGACTCATGGTGAGTGTGAATTAGCTGAAAAGCTAACATATTTAGCACAGAGTAGACTGTACCTCTGGACTAAGAAGATGGTGATATTATCACAAAAACAGGTGAGTTGTATGAAGCTACAGACACACACACCCTTTCATTCATACATAGTATTCATTTGCCAGTGAGTGAGTCTGCAGGACCAGCTGCTGTGGTCTCTCTCCCTCCTCCCACTTTCTTTAGTTCTTGATCATCTTTGCTAGGAATGTCAACTAGATGAGTTACGTTACTATGAATATCAGTTTATTGTGAACTTAGTTTATGAACTACCCAACACTAACTTGCAAAAATACCTAGGGAGGTGAAACACCCACACAAAAAAAAATCATACTCTGGTGTCGACAGCCACTGTCCATTTAGGCACATGCATTGCAGTCGCTACTGTGATGTAAGTCAGTGAAGTCACCAGGTCCTTTTCCGCATCTGATTGGTCTCAGTAGTCACATGCGGCATCGGTGGCGACTGGACATGGTGAACGCCTAAACACACTGAAGCACAGGGGACAGGCGAGTACAACATTGATTTATTTTTTTTTCTCTATGGACAACCCCTTTAATTTCTTGTTACAGCAATAACAAGTGGCTGTGTTTGTGGTGGAATTTGTTCAAGCTGAACAATTTAGCTTCAGGAATTTGAAGCTAAATTTCTGCTTGATGAAATTCCACTGTGGAATCTGCAAATTTTGCAGACAGTGCGACTTATCTTTGTGCACACAGAAGAGGGGAGCTAGATGCTTTTTCTTTACCCTGTGTTATGTAATACAGCACATACTGTACCTTGTCCTCAAGGCCAAAATTGGTCATGTTCTGAAGGGGTTAATCTTGTTACTCCAATGTACAGTATATACCTTCTCTTAGTCACATATAGAGCTGCTGCATCATTTCTATATTCTCTGTATACTTTGTGTTACTACAGCTGCTGTCATCCAGAAGCTGCTGCATGACAGCGTGGGTCCCTCCTTTAGTAACCCATCTGATTTTAGTCGTATGGGCAGTACTTGCCTGAACCAAATAGTTGAAAGCTGCCTTGAACTGGAAATAAAGGATTCATCACTGACCAGGTAACCCCAGTGGTTGAGTGATTTCTGTGGCATGATTGTGTTCAAGATCATAAAGAGTTCTAATTCAGTATTGTGAAGCAAACGTCCAGCTCGGTGTATAAAATTAATAGAAAGTTGAGCTATTTTTTTTTTTATATTCTGAATAAGACAGAAGTGGATCCCAAAAGGAAAAAGTATAAAGGAGTCATCTTACACTAGCACTGTATAGCACTTTGACGGACCCTCTATATACTACACCACACAGGAGAGAGGACAGATCCTCTATATACTACACCACACAGGAGAGAGGACAGATCCTCTATATACTACACCACACAGGAGAGAGGACAGATCCTCTATATACTATACCACACAGGACAGATCCTCTATATACTACACCACACAGGGGGAGGGGACAGATCCTCTATATACTACACCACACAGGGGAGGGGACAGATCCTCTATATACTACACCACACAGGAGAGAGGACAGATCCTCTATATACTACACCACACAGGAGAGAGGACAGATCCTCTATATACTACACCACACGGGAGAGATCATCTATATACTACACCACACAGGAGAGAGGACAGATCCTCTATATACTACACCACACAGGAGAGGGGACAGATCCTCTATATATACTACACCACACAGGAGAGAGGACAGATCCTCTATATATACTACACCACACAGGAGAGAGGACAGATCCTCTATATACTACACCACACAGGAGAGAGGACAGATCCTCTATATATACTACACCACACAGGAGAGAGGACAGATCCTCTATATACTACACCACACAGGAGAGAGGACAGATCCTCTATATACTACACCGCACAGGAGAGAAGACAGATCCTCTATATACTACACCACACAGGAGAGAGGACAGATCCTCTATATACTACACCACACAGGGGAGGGGACAGATCCTCTATATACTACACCACACAGGAGAGAGGACAGATCCTCTATATACTACACCACACAGGAGAGAGGACAGATCCTCTATATACTACACCACACAGGGGAGGGGACAGATCCTCTATATACTACACCACACAGGAGAGAGGACAGATCCTCTATATACTACACCACACAGGAGAGAGGACAGATCCTCTATATACTACACCACACAGGAGAGAGGACAGATCCTCTATATACTACACCACACGGGAGAGATCATCTATATACTACACCACACAGGAGAGAGGACAGATCCTCTATATACTACACCACACAGGACAGATCCTCTATATACTACACCGCACAGGAGAGAAGACAGATCCTCTATATACTACACCACACAGGAGAGAGGACAGATCCTCTATATACTACACCACACGGGAGAGATCATCTATATACTACACCACACAGGAGAGAGGACAGATCCTCTATATATACTACACCACACAGGAGAGAGGACAGATCCTCTATATACTACACCACACAGGAGAGAGAGGACAGATCCTCTATATACTACACCACACGGGAGAGATCATCTATATACTACACCACACAGGAGAGAGGACAGATCCTCTATATATACTACACCACACAGGAGAGAGGACAGATCCTCTATATACTACACCACACAGGACAGATCCTCTATATACTACACCACACAGGAGAGAGGACAGATCCTCTATATACTACACCACACAGGAGAGAGGACAGATCCTCTATATACTACACCACACAGGAGAGAGGACAGATCCTCTATATACTACACCACACAGGAGAGAGGACAGATCCTCTATATACTACACCGCACAGGAGAGAGGACAGATCCTCTATATACTACACCACACAGGGGAGATCCTCTATATACTACACCACACAGGAGAGAGGACAGATCCTCTATATACTACACCACACAGGAGAGAGGACAGATCCTCTATATATACTACACCACACAGGAGAGAGGACAGATCCTCTATATATACTACACCACACAGGAGAGAGGACAGATCCTCTATATACTACACCGCACAGGAGAGCTGAGAGATCCTGTATTTCACCTGTTAGGTCCTGCATTCCACCTGTTAGGTCCTGTATTCCACCTGTTGGGTCCTGTATTCCACCTGTTAGGTCCTGTATTCCACCTGTTCTCTTCTTCCCAGCTATATTTCTGCTGTCAGTGAGATGTACTCTGAGCTGATCACAACTGAGAACAATAATCAAGAACTTGAAATGAACCTGAGAGGACTGAGACAGAAATTAACCAAAGCTCTGGTGCTTAAGAGAACCCTAGAACAGTAAGTGCCGAGTGTTACCAGCTGTGTGGTTTGTAGACTGTGAATCAGCGTCTTAGTTTTATAGCGCCAATGTTTCCTGAGCGCAGTACACAGAATACTGTCCTACAATCTGAGTTTTGTGCATATTGTACACTGTTATCTGAATTTATTTTCCTATTAAGGGATGTCAAAAAAGCAGAGGAGCAGTGCAATGTGGAGAAGGCCAAACTAGAAGTGAAAGAGCAAAACCTCCAGGAAATGAAGGTTAAATCTGAGGAATATAGATACAAGATTCAGACAGCAGAGGTTAGTATGACTCTCCCCTGAATACTTAGATCTGAGGTGTATGTGACACACCCCATAAATCTGACATTGGTGAGAATTTACTAAACCAGTTCTCTGGCACATTTTTAGTGTGTGGCATTTTGTGCAACTCCCATGGTGTGCAAGAGTTGAAGGCCAGAGCTTTTTTAAAGAGGACATTTCATGTCCTCAGGCACATGCGGTTTTACATACTGCTAGAAAGCTGACAGCGCGCTGAATTCAGCGCACTGCCAGCTTTCCCGGTATGTGCCCCGCGGCTGGAGATATCGGCGGTTTAAGTTTCACGGTTTACTGTCAGAAAGGTGTTCCTGACAGTCTAGCTGCGCTGCGAGGAACGCCCTCCATGACTGTTCTTATTCATAGACTTGTACTGGAGGGGCGTTCCTTACAGCTCAGCATCATCACTGGGCTGTAAGGAACGCCCCCTCTGACAGTACAGTGCTATAGATGAGTACAGAGAGAGGGCGTTCCTTACTGCCCGGCAATGACACTGAGCTGTAAGGAATGCCCCCCAGTACAAGTCTATGAATGACAACTATGGAGGTATTTGGACCACTATACACGGACAGCGCAGATCCAAAGGGTATTAGCAAAAAATGATTTATTTCCCAAGGTATGGTACAGTAAGCACGCACAACGCGTTTCGGCACCAGCAAGTCCCTTTTTCAAGTGCATCACACTCCCTCCAAGAGGAGTTTTAGATCTCACCAGAACTGTTGAACTTGAACAGTTCTGGTGAGATCTAAAATTCCTCTTGGAGGGAGTGTGATACACTTGAAAAAGGGACTTGCTGGTCCCGAAACGCGTTGTGTGTGCTTACTGTACCATACCTTGGGAAATAAATCATTTTTTGCCAATACCCTTTGGATCTGCGCAGTCCGTGTATAGTGGTCCAAATACCTCCATTGTCCTCTCACCTCCAGCGGGTGCTACACAGTGACAGCAGCGATCCTATATCCACCTGTTAAATACTCTTGAAGTTGGTTGTGTTATCAAACACAACCTAAAAAGGTGAGGAGCAAATTGTCTCTACCTTGTCTTCCTTTTATTCTAAATGATAATGCACTATGCACTGCTCGGTGGTTTTTTCTTCTGTTTGTATGAACGAGAACTGTCAGGGAGGGCGTTCCTCACAGCGCAGCTAGACTGTCAGGAACACCTTTCTAACAGTAAACCACGAAACTTACACCGCCGATATCACCAGCCCCGGGGCACATACCGGGAAAGCTGGCAGTGCACTGAATTCAGCGTGCTGTCGGCTTTCTAGCGGTATGTAAAACCTCATGTGCCTGAGGACATGAAAGGTCCTCTTTAATTCTGGTGAATCTGCTGCCAGCGCGCAAACAGATCACATTGCACCAGTCTTAATAAATTTCCTCAATTTTTGTAGTTTTTTTGTTCCCTTCCCTTCCTTCATTGTTCCCTGCCTGTCTGCTTTTCCTTCCTTTCTGCCTACCTGCCTTCCTCTCAACCTTCCTTTGCTGATCAAACTCTTGCTTTGGTCCTGTACCACGAATTGTCTTGGGTCCCTTGTTCTCAGAGACATTGCATCCAGTTGTAGCTATGGGGGTCTCATCCTTAGTAAAGTTAGTTATGACAGTGTGGTTGCTATGTATAGAGACCTAGGCCATATGCAGGTGTAATAATAAGTTATGGCAAGCAGTGTGGGACTTTTTTTTTTTTTTTTTGTGGATTTTTCTAAAATCTGTTTTTTAAAGGCTTACAATTGAAGCCCTATCCATAGGCCAGGTTCTTTATTAAAGATCGGAAGGCCTGACACCAGGACACCTGATCAGCTATTTGAAGAGGATGCAGCCTCATCATTAAAAGCACAACTGTGCTTGGCATTGCACCTGAATGGGACTGAGCTGCGATGAGTCCAAAAGACCAATGAACGTGACGGCTCATGGTCTGTGAAGCAGCAATGATCCTCTCCAAGGACCGCTTCTGATTCAAACAGCTGATCTGTGCAGGTCCTGGGTATCGGACCTTAAGTCGTATAAATAGTCCTGGAAAACCCTATTTAATGTTTTTGTAAATGTATCCTATTTGAATCTGATACACTCCACTTTTGTAGGATCAGCTGTCTGTGGGGATGGAGGGCTCATTAACCCATCGGTCTCTGATGTCTTTGTCTGAGGTCAGTATTGGGTTTACAAGTGACATTGTGGGAAAGCAGACTCATTAAAGATGTAATTTACTGACTATAAATCTTGGTTCTGATCTCTTCAGACACTGACGGAACTGAAAGAGCAATCCACACCTATAAAGTAGAAGCTTAAATTTTACCTGGACTTGGAGCCTGTTAGTAAAGTGTTGTATTTGGGGAGTTTTATATTGAGTAGAACAGATGGGGGAGGGGGAGACCTCCTACAGATCTCAGAAGAACTCTATCGACCTTTGCCACCCCTTATTCCTTTCAGATGAGCCGGACCATCAGGTGTGAGCCAGGCCTTGTCCTGCCTTCATGTCCAACCTCTCTAATAAACTAGCCCAGTGATGGCTAACCTTTTAAGCTCAGTGTGTCAAAATTTGTAAAATAATCTAGCTTAACCCGGGTGCCGTGTCACATCTAGAAATATCCATAATTTTGTGATATTTGTAGCTCTAGTAAAAAAGTTATATTTTTGATATGTATTTGTATTATATGTATTTTCCCATCACACACGACAGCACCCAGAGAGAGGATCCGCCCCCAGGGACAGGAAACCTACGGTATAAAAAGGTGGAGCCTCTCCTACCCCTCAGTTGTTTCCTGTCCCTGGAGGGAGACCTACATGCCTGCTTGAGGCAGGCTTACCTGATGGCATAGGAAAGAGTTGGTCCTGGTAGGGGTAGCTTCTCCTCTTCCATGGGTGGCTGTTAGCTGTGGCCCGGTCTGGAGTCGGTGCCGTCCCCCCAGCTATGCGCCGCTGGTGTTTCGGGCGCGGGGGTTCCGATATCCAGGCTGGAGTGTGCTTCCTCTGTTTTAGGCCGCAGGAGTTCTGGGCCTGCAGGGAGACACATGGAGGTGCCAGCTTGGAAGGAAGTGGGTGTGGCTTCCGGTGGAAGGGGCGTGGCCTAGTGGCTGAATGGCCATATAATGCACTTTGAAGGACGGTGGAGCTGCTAAGCAATTCCTGGCCCTCCCTGCACAGTCTCTACAGTATGGAAGAGCAGCAGCTGCAGTCAGTCCCAGCAGCCGCCGACAAGAGGTAGACCCAAGATGGAGGGTAAGATGAAGGTCCACCTTCGCCGTCCACGGTATTCTAGAGGGATGTAAGTGGCTGCGTGCCAACCCTTTATTTTTTTTAACTGGTTCCCCTGTCTTTTGTAGGATAGACCTAGGAAAGCCTTGGCGACATCTAAGAATAAGGAATGTGCCTTATGTAGAACTAGACTTTCTTCTTCTTATGAGAAAAAGCTCTGCCCTTCATGCATTGATAGAACTATTGTTGAGGAGTCCCCGACATTCTTACAGGGTATCAGATGTATGATACAGGATAAGGTCAGGAGTTCCCTTAAGGGTAAATGTGGACAGAAAAAAAAAAGGTCCAGTTCCTCTACCCGGAGTCATGACCCCTCTTCTGAGGTTCAGGGTGAAAGTGGAGAATTATCCGATGACTCCTCTTCTTCCTCCATATCTGATGTAAAGGGAGGACAGTCGTGTTTTCCAGTTGAGGACACTGACAAGTTGCTCAAAGCCATTCGAGCGACTATGGGGATTGAGGACTCTAGACCCTTCTGTTCTATGCAGGACATTGTTTGGAGGTTCATCAAAGGAGACACTTTCCAGTCCATAAAAATATTACATCGCTTATCAAGAGGGAATGGAAATAGCCGGACAAGAAGGGTTTTATCCCTAGAGGAGTTAAGCATAAATACCCGTTTGAAGAGAGAGCTTACTCTTCTTGGGATAATGTACCAAAAATTGATGTTGCCAGAGCCTCCAGGAAGTCAGCACTGCCTTTCGAGGACATGGGTACCCTGAAGGATCCCTTAGCCAAGAAAGCAGAAAGCTTCCTAAGGTGTTTTTGGGAGTCAGTAGGAGCGTCCCTCAAGCCCAATATAGCGACTACCTGTACTGCAAGATCCCTTAGATCTGGATAGGGGAGCTGGAAGATCAATTAAGGGATAAGGCCCCAAGAGAGCAGATTCTGTCAGCCCTGCCGACTATTAGAAAAGCTACAGATTTTTTGGCAGATGCTTCAGCGGATGCTGTAAGATTATCAGCTCGCTCCCTTGCCCTGACCAATTCTGCCAGAAGGGCTATATGGCTGAAGAGTTGGACAGGTGATGTAGGGTCTAAGACCCGGCTGTACAATCTGCCCTGTGACGGTAAATATCTATTTGGACCAGCCTTGGATGACATCTTAGCCAAGGCAGCAGATAAAGAGAGGTTTTCCTGTGCCTTCCTCTGGTCGTACACGGAGGTCCTTTCGTCCCTTTGGAGCATACAGAGGGCAGAAATTTTTCAAGTTCAGAGAGAATAGCTGGTTGGAAACCAACAAGAAAAACAAGGTGGTTCTTATTTAGCAACTCACCCCGTAATAAAGATCCAAGACCCAATAGGCAATGACGCCAGGCCCCGGGTAGCGGGGAGACTGAGGAAATTCCTTCCTGCCTGGAGGAAAATTTCATCAAGCCCTTGGATCCTGGATACAGTGGGAGTAGGCCTGAAGCTGGAGTTTTCTTCTCCTCTGCCTTCAAGTTTTCAGATTACCAGAACTCAGACTTCCCTAACCTCTCAATCGGCTCTGGAAATGGAAGTGAAGAGCCTGATCTTGAAAGGGGTGCTGATTCCAGTTCCCCAGGAAGAGGAGAGGCAGGGGTTTTATTCCCATCTGTTCTTGGTAAGGAAACCTGATGGCTCCTACAGAACCATAATAAATCTAAGGAGGTTAAATCAGTTTGTCTTACAAGAAATTCCGGATGGAGACAGTGCAGTCAGCAGTGAGATTAACTCCCAATTGCTGGATGGCGGTGATAGACCTGAAAGATGCTTATTACCATGTTCCAATTTTTCCAGGTCACCAGAGGTTCTTGCGAGTAGCAGTAGAGATGGGAGGGGTGGTTCAGCATTACCAATATCAGGCCCTTCCATTTGGAATCTCCATGGCCCCAAGAGTCTTTACCAAAATAGTGGCAGAAATGGGGGCACATGTAAGAAAGAAAGGCGTTCTGTTTATTCCATATCTAGACGACTTTCTCATTGTGGCAAGATCCAGAATAGAATGTTTAGAAAGTGTCAGAGTAGTACTGGACATTCTGGAGGAATTAAGTTGGATGGTGAATCTAGAGAAGTCAAGTTTAGTTCCCTCTCAACAGAAAAAGTTTCTAGGGATCATTCTAGATTCCACAGCTCAGATGTCTTCTCCCTCCAGAGACAATAGAGAGGGTTCTGTCTCTAGTAAAAACCCTGATCCAGGGTCACTATAAGAAAAGCTATGTCCATCCTGGGGACTCTCACGGACTGTATCCTAGCAGTACTTTGGGCTCAGAGCCACTACCGAGACCTGCAGTGGGAAATCCTGGCAGCCTGGCGTCAGGAAGAGAAAATTCTCGACAAATTTATGTGGGTGTCTCGGCCAACAAGAGAAACCCTGGGTTGGTGGTAGTCAGGGGTCATCTAGAAATTGGAGTTCCATGGAAGAGCTCAGATCCCCTAATTATTACCACGGATGCCAGCCCTTGGGGGTGGGTTGCCCACATGGGGTATCAGATGTTCCAGGGCTGCTGGTCAAGGAGTCTTTCTCAGGCATCCTCGAATCAGAGGGAACTAATGGCGATTTTGGAGACCTTTGAAAGTCGTAGGTCAGGGTATTCGGAATCGCCATGTAAGGATCATGTCTGACAATATGACTGCAGTTTCAGATGTAAACAGGCAAGGAGGTACGAGGTCCCTTCCCTTTATGAAAATAATTGTCCGGATTCTACATCTGTCAGAGCCTCTGGTTATCTCCTTGTCCGCTCTGCATATCAGGGGGTCAGACAATTTCAGGGCAGATTTCTTGAGCCGTCAGTCTGAATCAGAGCGAGTGGGGATTGAATCCATCCATCTTTTTAGAGATCACCTGGGTTTGGGGGGTACCGGAAATAGATCTCTTTGCCAGTCGGTCAAACAAGAAGGTGGAGAGATTTTTTTTTCCCTAAACCCAGAGGAATCCCCCTCTGGGGTGGATGCTCTGTCCCACAAGTGGGAGTTCAATCTAGCTTACGCTTTTCCTCCCTCCTTTCTCATTCCAGCAGTTCTGTGGAAGATCAGGGAGGATCGAGCGAGGGTTATTCCAATTGCCCCCTTTTGGCCGAGGAGAGCCTGGCTTACCTGGCTAAGGATCCTGTCTGTTTCGGATCTTTGGATTCCCCCAGTCAGTTAGGACCTTCTATGACAGGGCCCCATTCTCCACTCGGAGTCCAGCCACTTTACATTTGACAGCCTGGAATTTGAGTGGAGATTATTAGCCTCAAAAGGTTTTTCTCATCTCATTTCCACTCTTCTAAAAAGCAGAAAACCGGTCACTACTAAAATATACGCTGGGACTTGGTTCCGGTTTTTTTAATTTCTAGGGGTTTCTCCAGGGGAGCTTAGGGATATACCTAAAAAAAAGATTCTAGAGTTGCTTCAGAAGGGGCTAGAAAAGGGGCTTTCTACCAGCACTGAGTACAGGTTTCAGCCCTTAGTGCTCTGCTAAACGTTAAATTGGCTGACGATCCCTGGGTGATTGGGTTCATCAAGGCGGCCTCTAGAAGTAGACCTGTTATGTCCAGAGTTCCTCCCTGGGACTTGAATCTAGTTCTGTCTGCCTTAACTAAACCTCCCTTTGAACCATTGGACTCTCTCTCCCTATTAAAAATTTATTCCTGAAAGTGATTCTTACCTCGGCACGTCGCATAGTCTGCAATTCTCCTATCAGTTAATCCACCCTTTACTGTTATTACAGAGGACAGGGTAATAATTAAACCAGACCCAGCTTTTTTGCCTAAAGTAGCCTCAAAATTTCATAGACCTCAGTAGATAGTTCTCCCCTCCCTCTGTGCTATCCCAAGTAATGCTAAAGAGCAGGAATACCACTGTTTGGATGTAAGACGTTGCCTAATCCAGTATTTGTCCTCTACTTCCTCCTGGAAGAAATCTACTTCCCTTTGTGTTCTCTTTTCTGGTCCCAACAAAGGGAAGGCGGCCTCTAAGTGTAGTCTGGCTAGGTGGGTGAGACTAGCAATCTCCCTGGCCTACTGTTCTTTGGGCCTCCCCCCCCCCCCCCCCAGTGGGGCTCAAGGCACATTCTACTAGGGCGATTGCCACCTCGTGGGTCGAGAGAGATGATGCTACCATAGAATCTATCTGCAAAGCGGCAACCTGATCTTCACCTTCTACCTTTTTTTGCCATTATAGGTTGGACATTGGGGCTTCTGCTGATCTTTCTTTTGGAAGGAAAGTTTTACAAGCAGTGGTCCCTCCCTAGTTTTTTCCTATTTTATTCTCTCTGGGTGCTGTCGTGGGTGATGGGGGGGAAAAATGGTAATTACTTACCGGTAATTGGATTTTCCAGAACCCACGGCAGCACCGTCCTTTATCCCTCCCTTTTTCTTGGTGATGGACTTTTGTTTGGCACCAGGTTTAGCAAGCAAAAAAAAAATAAAAAATTTTGACCTTAGGTTCATGAGTTACAAGTTAACTGGAGTCTCTCTCTCGCTTCTATAAAACTGAGGGGTAGGAGAGGCTCCACCTTTTTATACCGTAGGTTTCCTGTTCCTGGGGGCAGATCCTCTCTTTGGGTGCTGTCATGGGTTCTGGAAAATCCAATTACCGGTAAGTAAGTACCATTTCTCTGTCCCATCACACAGTATATGACCCCCTCTTCCTGACCCATCACACGTTATAGAACCCCCCTTTTTTTTGCCCCCACAGTATATGAACCTCTTCTTTTTTTATGGCCCCACACAGTTTGACACCTTTTATACCCCTCCCGCCCCCACACAGTATATGACCCCCTGTTATCTCCCCACCCCCACACAGAGTAGTGGCCGATACTTTTTACTCACCTATCCACGCTTCAGTACTGACCGCCTCCAGGATGCGCTGTTGCCGACGCTGAAGAAGGCCGGGGCGCTGTGTGTAGCATCCCGTCATTCTTCAGCGTTGTGACGTCAGTGTAGCGCCGCCTAGAGGAGGCAGCAGAGGGCGGCCAGGACAGGAGCGTGGACAGGTGAGTAAAATATCGGCAGCTGCTTATTGCAATAACACAATACGTAGCTGCCAGTGCATGTCACCCAAAATGTCTTGGTGTGTCACTTGTGACATGCGTGTCATAGGTTCACCATCACTGAACTAGAGGATGAAGGGAAGCAAATCTCTATAGCTTTATTTAATCCTTTAATCCATCTCTGATCTGAGAAGACTTTATATTATAGACGGTGAATATTTTGTTCCTACTTCATGTTTTTCTCCACATTAGGTTAATACCAACAATTTTTAACTTACACCTGCCCCATACAGTTTGACTTTTTTTTGGGCCGTAAAATGACCTAGTTGTGTATCTCGCGCTGCTGGTTTGCAGGGAGACTTCTGTATTTACATTTGTAACTTGTCCTTAATGCCACTTCCTTAAAGGGCCTGGTCACTTTTAGAATAGAGTGGGCATCCAGTTTAGTCCCACCCACAGTGAGCTGCTCCATATTGTAGATAATAGGTGCAATACAACAATGCTCTTAGATGGACCACTGCATTGTTTTTCACCTGTCTCATTGTTTATTCCAGAATCCATCCCTAGTGATGGTGAAGATTGAAGAAGCGAAGAGGGAGCTTGTAAGTAATAGGATGGGATCATCCATTTGTTATGTGGATTTGTGCATTGAAAGAAAAAATGTCATCCATGTGGCATGTACGGTAACCTGCTGTGGATTTCATCTCTGCAAAAAAAATACATCTGAATTCACCGTAAAGGGTTAGGGTGTTCATACACATAATGAAAACATGACAAAAGGGCTTTATTAAACCCAAGTATTTCTCAGCTATGCACAGAGTAGGCGGTCTGTGGAAAGTTGACCCGCTTTCCTCCTTTTTCAGTGAGAAGAATTGACTGACTTTTTTTTTTTTTTTTTTATTCCCCCCCCCGCCCCATACAAATCTATAGGAGATGCAGAAAGTGTGTGTGTGCACGCACTCCTGTCTGTCATTCAACTGAAAAGGACATATTACAAGGGCATTTTAAGGAGTGATCTTTCACTCAGCTGCCCTCAGCCAATCACATTGCTGAGTATTCCTGATGGCATGACATAAAGATCTGACAATGCTCCACCCATATGTCCTTTACAGCTGGATGCCAGGCACAGCCCTTTATACTTTGATCCTGGTAACAATATAATAAGGCAGAATGTGGTGCTCAGGGACGGGGCCGCAAAGGGGCTCAGCAGCAAGCAATCGCTCATTTGCCCTCATTATAATCAGACGTCATAATCAACTTTATCGGCAACCAGCGGTTTTGTTTGTCCGAAAATGCCTGAACTGGAATTACTATTATGCTCTGGAAATCTCTTCAGACCCCAGAGTATAGTTAGCAGAGACGTTAGGGAAGTGAATAAACATAGCGTGTTACTCACCTCCCCTGGGCTCTGGCATGGGTCCCCATTCTCTTCTGACCTCCTTAGTGATATCTGGGACCGCCGAGGCCTATGATTGGGTGATGATCACATGGGCCATGTCTGTATCATGACACATAGATACTGTACAAGCGTCATGACACTAGCGTCCCTGATGGGTGCTGGTGCGACCTTTTTTTTTTTTTTTTTTTTTTTTCAATTCAAAGTTTATTGGTTTTCGAAAAGACATAAAATACAGTGACAACAGATAGCTGCAGCAGCAACACTTTATACTGTAGATAACTGGGAGATCCCCGAGTAGAGGACAAGAGGGGAGGGGGAGAAGAAAGGAGGAGGAAGCAGTGGCAAGACAACAAAAGCAAAACACAGAATGAGAGAAGAAAAAGAAAAAAAAAAAAATGAGATGACATATTATATATAGGGGGGGCTTTTGTATATAATTGTTCCCGCCTTATATTAGTCCCCTTACATATTATAGTTCCTTCCTTATAATAGCACATTTATAAATAATAGTTCCCTCTTATAATAGCCCCCATTATAAATAAGTGTATAATTGTACCCCCTTTATAATAGCACCCCTTAAAAGGTGAGAACTATAACAAATAAGTGGGTCTATTATAAGGTTGAAACTATTATAAATAAGGGAGGAACTATTATTTATAAGGGGGCTATTATAATGGGGAGACATAAATAAGGGGATTATTATAAGAGATGACACATATATATATATATATATATATATATATATATATATATACACACATATATACACAGTACAGACCAAAAGTTTGGACACTACCTCTTGAAGCTCATCAAGAGTGTGCAAAGCAGTAATCAAAGCAAAAGGTGGCTACTTTGAAGAACCTAGAATATAAAACTTATTTTCAGTTGTTTCACACTTTTTTGTTAAGTATATAATTCCACATGTATTAATTCATAGTTTTGATGCCTTCAGTGTGAATCTACAATTTTTATAGTCATGAAAATACAGAAAACTCTTGGAATGAGAAGGTGTGTCCAAACTTTTGGTCTGTACTGTGTGTGTGTGTGTGTGTATGTATGTATGTGTATATAATATATATATATATATATATATATATATATATATATATATACAGTATATATATATATACACAGTGCTGGCCAAAAGTATTGGCACCCCTGCAATTCTGTCAGATAATACTCAATTTCTTCCAGAAAATGATTGCAATCACAAATGCTTTGGTAATAATATCTTCATTTATTTTGCTTGCAATGAAAAAACACAAAAGAGAATGAAAAAAAAAGTCAAATCATTGATCATTTTACACAAAACTCCAAAAATGGGCCGGACAAAAGTATTGGCACCCTCAGCCTAATACTTGGTAGCACAACCTTTAGACAAAATAACTGCGAACAACCGCTTCCGGTAACCATCAATGAATTTCTTACAATGCTCTGCTGGAATTTTAGACCATTCTTCTTTGGCAAATTTCTCCAGGTCCCTGAGATTTGAAGGGTGCCTTCTCCAAACTGCCATTTTGAGATCTCTCCACAGGTGTTCTATGGGATTCAGGTCTGGACTCATTGCTGGCCACTTTAGAAGTCTCCAGTGCTTTCTCTCAAACCATTTTCTAGTGCTTTTTGAAGTGTGTTTTGGGTCATTGTCCTGCTGGTAGACCCATGACCTCTGAGGGAGACCCAGCTTTCTCACACTGGGCTCTACATTATGCTGCAAAATTTGTTGGTAGTCTTCAGACTTCATAATGCCATGCACACGGTCAAGCAGTCCAGTGCCAGAGGCAGCAAAGCAACCCCAAAACATCAGGGAACCTTCGCCATGTTTGACTGTAGGGACCGTGTTCTTTTCTTTGAAGGCCTCTTTTTTTTTTTTTTTTTTTTCCTGTAAACTCTATGTTGAGGCCTTTTCCCAAAAAGCTCTACTTTTGTCTCATCTGACCAGAGAACATTCTTCCAAAAAGTTTTTGGCTTTCTCAGGTAAGTTTTGGCAAACTCCAGCCTGGCTTTTTTATGTCTCTGGGTCAGAAGTGGGGTCTTCCTGGGTATCCTACCATAGAGTCCCTTTTCATTCAGACGCCGACGGATAGTACGGGTTGACACTGTTGTACCCTCGGACTGCAGGGCAGCTAGAACTTGTTTGGATGTTAGTCGAGGTTCTTTAGCCACCATCCGCACAATCTTTCGTTGAAATCTCTTGTCAATTTTTCTTTTCCGTCCACATCTAGGGAGGTTAGCCACAGTGCCATGGGCTTTAAACTTCTTGATGACACTGCGCACAGTAGACACAGGAACATTCAGGTCTTTGGAGATGGACTTGTAGCCTTGAGATTGCTCATGCTTCCTCACAATTTTGCTTCTCAAGTCCTCAGACAGTTCTTTGGTCTTCTTTCTTTTCTCCATGCTCAATGTGGTACACACAAGGACACAGAACAGAGGTTGAGTCAACTTTAATCCATTTCAACTGGCTGCAAGTGTGATTTAGTTATTGCCACCACCTGTTATGTGCCACAGGTAAGTAACAGGTGCTGTTAATTACACAAATTAGAGAAGCATCACCTGATTTTTCAAAGGGTGCCAATACTTTTCTGCGCCCCCTTTTTTATGTTTGGTGTGGAATTATATCCAATTTGGCTTTTTGACAATTCTTTTTGTGGTTTTCCATTGAAGACAAATTAAATGAAGATATTATTACCAAAGCATTTGTGATTGCAATAATTTTCTGGAAGAAATTGAGTATTATCTGACAGAATTGCAGGGGTGCCAATACTCTGGGGTCTGAACAAACTCCATAGTAGTGTACTAGTTTGTGGATGGCAAATCTCAACTGTAGGACATGCTACTGTGGGACATTATACTGTATGGGGGATGCTATTGGTCATTGTTACAGGGATTTCTAACTTGCATTGGATGTGGGAAGTGTGTTTTTTGCGTTTTCTCAACAGCCCGGGGTCCATGGTAACTTTTTAATCCATCCCTGGTCCTGTTACCTATACCTCAGGGCCAATTTAATTCATTGGGGGACCCTGTGCAAACTGTTTAAGTTTGCCCCCTCAACCACCAATGTTACATAAAAAAACTACTCACTGAACCTTGTTCTCACAGGCCTGCAGGCTCCAGCTGTAATGTCTGCGGCTCAGCGCTCATTGCACTTCCCTGACGTAGACCTCATCAGTCGATGTATGTCTGCGGCAGGCATGTATGTATCTATATATGTCCTAAGGAGTTGAATTACTGCCTGTAACAGCGGGACAGCACCCGAAATGTGGGACTGTTCCGCTTGATCCGGGAGGCAACTGAGGGATCCCTACAACCATAGGGGACCCGGTGCAGCTGTACCATTGACCCTATGGTTAAAACGGCCCTGCGGTACTCTATGAAATGTTATGACTCTGCATATACTCTGATGACCTCTCAAGACTTCACATTTGATCTAAATTATATTTTGCAACTTGCATACCTGTAATGGATCCTGTGCTTGTTTGCTAGAAAGCGACGGAGGACGAGCTGAACGCTAAGGTGGAAATTATGGAGTTTGAATCAGAGCAGAATAGAGGCATCCCCTAAGGCTCCTAATAAAGAACTGTGCAGATCTATCCCCAGCACCAGATGCAGCTTCATCTTCCTATGAATTGTCTCCAGTGACTGTCCAACCAAAACCTATTATAGGTGGAAGTCAATTTTATGGCAACCGGGAGCCAATTTGCTGAATACAAGGGCACATTACATTTTTACAATAACATTCCTAAGTGTGAACCTCAACATCAGCCAAAGTTTCTGATTCTAGGATTTCCTGAGGTAAATCAGTTGTAAATTTGATTTCCTTCTATGGTAGAAGATTGTATAATCTGTAATATTGTCTTTGTATATTAAATTGTGTATAAAGAAATAAAGTTGGTGACTAGTAATTGCTTTTTTTTTTTTTTTTTGTGTTTTTGTTTTTCCCATCACCCAAGACAGCATCCACAGAAAAGATCAGCCCCCAGGGACTGGAAACCTACGGTACAAAAAGGCGGTGCCTCTCCTACCTCTCTGTTTCCAGTCCCTGGAGTGGGACCTACATGGCTGCTTTGGGGCAGGCTTACCTGATGGCATAGGAAGAGTTAGTCCTGGTAGTGGTTGCCTCTCTGCTTCCACGGGCGGCTGTCAGCTGTGGTGCGGTCTGGAGTCAGTGCTATGCGCTGCTGGTGTTCCGGGTGCGGGGGTTCCAATATCCAGGCAATAAGGAGTGTGTTACCCCTGCTTTAGGGCGCAGGAGTTCCGGTCCTGTAGGGAAACGGGTAGAGACTCACATTTTTGTAATTATTTCATTATATATTTTCATGGGACAACATTGTCTCAAAGTATTAATCTTCAATGTAAAGTAGTCAGTGTGCAGCTTGTATAACAGTGTAAGTTTGGTGTGCCCGCAAAAATCACTCCTGACAACATAAGTGAGTACACCCCTAAGTGAAAATGGACAAATTGTGCCTCAAGTGTCAATATTTTGTGTGGCCACCATTATTTTCAGCACTGTCTTAACACTCTTAGGCATAGAGCATCACAGTTTTCCACTGGCATCCTCTTCAACTCCTCCATGACAACATCACTGAGCTGGTGGATATTAGAGACCTTGCTCTCCTCCACCTTCCGTTTGAGGATGTCCCACAGATGCTCAATAGGGTTTAGTTCTGGAGACATGCTTGGCCAGTCCAGCATCTTTTACTCTGTTTCTTTAGCCAGGCAGTGGTCATCTTGGAAGTGTGTTTCGGGCTATTATCATGTTGGAATACTGCCCTGCGGCCCAGTTTCAGCTGGCAGGGGATCATGCTATGCTTCAGTATGTCACAGTATATGTTGCCATTCATGGTTCCCTCAACACTTATTTAGCTTACTTATATAGTGCCATCATATTCCACAGTTTCCACAGCGCTTTACAGACATTGTCAGTCACTGTCCCATATAGGGCTCACAATCTATATTCCCTATCAGTAGGTCTTTTGAGTGTGGGAGGAAACCAGAGTATCCGGAGGAAACCCTCACAAACACAAGGAGAACATACAAACTACTTGCAGATGTTGTCCTTGGGAGGATTCAAACTCAGGACCGCAAGGCTGCAGTGCTAACCACTAAACCACCATGCTACCCTCAATGAACTGTCGCTCCACACAGCCGGCAGCATTCATGCAGCCCCACACCATGACATTCCCACCACCATGCTTGACTGTAGGCGGTAAGACATGCCTGCCTTTGTACTCAACTGGTTGGTGCCATACACAATTGACACCATCTGAACCAGGTAAGTTTATCTTGGCACCATCAGACCACGGTTCCAATAATCCATGTTATTAGTCCGCTTGTGTTCTGCAAACTATCTGCGGGCTTTCTTGTGCATCATCTTTAGAAGAGGCTTTCTTCTGGGATGACAGCCATGCAGTCCAATTTGATGGTGTGTGTGGCATTATTTGGACTGTGCACTGACAGGCTCACTCCCCAACACCCACCCCAGTGCTGGCAGCACTCATACGTTTATTTGGCAAAGACAACCTCTGGATATGATGCTAGAGTGGAACCTGTCTTGTTAAACCAATGTAACATCTTTGCCACCAAACTTCTGCTCAGTTTCAAGGTGTTGGAAATCTATTTATACCCTAGGCCAGGGGTAGGCAACCTTTTTTGTTCAGCATACCGATTTTAATGAAAAAAATCAAAGATGAGGTACTCGGAGTGCCGGTCAATAATTGTAAGTCTGACGACCCCTAAACTAAAGTTATATACCATAAAACAGAAGTGCTGCCACCAGATGCTTTAGGACACATGCGTTTACTGCTATTTCCTGGGACACTCCTGTACTTTCCGATTAGAAGCAATGAAAGTCCATGTACAGCCCCTAATTAGTGGTAAATGTGTCCAGGAGCACCGTATGGCGGCATCCTTATGGTGGAAACACACTATGTATCTGGATACAGATATAGTCTTAGACCACTAGAACTTTTACTTCAATGTAAAACTGCGTTCACATGGTGCATTTTTGCACAAAAAAAAAAATGCATTGTTTTCTGTGCAAAAACACATCCTTAATGCAGAAAACACACAGTTATACAGAATAATGTCCCATAGAGGCCTCTGCACACGGTATTTTATCCCATAACAGACTCGGCACACGGTATTATGTCACATAGTGGCCCCTTCACACGGTATTATGTCACATAGTGGCCCCTTCACGCGGTATTGTGTCACATAGTGACCCCAGCACACGGTATTATGTCATATAGCGGCCCCAGCACACGCTATTAGGGCCCATAGCGGTCCCTGCACGCGGTATTAGGGCCCATAGCGGTCCCTGCACGCGGTATTAGGGCCCATAGCGGTCCCTGCACACGGTATTAGGGCCCATAGCGGTCCCTGCACACGGTATTACGTTCCATAGAGGTCCCTGCACACAGTATTATGTGCCATAGCTCTCTTCAGACCCCCGAGTATAATAAGTGCAGGACCAAGAGAAGTGACAAACATAAAAAAAACAATGCTACTTGTGATGATTCCACTTAAATATGGCTATAACTCAAAGATGTATTTTGATCTCTGTGTATCGTTTCTCCCTCTTAGTTCCATTTACTCATAATGTGCGCAGCTCTAATCCTAGGTGTATATTGTCAGTAGTGGCAACAATGTAACAATAGGGCTTTGTATCCATCCCAGAATGGCTCCATTGAATTCCTACATAGCCCTGAGTGATCAAATACACATGCATTGTTCAGCCTGGGCTGGTGATCAGACATGGTTGATAACATATAAAAGGCATTGTGTCATTCCACTTGGTCACATCTCCTTACAAAGAATCTTGACTTGAGTGCGTTAATCAATCAGACTTGCCGTCGCCGGTGACCTCATTCTGGGTGGTGTAATCAAGGGTATAAAAGATGAGGTAAGAGGTCAGTGAGAGAGACTACCACTGAGAGAATACTATGATGAGACTACTACTGAGAGACTGTGATGAGCATGCAGGCTGGAATACTGTGTTGATGTTGCTGCCTCCACTGGTTATCCCCACATGCCATGTGTGAAGGTTGGATTATAGAGCCACATCCAGGATATGTGTGGTAAAGTAATTATTTCACTTTTATTCCCTTTTATTTTATTGTACTGTATATTGTAACTAGTAACTGTTAATGCTTGCATACATCTGCATATCTGTTCTGAACTGCATGTGTTAGATGTTAATACCGACCCATCTAGGGGTTAATAAATATACAAAATTTAGAAAGCTTGTCTTGTATTTATCTTGTGAACCCAGCACTCACTGGCGGTGAGTGTGGTTTTTTTTATGAAAGAAGTCTCAGGTGTGGGCCAAAGCGGTGTTGGCGCACTGAAGATCTTTCACATTGGTGGCAGCGTAGTGGGATATTAGGATAAACAGCGTGTGTTGGTGACCTTTATCACTCAGACGCTGGGGATTGTGATAATCCTATGAGACAAGCTCGGTATTAAAGCAAGCATTAAGATACAGTGAAAGTTTGATACAGTGCTGTTCCCCTCCCTTACTCTTTGTATTCTATCCTATCTTTTATTTGGCAAATACCAGTGGATGACTAGTGGGCTCAGAAGCAGAGCCCCAGAACTGCAGAACCAGGCTTTTGGAGATCCTGAGCGTATGGCTGAAATGGAGGCAGCCACAGCCATGCAGAGAATCGTGCAGAGTCCTGATTTTGGGGCTAGGCCAGGAAGTGCGGCAAGCAGCCCGGTCCCAAGGATTACTTCACCAGGAGGGACCAGTAGCCCCAGCCTTGTGGGGGGAATGGCTTCATACTGGCAAACGACCCTGCAGCAAGTAGGCACCAGTGACCCTAACATATACCTGCAGGTGATGTGCCGCTTTCAGGAAGCTGCAGAACACGAACGTGAGGCAGCAGAATGAGAACGGCAGGCTGAGCGACAGTATCAGCTTGAGCTCAAAAGAATGGAGTCCGTTACCTGGTTCCCCGGTTGAGGGGAAAAGCCCTGGACACTTACGCCAATTTGCTAGTTGACCAGGACTATGAGTCCGTTAAAGCAGCGCTGATCCGGAGATACCAACTCACGCCGGAGCTGTACCGTCGAAGGTTCCGAGGCCTGCAGAAAAAGCCTTCAGAGAGCCATGAGGATACAGCGGCCCAGTTGCGCGTGTGGTTCCGGGGAGTGGACGGAGGGCAAGTCCGTCACCTCACAAGAAAGCCTTGCAGTTCTTGACCATTTGTACCGAGGAAGTGCAAAAATACCTCCTGGACCGAGAGCCCAAGGACCTTGAAACAGCCGCAGCAATGGCGGATCGTTATGTTGCCAACCAGTTGCAGTGGAAACCTGCCAGCGACGGCTGGAGGAGGGGTAAGACACAATCTGTCCCGGGGAATCCTGAACCAAGCTGGAGGTCACCACAACCCTCTGCTTCCAGGTGAGGTAGGCCAAACTCTGTCCCGGGTGGTTCCTATATGTCCCCTGCCCCTCGAGCTCTGGGCTCTCCGGCGACCTCTCTCATACCCCAGGGAGAGATCAGGCGGTGCCACGCCTGTAATCAAACGGGACATTTACAACGAGACTGTCCCAACCGCCTTAGGAACCCCCCCTGCTCCCCAAACTACAGCGGCCGGCCCATCTGTGTATCTGGTTGCGAGGGAGGGGCCCCAGCTTAATGCTAACCGTCAACAGGTCACTGTGGGGGACAAAGTGGTGATGGGATTCCGGGACACTGGGGCAGATGTTACGCTGGTACAACCAGATTTGGTCCCCCCCAGACAGTATTATTCTCGGGAAAACTCTGACCCTACGGGGTATTGGATTGGAACGTTTTACTGTACCCATGGCTTGTGTTCATTTAGACTGGGGTGCAGGGAAAGGAATGCAGGATGTGGGAGTGATGTCTGAGTTGCCTGCCAATGTACTGTTGGGGACAGATTTGGGGCCTATGGTGTGCCAATATGCAGAGGGGGCTGGTAACTCTCCCTCTGAAATGTCTCCTCATACCTTCTGTGAAAATGCTAATGAGTTGCCTTCAGCTGAGAGCAGGGAGGATGCAAATGAGCTTCCTGCAACCCAGCTCAGCAAAAATGTTATTGATGCTTGGTTCACTCCCGTGCTAGGAGCCAGTGAGACCTTGTCTGTAGACACACCCACATCTGCGGGGGCGTCTCCCTCCCAGCTTGTTAATATGTCTACCACAAATCTCATTGAGACCCGGTGTGAATTAACAATTGCTAATGAATGTACTGTCAATGTAATTGCCAATGCTTGTTGTGAAAGTGTACAGGGTAGCTCTTCTGAGTCACTGGAAGCGACTTCTACTATTTCGCCCAGTGCATCCGATAAGCACCCAACTGCTGGCCATGTGCCAGGTGGTCAGGTAGGCTATGGGGATCTCATGGCCGATCCATGTGAGGGACGGACTGCTGGTAGTGCGGTGCTAGAGTGCTACAAGGGTGGAGGGTGTTCCAACCCTTGAACTGTTGCCTACACCACCTGGAGTCGGTGCTGAGACCGCCATGACTAGCCTCACTCCCTTGAAGCCGGAGGAGTCCGGCCGGTATGAGACATACACGTCTCTTCGGTCCAGTTCTATTCCAGGAGTGCCCATGGCCCAAGTGCGGATGGCATGGGGTACTGGAGGTGTGACCCAAGAAGGGGGTATGTCAAATGTATTACCTGTCAATGTATTGTGGGGGGATGGTTTGGGGAAGCATGATCTCAGTCATTTGCCCAAGGTATCACCATCACCCACCCAAGTACAGGAGGAACAGGGTGTAGGCCCAAAGGGGCAAGGCGTCTGGGAGGGAGGACAGGGTCCAAACATACCTGTGCCAGAACCAGAGGTGCCCCTAGGTTTGGAAGCAAAGGGGGAGGTGCAGAATCCCCTAGAACTCTCCCAACTAGCGGCTAGTGTGAGAGAGACCCTGAGAGACCGCCGAGATGGGGTCTCTGAACTGGTATCCCAAAGACCTGGGGTCATGAGTGTGGCTCCACGGGATGCCAGCACTCAGAAAGCGGACCCAGAACAGGCAGGAGGTAGCCAAGTGTACATGGCTCAGGGCCTGAGCCTTAGAAGTGTCCCTAGTCAGACTAGAGAGAAGAAGGGTATCGCGGTCAGGCCACTAAGGTGCCTGCGGAAGGTGATCACCGGATCCGCCTTCCTCCGTGCACACTCTAAAGGGGGAGGTGTTGGCGCACTGAGGATCTTTCACACTACTCACCTTTTTCTGCGCTCCACTGCCGCTCTGTTCTCATCGGCGCTTCTGTTTGACATCAGCGACCGCTGATTGGGTCTCTGGGGTCACGTTGCGTCATTATGCATAATGACGCCGGACGTGACCCCTGAGGCGCTGTCAGCTTTTAGAAGCGTCGGCAGATCGCACAGCTGCCGTGTAGCGCAGGGAGCAAGGTGAGTATCATTGTTTTTTATGTTTCATCACTTCTCCTAAGTCTCCGCTTATTATACTCGGAGGTCTGGAGAGACCCCACAGTATAATAATAGCAGTTTCGCTTCGGCCATGTTTGGTCTGATCTAAGCTGCTGGGCAAGGACTCTGCCGCCGTGCCAGGGGAATAAGCCTCGCGTGCTACTCTTGGCACGCGTGCCGGGGGTTGCCGACCCCTGGCCTAGGCCATCTTTATGTAGAGAAACCATTTTTTTTTCTTTTTTTCTTCAGATTCTGAGTTTTTTGTCATGAGGTGTCATGTTGAATATCTGGTGACCAGTATAAGAGAGTGTGAGAGCAATACCCATCATCCACCTTCTGCACAGGGCTCTTTCTCACCTGGAGAAACCAGGGAACACCGTGAGAATAATGTTCATTGATTTCTCCAGTGCTTTTAACACCTTACAGCCAGGGCTACTGAGAAACAAGCTGGGCCTTGCTGGAGTGGACCACCACCTCTCCAACTGGATCCTAGACTACCTCACAAATCAACCTCAGTATGTGAGAGCCCAGGTTTTGTGTCAGATACCGTGATCTGTAATACGGGGGCACCTCAGGGTAAAGTTCTTGCCCCTTTCCTCTTCACACTGTACACTGCAGATTTTAGGTACAACTCATCTACAGTGCTGGCCAAAAGTATTGGCACCCCTGCAATTCTGTCAGATAATACTCAATTTCTTCCAGAAAATGATTGCAATCACAAATGCTTTGGTAATAATATCTTCATTTATTTTGCTTGCAATGAAAAAACACACAAGAGAATAAAAAAAAGTCAAATCATTGATCATTTTACACACAACTCCAAAAATGGGCCGGACAAAAGTATTGGCACCCTCAGCCTAATACTTGGTAGCACAACCTTTAGACAAAATAACTCCAAACAACCGCTTCCGGTAACCATCAATGAGTTTCTTACAATGCTCTGCTGGAATTTTAGACCATTCTTCTTTGGCAAATTTCTCCAGGTCCCTGAGATTTGAAGGGTGCCTTCTCTAAACTGCCATTTTGAGATCTCTCCACAGGTGTTCTATGGGATTCAGGTCTGGACTCATTGCTGGCCACTTTAGAAGTCTCCAGTGCTTTCTCTCAAACCATTTTCTAGTGCTTTTTGAAGTGTGTTTTGGGTCATTGTCCTGCTGGAAGACCCATGACCTCTGAGGGAGACCCAGCTTTCTCACACTGGGCCCTACATTATGCTGCAAAATTTGTTGGTAGTCTTCAGACTTCATAATGCCATGCACACCGTCAAGCAGTCCAGTGCCAGAGGCAGCAAAGCAACCCCAAAACATCAGGGAACCTCCGCCATGTTTGACTGTAGGGACCGTGTTCTTTTCTTTGAAGGCCTCTTTTTTTTTTTTCCTGTAAACTCTATGTTGATGCCTTTTCCCAAAAAGCTCTACTTTTGTCTCATCTGACCAGAGAACATTCTTCCAAAAATTTTTGGGCTTTCTCAGGTAAGTTTTCGCAAACTCCAGCCTGGCTTTTTTATGTCTCTGGGTCAGAAGTGGGGTCTTCCTGGGTATCCTACCATAGAGTCCCTTTTCATTCAGACGCCGACTGATAGTACGGGTTGACACTGTTGTACCCTCGGACTGCAGGGCAGCTAGAACTTGTTTGGATGTTAGTCGAGGTTCTTTAGCCACCATCCGCACAATCTTTCGTTGAAATCTCTCGTCAATTTTTCTTTTCCGTCCACATCTAGGGAGGTTAGCCACAGTGCCATGGGCTTTAAACTTCTTGATGACACTGCGCACGGTAGACACAGGAACATTCAGGTCTTTGGAGATGGACTTGTAGCCTTGAGATTGCTCATGCTTCCTCACAATTTTGCTTCTCAAGTCCTCAGACAGTTCTTTGGTCTTCTTTCTTTTCTCCATGCTCAATGTGGTACACACAAGGACACAGGACAGAGGTTGAGTCGACTTTAATCCATTTCAACTGGCTGCAAGTGTGATTTAGTTATTGCCACCACCTGTTATGCGCCACAGGTAAGTAACAGGTGCTGTTAATTACACAAATTAGAGAAGCATCACCTGATTTTTCAAAGGGTGCCAATACTTTTGTCTACCCCCTTTTTTATGTTTGGTGTGGAATTATATCCAATTTGGCTTTTTGACAATTCTTTTTGTGGTTTTCCATTGAAGACAAATTAAATGAAGATATTATTACCAAAGCATTTGTGATTGCAATCATTTTCTGGAAGAAATTGAGTATTATCTGACAGAATTGCAGGGGTGCCAATACTTTTGGCCAGCACTGTAGCTGCTACCTACAGAAGTATTCTGACGACTCTGCAATAGTAGGCCTCATCACAGAGGAAGATGACAGGGAGTACAGAGAACTGAACCGGGATTTTGTGGACTGGTGCCAGCGGAACCACCTTAGGATTAACGCTGGGAAGACCAAGGAGATGGTGGTGGACTTTCGCAAACGCAGATGCCCTCCTAAACCAGTAGACGGGCTTTGAGATTGTCTACACCTATAAGTACCTGGGTGTGCTCCTCAATAATAAGCTGGACTGGGCAGATCATATGGAGGCCCTGTACAGGAAGGGCCACAGCAGGCTCTACCTGCTTAGGAAGCTGAGAGCCTTTGGAGTCCAGGGGACACTTCTTAGGGCCTTTTTCAACTCGGTAGTGGCATCATCCATCTTCTTTGGAGTGGCTTGCTGGGGGAGCAGTATATCAACCAGGGACAGAAATAAACTTGACAAGCTGATTAGAAGGGCCAGCTCTGTCCTGGGGAGCCCACTGGACCCAGTGCAGGTGGTGGGTGACAGAAGGATACTGTCCGTGGTGAGCTCCATGCGGGAGAATAACTCCCATCCCATGCATGAGACCGTGATAGCGTTGGGCAGTACTGTCAGTGACCGACTGCTTCACCCTAAGTGTGAGAAGGAGCGCTATCGGAAGTCTTTCCTCCCCGCTGCGGTCAGACTGTACAACCAACACCGGCCTAAGCGGAGATCATTCCATACAGAGAACTGAAAGATCTTAAGTTGTGATATTCCTTCTACTACTTTTTTACCTGTACCTTTTTATCTGTACCTACTGTCACTGTAATGCCTCTACCTTGGATCTTTTGTATATATTGTATTTGTATTATCGCTGCTGCTGTAACACACTGAATTCCCCCATGGTGGGACTATTAAAGGATTATCTTATTTTATAACACCAAATTCAAGACATCTGCTCCCCATTCACACCTGAGACCTTGTAACACTAACCAGTCACATGACACCAGGGAGGGAAAATGGTGGGCCCAATTTGTCCATTTTCACTTAGGGGCGTACTCACGTTTGTTGCCAGGGGTTTAGACATTAATGGATGTGTGTAGAGTGATTTTGATGCACAACAAATGTACATTGTTATACAAGCTGTACACTGACTACATTACATTGTATCAAAGTGTCAGATCTTCAGTGTTGTCCCATAGAAATATATAATGAAATAATTTCAAAAATGTGAGGGGGTGTACTCACTTTTGTGAGATACTGTATAAATTATAAATTTATGGTCTGCCAGGAAAGAGTTAAACACTGGATGCCCTCTGCTGGTGATCCTCCCAACTGCAGTTCCTGAGCCCCTCTAGTTGTGTACTTCTCCTTCAATAAGAGCTGTAAATGTCTGAAAGTTTTGATCAAGATGGAGCAGAAGGAATGATGTTGTTTGGCTCAAAATCCAGAATGTATAGAAAACATCCATAAGTTTTGGTCAAGATGTAGCCAAACTGATGCTGTCATTTGGCTTAGAATATAGAAATATTCTTTAATATGGTGGAGACTTTTACTACTTGTGTACGATTATCTGTATATATACTGTATATGCTTTAGTCTGGCTTCACACAGCGGGTTCAGTTTGTGAGATACAGACCAGATGTTAGCCATATTTCCCTGATTGAATCCTGAGCTGGCACCCGTACTCCAGCATTATATAATATAGTCATCCCTGCTTTTCCGCACCTCTACTAACCCCGTACAGGAAACATGAGTAAAGCATGGAAAGGTAGAGCCACGGGGGAAGCAGAGACTCCGAGAATCCTAGACGATTATAATGCTGGGTCAGGATTTGGTACATGAAATACATCTGGTCCATATCTAATGGACTGTAGCCAGCCTTAGGAAAAAGGACACATAATTCTACTGTCAGACAAAATACCCTTCCTTCTTGTATCTTCAAAGATTCCACCACTTGTGCTTTGAGTATCAAGTAGTTGCATTTCCCATAAAATGACAGAAGGGGGTGTAAACATGTAACTGTTCATAGTCTATGGGTCAGATCCCGTAGTTAGGAAGTAAAGATGAAGTAGGGGAGGGGCTGTGATCTCTCCATTTACTGGCAGTCATTTGACTTCCCTCCTTTCCTCTGCACACACATTCCTGATGGTGAGGACATGGAGGGATTGCCCCGCCACAGTTATAGGAATGGACGGGCCTTCCAGTGTTAATTCACTATAATTAGCCAGAGTGCTCCGGGATACTGATGGGCGCAGCTGCACGAAGAAGCAAGGAAGGGGAAAAACTGCATCTGTTTCATTTCACTTTCATGTTGATCAGTTTTCTGGTTATATTCACACTGCAGAGTCCATTTGGCTTATGCAGCTGCAAAACTCCTGGTGTATGCACCAGACATATCCATATGATCCTGTTCACCCAATGGAACCTGTATGCCTGCACCTATGAAACAGGTAAACATTGGTATATCTTTTTGAAGATGATACAGCCATTGTTGCTCAGGTTGTTGCATATTGTACTGTGCTGATATACAAGGCCTTTATGTAACGTACCAATGAATAAGAGTTACTTTGGTGGTGCAGGTCATCGCATGGTTATGATCTGAGAAGTTATGAGAACTTGTGTCTTGCCAATTTATGCCAGGGGTTGTCCAGGTTACCCATGGTGGTAAGGGGCATCCTATTTAAGGGCCCGTTCCTGCACTAGAAGAAGAGGTGGTTCCTGGAATTGGAGCTCTAGCCATATACTGCTCAGCAGTGACAGGGGTTCTACAAGACAGATGTCTAATCCTCTCTGCCAAAATTAGAATGTTGTCAATGGAGACCTCAAGAACCACTATTACGGTATTACAGTTCCGCAGTATCTGTACCTGTCAGCCAGTAAAAAACCCTACAGCGAAGGTCCCAGTGTCTACAAAAAAAAAGAAAAAGCTCCGGTAGGAAACAGAGGATGTTTGATGTAAACTATGAAGGAGGCATCCACCTTTCTAATATCCATAGCCTATTCTTAGGATAGGCCATCCACCTTAGAGATGCAGGGGTCCTGGCTGTGAGACCTCTGCAGATCAGCTGTTCTAGGAGAGCACAGCTCCTGCTAATGTTTGCATGCTGAGATTATGGTGCTTACTCACCATACAATGTGTAGGTACTGCACCGGTATCCCTTAGACTTCAGTGTTGCCCCAAGATGGAGACTCCAATTGCATTGACCCGGTGGCTGAAGACCAGCAGTGAGTGGTAGTTCCCTTCATCAGTTGGGAAAGAGTTGGATCAGTTTGTCTTGAAGAATGGGCAAAAATATTAAATGCTTAAATGTGCTAAATTTATACAGGGTGGAAATTTTCCTAGTTGAAAAATTCAGCTTTAGGAACTTGAATCCTATTCACTTCAATAGACGTTATCAGGTGGAATCTACCTGAAGAGCAAGTTTAAATAAAAAATCCTCATCTGCCTCCCTTATAGAGACTTGCATCTGGAAATGCAACAAAAGTTGGTTCCACAAAGCATTGCCTTCCAGGGGGGGTGAATACTTTGACAAGTCCCTGTATATACCGCATTGATGTGCTATATTTCAGGTCAATGTGTTCAGTTCACCCTCTCTCTGCACAGTTGCTCGTCCTCTCCCTGTCAGATATTGGGAGCCTGCCAGCGACCCTCCCATATTATGACACAGGCAGCCGTCTCCTATATACAGGCGTTCAGGAAGTAACAGAAACAAATCTAGAGCTGAGCACTGGAGAAGCAGACGCACTGACTGAGGTAATGTGAATGGAACTGTATAGTATATGTATACGGAGGTGCGGTACATGCACTACACATAATAGTATCTACACAGAGGTACAACTCACCTAGTATGTAATATGGTATATGTATACAGAGGTACGGTAAATGTAGTCTACAAAATAGCAGTGTTTGCCGGAGGGTTTACGTTGTTAGTGATCCATATACTATAAGAACTACAGGTCAGGTGTGGTGTCCAGGAAGACGCGCATATGTCATAGCAGCAGATTTATGATGCCTTGTACATTAGTTTTCTGGTGTACAAGGCATTAAAAAGTTGCAATTTTGTTTTTGCTGCACAAGTCTGGTTTTTGTGCAAAAAAATATGACTTCTTTATGCTACCCTTGCTACTTTCCTGAAAGGGGGCATAGTCCACCAGATTTATGGTTATTTACATCAGTTTATTGGTGTAAATGATGCCTATAATCTACACCAAAGATGAGCTGGTGTAGATTTCAATGCTGACCCCGACCTTGCCAGAGGATACACCTGATTCATGAGAAGACGTGCACCTCGCCAAAAATGAGGTACAGGATATATGAGGACTGGCGTTTAATATGCTGGACTTCGTAAATCTCCCCCATAGTGTCCCAGCTCCGACATGTCACTCGTTTCATATACCCTGCATGTATTATCTACATCCTGCCAGGCCTGTATAGTGCCAGCTATGTGTGTAACTATGTGGGCAAATGAATGTATTTGTCAGTCTGAACCCAAATAAGGTCTCCTTGATAACACTGGACATCAGAATCTCTCAGTAGTGCAGCCTCAGAATACCTTCGGGCCTGGGATCTCTAGTGACCAGATATCCGTATTCAAGAAAAATAAAAAGAAATTTCAGAATTTTTCTGTTCATATAAAGACATCAATGTCCGGGATGCTCCTGGGAGAGTTGGCAAAGATTTCTTTACATGAACAGAAATTCAATTTTTATCCTTAAACAGATGAGTTTGTTGGTGCATCTGGGCCTAGCCGGCTGCTGCACCTTCTGTATTCCCACTACACCAAATGCTAGTGAAAATACTGGAAAGGCAAACAAGACAGAGTCAGCAAGACACCTACTGTTGGAGGACCAAGGATTACAGGACTGTCCGCCTTCTGGAGAGGTGATCAGTCATTATGTGGCATTGCGGTAGACCTGGGATGCAGCGACACAATGGGGGTTAAAGGCTGTGTCGAAGATACTATTGAACAGATACCGGCCCTAATGCCTTTGGCTATGTTACCTGTGTCTGACCAGTTGGGACTAGGGGTCATTCTGCAATATGGTCCTGGCTGCTCTGGACAATGCTTTCAAGGAGCCTGGAGAATCAAGGTCCCAGCCACTGTTTGCCCACCGGGACTTGCTTTGGTCCACACTGTGGTTGAGACAATTCTATCTAAGACTGTGATCTCCCCCTCCAATGAGGTTGCAAGTGACATTGTGGGGAAAAAAAAGGCTAAGTATGGATGACCAGGGTGTTAATCCCTGTGTTGCCTGTTCTAGGAATCAACTATTTGTTGTCAAGGTCAAGGTATGTTGTTGTTGAGGTCAATGCCATGTGGAGTTGGTTTTAGGCCTTGAGTCGCTAGGGAGATTATGAGATCATTTAGGGGTTACAAATCGGGGTTTAAGGCTAAATTGAAGAGTAGGGGGTTTAAGTCTTTTGTTCCCTCAGTTATTACTGGAAATGTCGGTTCTATTATCAAGAAGATGGATGAACTGCCTGCAGTACTGCTAAAGCTGAAGGAAGTTTCAGCATTGAAGTTTATTGTTTTTTCAGAATCATGGTTATAGGATGACATCCCTATCTTGGGGGTTACTATTCCAGGTTTATACACTATTAGTGGGACAGAGATATCCGTATTACTGGCAAAAAGAGAGGTGGGAGGTTGATAGTTTTTGTAAATGAGGGATGGTGTTCTAGGGCACATGTAACTGTAAGGGTGCACCATTGAATCTTATTATCTCGTGAGGGAATTCTCTGCTGTGATTTTGGTTAGCAGTGTATGTTCTAGGACACTGCGTCTGAGGTTCTCTCTGAAGTCCTTTTGGGGTTACAGACTAGGTGTCCCAAAGCTTTTATGATAGTAACAGGAAATTTTAATACTGTTTGTGAAGCTATACAGTTTTCTAAATTCGACTAAATTCTTGGTGAATTGGATAAGTGAGTATCATACGGACAGAATACTACTTGTACGGTTGGGTTTGTGTTTCCGGGATCAGTTGGTGAAGTGGTATCAGAGCTCTGCAGGGTATGAGATTGGCTCCTTTTCCTCTGTACTGTGTATACAGTCATATGAAAAAGTTTGGGCACCCCTATTAATCTTAATCATTTTTAGTTCTAAATATTTGGGTGTTTCAATTTGATATATCTAATAACTGATGGACACAGTAATATTTCAGGATTGAAATGAAGTTTATTGTACTAACAGAAAATGTGCAATATGCATTAAACCAAAATTTGACCGGTGCAAAAATTTGGGTACCCTTATCATTTTATTGATTTGAATACTCCTAACTACTTTTTACTGACTTACTGAAGCACAAAATTGGTTTTGTAACCTCACTGAGCTTTGAACTTCATAGCCAGGTGTATCCAATCATGAGAAAAGGTATTTAAGGTGGCCAATTGCAAGTTGTTCTCCTATTTGAATCTCCTCTGAAGAGTGGCATCATGGGCTCCTCAAAACAACTCTCAAATGATCTGAAAACAAAGATTGTTCAACATAGTTGTTCAGGGGAAGGATACAAAAAGTTGTCTCAGAGATTTAACATGTCAGTTTCCACTGTGAGGAACATAGTAAGGAAATGGAAGACCAAAGGGACAGTTCTTGTTAAGCCCAGAAGTGGCAGGCCAAGAAAAATATCAGAAAGGCAGAGAAGTAGAATGGTGAGAACAGTCAAGGACAATCCACAGACCACCTCCAAAGAGCTGCAGCATCATCTTGCTGCAGATGGTGTCACTGTGCATCGGTCAACAATACAGCACACTTTGCACAAGGAGAAGCTGTATGGGAGAGTGATGCGAAAGAAGCCGTTTCTGAAAGCACGCCACAAACAGAGTCGCCTGAGGTATGCAAAAGCACATTTGGACAAGCCAGCTTCATTTTGGAAGAAGGTCCTGTGGACTGATGAAACAAAGATTGAGTTGTTTGGTCATACAAAAAGGCGTTATGCATGGCGTCAAAAAAACACAGCATTCCAAGAAAAACACTTGCTACCCACTGTAAAATTTGGTGGAGGTTCCATCATGCTTTGGGGCTGTGTGGCCAATGCCGGCACCGGGAATCTTGTTAAAGTTGAGGGTCGCATGGATTCAACTCAGTATCAGCAGATTCTTGAGAATAATGTACAAGAATCAGTGACGAATTTGAAGTTACGCCGGGGATGGATATTTCAGCAAGACAATGATCCAAAACACAGCTCCAAATCTACTCAGGCATTCATGCAGAGGAACAATTACAATGTTCTGGAATGGCCATCCCAGTCCCCAGACCTGAATATCATTGAACATCTGTGGGATAATTTGAAGCGGGCTGTCCATGCTCGGCGACCATCAAACTGAACTGAACTGGAATTGTTTTGTAAAGAGGAATGGTCAAAAATACCTTCATCCAGGATCCAGGAACTGATTAAAAGCTACAGGAAGCGACTAGAGGCTGTTATTTTTGCAAAAGGAGGATCTACTAAATATTAATGTCACTTTTCTGTTGAGGTGCCCATACTTTTGCAGCGGTCAAATTTTGGTTTAATGCATATTGCACATTTTCTGTTAGTGCAATAAACCTCATTTCAATCCTGAAATATTACTGTGTCCATCAGTTATTAGATATATCAAATTGAAATGGCTGTTGCAAACACCCAAATATTTAGAACTAAAAATGATTAAGATTAATAGGGGTGCCCAAACTTTTTCATATGACTGTACTTCTGATTTCAAGATGTTTCAGGCTCCTGTGTTTTGTCTTTTTTTTTTAAGTTCTCATATGATTCGTTGATGGTAGATTGTATGCCTAGAGAATGATAAGGAGATTAGGGAAGTCGTGAGGCAGTTCTCATTGTGTTGTGGTGAGATTGGTCTTATCGTGGTAAAAATAAGTGTTACGTGTTAAAAACAAAAGATGATGATTGATTTTGGAAGGGCTCATGCTGAGGTTCCATTGGATTGTATTGACGGATAGGAGGTGGATAGGGTTTGGCAATATTTGGATAGTAAGAAATCAGCCATTCAAATGGAGCATTGGCGCTCACGATGTGTGGGCAGAATGTCAACAAAGACCAGGGGCCCCTAAACTCTCCAGTGGATCCCCAGCTGAGTGGAGAGGTGAGACTGCAGACTTTCATGTTTTAAGTCTTAATAGGGTTAAAAAACAAAGAACTGGAACTCCCTTTTAACTTTTCATTTTATGACTATGACTCATAAAGATTGTAATCCTGATACAAAAGAGTCAAAAAACACATAAAGAGCAAGAAGATTGTGCAGGATTGCTGGCACCGGATGCCTCTTTGCTGTTTATACTATGGTATGATCTGTGATCATGAGTCATTCTAACCATAAAACATCATGTGGATTTATTCATTACAGAGAGTCTATCACCTCCCCCATCAGATTCCGCTGCTACTACCACATTACAGTGATAAACATCATAGCTTTCTTATGTCACGTTTGTAGATTTGTAGAAAAACACCATTGTAGTCTTATGTAAATAGAGTACTGGGGGCGGGCTTCTGCTCCCTGGAGCAAAGCTTTTGCTAATTAGACCCAAAATCTAAATCAGTTCCTGACTGGCATAGATTTTAATTCTAGTGCATGGGAGTGTCCCTTATTTATTCATAGGCAGGAGCCTATTAATTCAGGTGTGCCCTTCTCCAGTTGGGGACTTTACACTGACGAAAGAAACACCAGTCTTAATTTATTTCCCCTAATATGTCACAAACAACAACATTCTGTGTCACCCAATAACATTCTGTGGCCGAAATGTCTGTGATCAGTGCCCGCACCATTGACCAAGGCGCCATTTTGCCAGGGATCACTGGCACCTGGAGTGAGATTTGGGGCCAGCATCCCACTCCTAAGGCCAAAGATACCCAATAAGGTTTTACCTCCTTACATCTACATGTCCTTATCAAGTCCCACCTACTACTGCAATATCCTTCTCTGTGGCCCAATAAATCAATTCCAATATGCTTACAATGGCATACAAGTCAGTGCACAACCTCTCCTGTTCATACACATCTGCCATATTCTTCATACACCCCCTATAAGAGACTTTTGGCAGCCTATGGATATGTGTATACATAAAGCACAATACACAGTAGCTCTTCACATTCACATATTGAGAAATTAATAATCAATATTGCTACAGACAAAACCCATTGAAGGCAGAAGCCAATTACCTTCAATGTATCAGTCTATTTTATGGCTGCTGTTACTCCTCTGCTGATTTAAGTCCTATAGTGGCCATATGTCGATGTGCCCATAAGAAAAGAAATATGAAATATCTTTAAGTTGTGATATCCTTCTGCTACTTTTTTACCTGCACCTTTCTATCTGTACCTACTGTCACTGCAATGCCTCTACCCTGGAATGTTTTGTATATATTGTATTTGTATTATCTATGCTGCTGTAACACACTGAATTTCCCCATGGTGGGACTATTAAAGGATTATCTTATGTTATCTTATCTTATATTTGGTAGGGTCTCCCCACACCATCAAATCCAGACAGGGCATTCTCTTTAGTGGACACTCTTCTTTTCAGCAATGTGGAGGAGTGTCCTCCACGCGTCTGGTGGTGGTAGCAAAAAAACATTATGACATCACAGCTGTAACTACAATGGCCAAGATAGGCCAAAAAGTGTTCCTTTCTCCTACGCATTTCAAAAGCCCACTGCTTTCTTCCTCAGGGAGATCCACTGTATCCATGGCTCTTTATATACACAAGCCAACATCTAATTAAGATAATTACAGCAATAAAGCATCTGATCCCTCCTATCCACAATACTAGAACATTCCATTCAGGATACAATTCTAATAATTGAATTCATTAAAAACATTCTATTTTATTCATACAAATTTAAAATATTGTAATTCTATTTTTGAAGCTGGTGTGGTATCTATCATATATAATTGTAGACTTGTGTTAATATCTTGGTTGTGCTCCACATAGGATGAGTCACTGAGTACAAGACTGAAACTTTCCTCTGTGAATATCAGAGAAGTCAGAGATACAATACTGAGTACTGATAAACCACAGATATAACGACATCTTGATGATCCTAGTATCTTATAACATCCTGATGATTGTAATGTCTTACATTCTAACAGAACAACAGCAAAGATGCCATCACCTCCATGTTGTGGTCTCATCATTGTTGGGTCCAAAGAGCCAGGTGAGAAGTGGTTTTTTTACTATTTTTGTCTAAAAGAAATGTGTATAATATGTGACCCAAGAGTCTTCTGTTGTCCTCTTTACAACTACACACATACAGCTAGATTCAAGGGTTATCCTAGAGTAACTTCAATAGCACATAGGTGTCTATAGTGAATTATATGCTGTAAATCAGCTCTCTCCAACAGGGCTGTGTATTGCCAAATGAAACAGATTCTTTGGATTCCATGTAATAGAATAAAGTTATTGAGTAAAAACACTGGACTATCCCCAATAGCTTAACATTTTATTAAGAATAGTATAAGAAGATAGCAAAAGGTAACATTTCACTAAGAAGAGTATAGCAAAAGGTCTTATAACAAGGAAAAGTATAACAGATATTAGAAGGTATAATCAAACCTTGCAATACCGTAGGTATAGCAAGGTACAATCAAACTTAGTCAAACTGTGACTTAATCAAAACTTGTACTAAAGCAAGGTGTATTCAACACTAGCAATTAAAGCAAGGTATATTCAACACTAGCAATTAAAGCAAGGTATATTCAACACTAGCAATTAAAGCAAGGTATATTCAACACTAGCAATAAAGCAAGGTATATTCAACACTAGCAATTAAAGCAAGGTATATTCAACACTAGCAATAAAGCAAGGTATATTCAACACTAGCAATTAAAGCAAGGTATATTCAACACTAGCAATCAAAGCAAGGTATATTCAACACTAGCAATAAAGCAAGGTATATCAGTATATTCAACAGTCAATCAAACTATGATATATTCAACACTTACAATACAACAGGTATAGCAAGGTGATCAAATCAAATACTTACAACACTGTCAAGATTCATAGAGGAGTTCTGATAAGAGTATCTGTAGGAAGCATCACTCAGCCATGTGGCCTCATGCAGTATCAACAGGCGTCCCCAATGATCTGCCCTCAAGAAATTGCAACATCATGCTGGGGGAAGTTTCCCATCATATACCCTTTGTGTATGTCATACAATGGGCGGTTACAGAAGTGATACACCTCTGTAAGGCCTCACTTATCTCCAATATCATATTCATGTGGAAGGGGCCAATTTCCATTTGAATATGTCTTGTGACATATATGCTTCAAACAGAGTTGCTCCTTTGATATAATTAGTATGGACCTGTAAATATAACCTGTTGATCTGGTTGGTGTACATATAGATATCACCTTAAACAGCGTCCTGTGATCTAATTAGTATATACATATAGATATCACCTTAAACAGCGTCTTTTAATCTAATCTGTATAGACATGTAGATATCACCTTAAACAGAGTCTTTTAATCTAATCTGTATGGATATGTAAATCTCAGTACAGGTACTGGGTTCAAATTAAGGTTACTTATGGCCTGGCTATCATAAACATTTTGTCATAAGCAGCCATTTTGTCAAGGGCTGCTATTTTGCAATACAGGCTGTCATCAGGAATTTCAGGGCTCCATAAAGGCAAATTTTGTGGGCTCCACCCTGGGCAGCAGAGAATGGCATATAGAAATATATAGTTTCTCTGTATGCCAGCAAATTGTATGCGAAAAAAAAAATTTTTTAATTTAAAATCTACTGGCATGTAGAGAAATATATCTCTATATACCAGCACATTATTCACATAAAAGACTTACTCTAGGAAAATCTTCTCCCTAAGAATAGTTGAGTCTGTGGCTCAGCTGTTAGGATGTTTAGAGTGGTTAGAGCATCTTGACAGCCACTTCATTAAGGGGGATTTTGCAGACCGCCACCTCCATTGAACTACTATAGAGTCATGTAGCATCATGGCAATGCCCAATATGACTGCTGAGACCTCATCGGTGACCTCGGGGTGCATGATGTCACCCAGGAGGCCAAAAGAGGACCCTGTGGGAAGCCAAAAAACCATTAGGATGCCTAGGGGATGTGAGTATAACTGGGTATCCACCTATTATACTCCGAGGCCTGGTGAACTTAATTAGCCCAAAACAAATCTTTGGGCTAAAGTACCCAAACCTGAAATGATTCTTTAGAAGTTTTCCCCACAAACAATTTTACTCCAAAAATCCAACTTTCCTTAGATCCTAACTCATATTCAATCAAAACAAAACATATAAAGAATTATTCTATATGTGTCATAGGAGATCAACCAATTCCCCTCACTCCGTCTCAAAAACCAAAGATAAGACCTGTCTCAGGATGAAAGGCAACCGATTGCCGCAGGAGCTCTCCCCCCAAATGCTTTCTCTGTGACTACAAAAAACAGACATGGTCAGCCATGCTTCTTTTTGAAATCCCACTGTCTGCTGAAAACAGGCTGTAGGAGGAAAATAACACATACAGTATATTCTGTACAAGATTTCTACAAAGAGGAGCTGGAGACTTGTAAACAGTGTAAAACAAGTCCTTTTCTGTATCTGGTGTGTTCTCGCAGAGAGATCAGCTTTGTTTGGATGCTCATGTGCCATTTAACCAGACTCCCACCCAGAAATTATTGTTCAGAAGAATATTGCAGAGCCATGTTTTCAGTGCACAGTATGTGACACAGAATGTGTTTTCACATTGGTGGTTCAGTGGGTTGGTGTAAGGGTTAAACTTACTAGTTGTTTTATTCCGCAGATATATTGCCCCCAAAGGGGTTAAAATTATTAGTTGTGTTATTCTGAAAATATATTGCCCTGTGTAGGCCCATGCAATTTGCTTCTGAGCTGCAGGAGGTCACTGTCTTATTTACTGAAGTGTAACTCAGGCTTTCAATGTATTTCTAGGAGAGCCTTATTCCGAGTTCCATAGGAATGCATTGAGAGCCTGAGTTCCAGGTCAGTGAATAAAACATTGACCTAAAGCAATCTCTCCCAGACTGTTGCGAAATCATGTTGTTGTGAAAAGTTTCTTATCTTGTGACACACATACAGTGGGGAAAATAAGTATTTGATACACTGGCGGTTTTGCAAGTTTTCCCACCTACAAAGAATGGAGAGATCTGTAATTGTTATTGTAGGTACACTTCAACTGTGAGAGACAGAATCGAAAAAAAAAAATTCAGAAAATCACATTGTATGATTTTTAAATAATGAATGTGCATTTTATTGCATGAAATAAGTATTTCATACAATAGAAAAACAGAACTTAACATTTGGTACAGAAACCAGTCTGCAATTACAGAGGTCAGACAATTCCCTTAATTCTTGACCAAGTTTGGGATTTTGACCCACTCCTCCATACAGATCTTCTTCACATCTTTCAGGTTTTGGGGCTGTTGCTAGGCTACATTGAGTTTCAGCTCCCTCCAAAGATTTTCGATTGGGTTCAGATCTGGAGACTGGCTAGGCCACACTAGAACCTTGAAATGCTTCTTATGGAGCCAATCCTTATTTGCCCTGGCTGTATATTTCGGTTCATTGTCATGCTGGAAGACTCAGCCACAACCCATCTCCTACTGAGAGAAGGAGGTTGTTGGCCAAAATCTCGCAATACATGGACCTATCCATCCTCCCTTCAATACAGTGCAGTCGTCCCCTTTGCAGAAAAGCACCCCCAAAGTATGATGTTTCCACCCCATGCTTCACGGTTGGGTCGGTATTCTTGCGGTTGTACTCATACTTCTTCTTCCTCCAATCTCAGCGAGTGGACTTGACACCAAAAAGTTCTATTTTGGTCTTATCTGACCACTTGACTTTCTACCATGCCTCCTCTGGATCATCCAGATGGTCATTGATGAACTTCAAACGGGCCTGGACATGTGCTGGTGTGAGCAGGGGAATCTTGTGTGCCCTGCAGGATTTTAATCCATGATGGCGTAGTGTGTTACTAATGGTAATCTTGGAGACTGTGGTCCCAGCTCTCTTCAAGTCATTGACCAGGTCCTCCCGTGTAGTTCTAGGTTGATTTCTGATCTTTCTCAGAATCATCCTTACCCCACGAGACAAGATCTTGCATGGAGCGCAAGATCGTGGAAGATTGACAGTCATCTTGTGTTGCTTCCATTTTCTAATAATTGAGCCAAGCTGCTTGTTTATTGTCCTGTATCCCATCCCAGTCTTGTGCAAGTCTACAATTTTGTCCCTGGTGTCCTTAGACAGCTCTTTGGTCTTGGCCATGGTGGAGAGGTTGGAGTGTGATTGAGTGTGTAGACAGGTGTCTATTATACAGGTAACGGGGTCAGACAGGTGCAATTAACACAGGTAATGAGTACAGAGGAGGAAAAACTAACAGGTCTGTGAAAGACAGAATTCTTGTTGGTTGGTCTGTTATCAAATACTTATTTCATGCAATAAAATGCAAATTAATAATTTAAAAATCATACAATGTGATTTTCTGGATTTTTTTTAGATTCTGTCTCTCACAGTTGAAGTGTACCTATGATAAAAATTACAGACCTCTCCATTCTTTGTAAGTGGGAAAACTTGCAAAATCGCCAGTGTATCAAATACTTATTTTCCCCACTGTATCTGGATATGTCCAGTCAAGTAGAAAAGTAAAGGTTCAGGTGGTTGAATAACATCTCATTCTAAGTTCTCTTTGGGTCTTTCAGTTCCTCTCAAGGGGATCTCAGTTGATGTCCAGGTGAAAGGCTTTGTTGCTGATGTGTCTGCAAGTCTCAAGTACAAGAATGAGGAGGAGAAGGCGGTGGAGGCGATCTTTGTGTTTCCCATGGATGAAGACTCTGCCGTCTACAGCTTTGAGGCCAAAATAGAGGGGAAAACCATTGTGGCTGATCTCCAGGAGAAGAAAGAGGTAATGTTTGGTGTTTTTGAAGATGATATGAATATGAAGGATGTAACAATGGCAACTAAGGATCTTGTTTGAATACCTAGAAGGTATGTAGGTCCAGATTAAGGTTGCCAATTATAAAATATTCAAGTGAAGTTTCCTATTATTACTGAATTTCCCCATGGTGGAATTATTAATGGATTATCTTATCTTATTAAATATGCCCAGTGAGACAGATCCTGATGTGTGTTGTCTTATAGCCCTCTTCTTCTCCTCTTCAAGGCTCACAAGACCTATGATGAGGCCATCAGCCAAGGCCAGCAGGCTTTTCTTCTTGAAGAAGATGAGAGCTCTGCTGATATTTTTAGCTGCAATGTTGGGAACCTACCACCTGGTCAGGAGGCAGAAGTGACCTTAAAATATGTACGAGAGCTTCCTATCGAGGCAGATGGAGCCGTTCGTTTTGTGCTTCCTGCTGTCCTCAACCCCAGATACACCCCGAAAGGTAACACTCAGTATCAGCTAACCCTTAAAAAAATTTCATGCTCTTCACAAATGATTTATCATCATAGACATACAGATCAATAACATACATGACTTTTATGTAAATCTTAAAAAAGTGATATCTCTTGGATGAAATGGGTGAATGAGGATTAAAGGAGTTTTCCCATGGACATAACCATATCTAAATTTGTAGACAATGAAAAGTTAAATCTTTTTGCAAATATAAGTAATTAAAATTTTGCATAATTCTAAAGATTCTCTCTGACCATCTTAGTGGTGATTGGCTTATATTTTTAGTTGCCAATGGATAAATGCAGGAACTTTCTATGGACTGGGACTTGTCAGAAACCCAGCCATGGATGCAGGGATGGTGGATGTATGAGAGGATAACCCGGCCAACCGATTGGTAACAGATAAAGGCAAAAGATGTCACCACTAAGATGATTAAATCTGTAAAACTCTACAAAATTTTAAGTAGTTATATTTGTAAAAATGTTTATGTTTAACCCCTTTAAGATGGATGATGAGGCCTAGTCAAGATGAATGATGGCAAGTATAAAAAGCAAAGAAGAGTGATTGATTTCAACAATTGTGGTTGAAGTGGATGATGGTAGTGGTAGGTGATGATGTCAGCATGTACATGGATGATCAGTCTAAATGATGGAAAAAATTAATAATAGAAATTTACAGTAATGAGGATGATGAGGAATGGAGGATCTTATGTAAAGCCGATAGTTGATACAATGTTGGTTGAGGAAGAAGGATCATGGAGATAGTAGATCATGGCGTAAAGATATCCACAGATATAGAGGATGGATGATAACATGTGAATGATAGAAAGTGAAGATGGAGGGTGATGAGGCTAAACAATAATGATAGATGATCATGGCTGATTTACTTTTCCTGATTTTCTCCTTATTCATTACCCACCATGCAGAACATGCTGTGAGTGTGACCGCCACCCGCCCACAAGTGCCTGTCGGAGAGATCCCATATACCTTAAGTCTGAGCGCTCACTTCCAGTCTGCATATGGCATTGCCAAGATAACGTCCAACTGTGATATCAGCCCTGTGGAGTATTCTAATGAGGACAAGACCGCCGCCAAGGTGAGGGGATAGCACAGTTTAGTCCCATTGTGTCTGGGGTTACTCAACAAGCAAATCAGTGAAAACCCAAACTTCGAAAGATATCTGAGGCAGAAGACTGCCTCAAATTCCTCTTCATGGACAGTGCCTTAGTGTTGGTGACAAGCAGACAGAATTCTGTCACATGAAGATATGGCAGATATTGTATGCCACTCATAATAAAGGCCCAGACAGGTGCACCCAATGTATCAAGAGGCTCCGGCCTCTTAATAAATCAGGCCCGTGAAAAGTGGCAAGCAAGGAGCAGAATGGAAGACTTGGTGCACACTTTGTACAAAAGGCCTTGCACCAAATGCGCGCCACATTATCACCCATCTGCGCCAGAAAACTGACATAGAGGGGTTGATAAATTCCCCCCATTGTATGAAAATCCACTTCTACCTGCCTAGACACAATTTAATTTGGAACAATATTTTAGATGTGTTAGTCACTCTGGTAGTGTTTGACATTTGTTATAAATCTTTAAACATTTCCAGGTATCACTAGCTGAGGGACACAAGTTTCAGCGAGACGTGGAGCTCCTTGCCTACTACTCCGAGGTGAACAAACCAAGTGTGTCCGTGGAAGCTGGAGTGGTATCTAATGCTGCTGAGGAACCAAAAGGTGACTTGTATGTCCTTTGACTTTCCCCAACCTTGTCCTTATGAAGATTTCAAGACATCAAGGAACAGTAGAGAATTTCAGTTGTAGCTCAAGAACCTCCAGATAATATCCAAGACACTTATGAGAAAACGGTCAGACTTTCCTGCCACAAGTGTAGAATAAAACCTACTTCTAATCACTTAAAAGCAAACTTTTTCCTGTAATAGGTCCACAATACCTCCCAAACCTATAATAATGCTGTATAGGGACCTTTAATATAGCCACAAACAGAGGAAGCAATGCTAACTCCACGCAAATCCTTGTTTTCCTGTTTTTTGTTTTAGGATCTTTAATGACCGAGTCTGTGGCCATGTTTAACTTCTATCCCAGTATCCCAGCTGCACAGGAACAGACAAACTGTGGAGAGTTTATCTTTGTGGTGGACCAGTCTGGGAGTATGGAATCTCAAATAAATTCAGAACCAAATGCCCCCAAACGTATTGACAGTGCTAAGGTTAGTGACTGATTCCAGGGCACCCTCTACTTAGTAGCCATTTTGAATTTTTTGAGGAATAGTCCACATACCTTATTGTACCAGAGGGGTATTTTTTATTTCCATCATCACACTGCTTTTTTTTCCTCTTATCCAGGAGACCCTGGTCCTTCTATTGAAGAGTTTGCCTCTTGGGTGTTATTTTAATATCTTTGGATTTGGTTCCCATTTTGAATCTTTCTTCACGTGAGTCTATTATACATCCCTTTTGGTACAAATTTTGTTTGTATATAAATATATATGTATACACACATTTTTTTTTTTACTTTTTGGGGCAGGGTTAGGCTATACAGTAACACTCACCTCAGTGACTTGTCATCATACAGGTTCCTCCAATTGATCTTCAATCTATAGATTAAGTCATAAGACAATATGGAGTCAATAATTTTGTTGTATACGCTCATTTCTTAGGAGCTCACTACTTCATGTATTTGTATTCTTTAGGGAGAGTAAGGAGTATACACAACAATCCTTGGAAGAAGCCGTCAAGAAGGTCAAGGAGATGAAAGCCAACTTTGGAGGAACAGAAATCCTGAGACCCTTAAAGAAAATCTATGATACTGCTGGAAGGCCAGACCACCCAAGACAGGTAATGTGAGTTATACCTGAAATGTCGTGAGTTATACCTGAAATCTAGGCCAGTCCCTGACTGGCAGAGATTTAAATTTTGGCACATGGAACCTCGCAAGGTGCAACAAAATTATTAGGAGGTTGCAGCCTCTTCATTCAGGGGCATCTTGTGCCAGTGGGGTAATGAATTAAGACTGGTGGAGGAAGAGCCAGTCTAAATAAATTACTTCCATTGCGCCAGCCCTTACAAAAGTTCTAATACAGCTTTATGCGTAAACCCTTAGATTGTGAGTCCTTTGGTTGGCAATTTACCAACCCTCTATCCCTATCAACATTTTAATTAGGCTATATTCTTTTCTGTACCTGTGAACCAAGCCTTACTTGTGTGGATTCTTGGACGGATATTGATTTTTCCCTTCACCTTATAATTTAGAATTACCATGAAATCCAGTTTAATATAATCTGGGGAATAGTTTAATATAAACATGACTTATCCACCATGTACAGTAGAATTTTCTATTCTGTGATAAATCTGAGATCTTTATATTTATGGTCTTTTAAGGTCTTCCTCTTCACTGATGGTGAGGTCGGGAACACAAAACAAGTGATCGATGAAGTCCAGAAAAATGCTCATAATCACCGGTAATGCCAAAAATTCTATTGTGTCACTATTTTTATTTTTTATTTTTTCACACCCCACGTATTTTATCATTTATACACTAATTCCCTTTTTTGTACCATTAAGTTAACCTGAATTTTTTTTTTCTTAATTCTTACTTAACTTATAACTTTAGTAAGGTGGAGGACAAAGTATTCCACTATGGCTGAATTATATGACACATATCACATTGTGAGCTTTGTATTCCTGACTTCTGTGTAGATGCTTCACATTCGGGATCGGTGAAGGCGCCTCTACATCCCTCATTAAAGGCATGGCCAGAGCAGGAAGTGGAATATTTGAGTTCATCACCGGCAAAGACAGAATGCAAACCAAGGTGAGTTCTAGCCATCTTGGTCAGGCTTCCTCCTGACTATATGGTTGTCATTAACATAAGTGGGAATTGTATCTGGGTACAACAGGTATAATTTCAGTATAATGTGCCCCATTACCAATGAACACTCGATCTGAAAAAAAAAAAACTGAAGTGTTGCATTGGATTAGAGGTTGCACATACAGTAGACAGTCTTGACACCATATTCTGGCTCCCATATTTTTTTTATTTCTGTCCACAATGTTGTGTAAATCCTAATTTTGTGTGGGACAATCTGTCATTTTTATTGGCTCCATGAAGGGTTACATCTGACTTTTTAATCACTTTTTATTAAATTTTTTGGGGGTAGAAAAGACCAAAAACAGTGATTTACTCATGTTGATTTTTCTTTTCCATTATGACATTTCCTGTACAGGATAAATATTTTTATATTTTGATAGTTTGGGCATTTTCAGATTTCCCCTAAGTGGTTGACTTGCTCATGAAATATAAGGCAATACACTATATTGTACATATAGCCCACTTCTATTACACCCCTTCCTTTTAATAGAAGATCTGTATTGACACACATGGGGGTGTTTATTAGGCTCCCAACTGTCATGGCAACTGATTGTCACAGTCCTTTAACATTTTTTGGGGAGGTGATTGAAGCCAATATAGCACTTTCCTTGCGCCGTAATGGCTTAGTTGCTACAGATGTGGTTAATACTAGTGCCACCCATGGCCACCGCTTTTCGCTGCCCTTGACAGCCACAGCCATAATGTAGCAGAGGGAAGGATGAACCAATATTCATTGGCGGCCCACTAGTAAACTGCCTGGTCAACTACATTGCCTGTCCACCCCTGATCAGTCCACACATAGGGCAACTATTGATACACCTTGATCTGCATTGTCACTGTATACCCAGTGAGATTTTTTAACCAGATTCTTGTCTCCCCCAACATCTGCTATCAGGGGAGACTCATGAGACCCTCATACACACTAGATAGTCAGCCGCTGCTGCCTAAAATAGCGGGTTGGCTCATTCTGCATTTAATATGTGTGGTCTGTTTTCCAATTTTATTTACTAGGTTCTTCGGGCTCTGAAATGTTCCTTACAGTCCACCGTTAAGAATGTCTCACTAACATGGTCTCTTCCTTCTGGCATGGAAGCTATTCTCCTGTCTAAAGTCCCCACTGCCATCTTCCAGGGTCAAAAGTCCATTATCTATGCTCAACTGAAAGGAAAGGTAGGTAATATAGGGGAAGATTTGTTATGCCATGTATTCCAATTTTCTGACCTACAAGGCAAAAAGTTGCAAATATTTAGGGAATATGTTTTTGCGCAAAAATTTGTAACTTTTTTTTTCTTGGAATTTTCTTGGAAAGCAAAGAGGCATGGATAGAGTAGATTTCAGTGCAGGTGCACAGCCCAGTGGAGACGTGTGCTTCCTTATAAATGAAGTGCTCCTTCCTCTGGTGCAGGGGATATAATGATTGGCATTGAAAATGCCAGTCTTATAAATCTACCCCATAGAGTCCAAGAACCAGTCATAAAGCGTCACCATCGCTTAGAATACCTGGTGGAAAAATGAAACCATTGGGTCATCTATAACAACCATTTCTCATCTTTGCTCATCCACCATCTTTAGCCTGGACTCTCTCATGACATGTCTTCATATCTTATATAGGTTGGACTTATTAAAATATTTAAATCCCGTCAAACATTTGGCTATGTTCATGTTTTATAGTATAATGTTTTACCGTGTTAGCCATTAGCCATTGAAAATAGTGGAAGAGTGAAGTAATCAGGTGATACCTTTTAGAGGCTGAGTATATTTGATGGTAAGCTTTCGGAAGTACGAAAGCTTACCATCAAATATACTCAGTTAACCTCTAAAATTAACCTCTAACCTGATTACTTCACTCTTCCACACGTTTTATAGTGTAACACTATTGGTGACTCAGTAAGGGCATGTTCACACAGAATTAGCCTCAAAAAATGACTCCCAACTCTCCAACTCATTTCAGTGGGAGCCAGTAGCAGAATTGTTTTTCTCTTTTTTTTCAACTAGAGTAAAAAAGAAGGTTTTTGTCTTCTATTCCTTGCAAAAAAAAAAAACTATCCTAAAGTTTAATCTTCTATATCCTAGGTGGAGACTGAAGCGGAGGGTGAGGTTTGCCTGCAGTACAACTTTAAGGATGAACTTTTAAAGAACACCATTACTTTCCCTCTTAGAATTGAGAAGACTGAAAGGTAATTTAAGGAGAATTCACAGAGAAACAGAAAAAAACAGAAATACTGGAGTGATATGAAGAATTAATGTGAACAAAAACAACCTGTCAGATGTAAAAACACAAAGGGAAATGTTTCGGTAGAACTGACAGACATAGACAAGCGAGATTATAGAGCAGGATCATCTGCAGTGCTGGAGCAGCCTTATAGACAGACCATTGATACAGTATATCGCAGCTTTATAATAAATCAAAGACGATACTCAGCAGAGATGGAGCACCCAGGAGGAGTCTTTAAAGAGGACCTCTCACCACCTACACCACCTCCAGCTCTTTACAACTGATTCGGGCACAGGTAGAATTTTGTCTGTAAGCCCTCACCATTCCTGAGCAATCAGTGGAGTTAGTTTCTATGACTGATATGATAATTAGACTCTCTCTATCTGCTCTAGGACTGCCCACCTGACAGTAGAGACTGATCTTAATTAGCATATTAGGCGCTGAAACTAACAACACTGATTGCTCAGGAATGGTGAGGGCTAGAGAAAAAAAATACAAATGTGCTTGAATCATTGGAGCAGAGACATGGAAAAAAGACATGGACCGTACATTCCTGTATGCTTCTCAGTAAAAGCTACAAAAATGAATATGATATTCTTTGTATACATTTTGATCAAGATGTATAAACATTCTAGCCACTTCACGGTGACCTAGTGGGTACCTACTATCTTGGGTGCAACAGCACAGCGCAGAGTGACCTAGAAGCCCAACAGCATCCCTGCTATTAGGCTAAGATCCCAGGCTCTGGGCCACCCCGCAGAAACCGTGCAGCACCATAACATGAACACATCTGAAAGTAGAAGTCCTAAATTAGTATATTGGGTGTTAAAACTAACAGCATCGATAGCTTGAGAACTGTAGGAATCAGTGGAGTGACACCTATTGAAGGAGGCATAGAGTTGAAGCTGGTGAGGTGGTGAAAGGTCCTCTTTAATCGATAACTAGGCGCCCTTCGTGCTCGAAACTCCATTTACAAATGTAGAATCCAATGAGTACTTCCACCAACATGTTTGTAGGTCAGTCTGAGCTACTCTTCAAACATACCATTTACCTGAAGGATATACTTGAAGAAGATACAATAACTCAACTTGTATCCAGCACGTCGATAAATCATTAAAACTTTACTTTGATTGTGTGCGATTAAAATCCATGATGTGCAAGGTGGATGATCGCTTGCATGTTTTGAGGCATGGTAGCGTTCTTGGTCATAGAAGGTGGACTTGCTGCACAATAGCACTTTTTGATAAATACATTTTAAAGTATCTCCACATTCTTGCTTTTATCTTGCTGGGGGTATCGTCCATTGAATCCCTTCTATAATGGTTAATAGTTCCTTAGAGGTCCTGCTAGGTTGAGGTCTGCAGACTGGAGCAGCAGTCAGGTACATTGGGGAGAGATTCTTCAAAATTACAATTCTCAAAGTTGTGCTTTTCCTTGGCACAACTCCTTCCGCTTAGCATATTATTTGCATTTCACCAAAATTGTCATCTACCAAACCTATGGAGCCTTTCTGTCCATACTTGCTATTCTGATTCTGGACTAGCTCTGCAACCAGTTCTCCCCAATGACTGAACCCCATTCAAAGACATTCCCTACTTTCCCCCAAAATTGCAGATCCAGTACTTGGGTACAGGGAGTCGTCCAATCTTTATTTGCATGTTAGTAATAAAATCTACATAAATGGTCATCATCATCATAGACATGACTGTAAAGGTCCATTCGCATATGAACAGCGTGATGCAGAAAAAAACGCACTTAAACCGATGCTAAAACAGATCATATAGTAGTCGTGGTTGATTAATTTAACCAGTTTGTATATACATTTCTATACATTAATTAATTAATTCAATAAACTAATTATATAAATTAATTATAGAAATCAAATTATATATTATATATTTCCTCTAATATAGGACAATTGTTTTTTTTTTTTCTTCTTCTGGATCAACATGGTAGGATTTTAGGTTGATTTTGAATCTTTTTATTGATCTTTTAAAGTGTAACTAAACTTTCGGAAATGTTTGATTTTCTGGCAGTATTTTTGTCATTAATAAATTTTGTAATACACCTTCTTTCTGTGAAATCCTGCATTTTTCACTCTTTCCCTTGTTTCTATATTGAGAGCTGTTCCTGCCTCTCACTGAATGTTACTGTACGGGGCTGTGTAAGATGCATAGAAAATGAGGGTAGGATAGGGTCACTTCATACAGTTATATCTCAGACATTATAAAACGTACAAACTTGATTTTAGTGAAATATGAAAGTGAAGATTATGCAGTGCTATCTAAATTATTTCCATATTACTGGTTGAAAACACCGTCGGGATTGGGATGTTTATATCATATATATTATACAGGATATAAATATCCAATGATACCTCTGGAAATAATTTAGCACTGTAACTGTGATATGACACCAAAAGCAAGTTTGTACCTTTTATAATGTTCGAGATATAACTGTTTAAAGTGACCCTCCCTCACCTTTCTCTAAGTTACACAGCCCGGTCTCCATGAACAGTAACATTCAGTGAGAGGCAGGAACAAGGGAAAGAGTGAAAAAAATGCAGGATCTCACAGAAAGGAGCCAAAATTTGTTAATAAAGTATATTACAAAATTTATTTATGACACTAATACTGCCAGAAAACCAAAAGGGAAAATAAACACTCATACTGTCGCCTCCCCTCACCTCTCTGGGCATCTGGCAGTTCCTCTACAGGCCTCTTCCAGCCTCTGGTTGATGTCATGTGCCCCAAAGTCACAGCTGAGGCCTCTGATTAGGCCCCAGCAGTCACATGGGGTGCGCTGAGTGTCATGATCAGAAGAGGCCCGAAGAAGATGTTGGGGACCACCAGGTACCGCAAAAATGTCCAGTAGAAGTGAGGCAAGGTGACTATAAGTGAGTGGGCCATCACTTATTATACTCTGGGGTCTGATGAGACCCCAGAGTATAATAATAGCACTTCTGGTTCTATCCAAACGAACCAGAAGGCTAATCCACACAGATATTCACAAAATGAATCTTGTGAGGTTCTCTCATCTGTACTTCTTGATCTTGAACATGGATTCTTCCTGGAGCCATTGTAGATAATGACCATGTTGACATCAGCCCACAGCCCAGGTCTACCCATCTGCTAACTCCCTTTCTTCTCTTAGACCCACCATCCATCGACTGGCGGCCAAGTCTCTGATCTCTGAGCTGGAAAGTGGAAAAGACTCAAAGTCTGAGGAGGTGAAGAAGAGGATCCTGGAGACCAGTCTACAGTCTGGAGTCATCTCCTCACTCACCGCCTTTGTTGCTGTTAATAAGGAAACCAAGACTACAGTGGAAGGTCCACCAATCCGAAGAGACATCCCTGCCCCAAGTACTGAACTCTATACTCTCTTGTTTAGAGTTGTTACATTATATAAAATACCAAGGATGTTGCACATGTAAAAGACATCAGTGTCCATATAATAGAACCTGCCATATTAGTGCTTATATTATATGATTGGTCATATAAATGCTTATAATGTAGAACTGGCCATATCAGTGCCCATATAATAGAACAAGCCATATAAGTGCTCCTACAATGGAAACTACTACATCAATGGTTATATAATATGATTGGCCATAGCAGTGCTTATATTATATAACTGGTCATATCAATACATGTAATATAATTATCCATAATAATAATATGGAACTGGGAATCTGACCATATCAGTGCCCATATAACAGAATATTATACATTAACATATTTATAATAATATTTGGCCTTATAAGTGTTCCTACAATAGAAACTGCTATTTCAAAAGATATATAATATGATTGGCCATATCAGTGCTTATAAAATGGAACTAGCCAATGCTTATACAATGGAACTGATGTTATCAATGCCCATATAATAGAACAAGCCATATAAGTTCTCCTATAATAACTGCCATATCCAGTGCAACTACAAAAAATGGCAGTATAAGTGCTTATAGAATAACATCAGCCATATCAGCACTTATACGATAGAACTGGTGCCTATATATTAGATTTAGTACTCGCCACATCGATGCCGTATAATAGAACTGGCCATATTAATGTTCATATAATAGGATTATCCATTTTTAATATTTTTATATTGTTTTTCTTCTGTTTTTTTCAGGTTTTATGCTCAAGTCATGTCGTAATGTAAGAATGTTCAAGTGTAAGTAGCGTCACCAGTCTGACCTTTTTGCATGTAATAATTCTCTTCTCTGCTTGCTAGAATGTCCCCTGCCAATGCCGATCTCATTTATCATTGGTATGGCACCATGGTGGTACAGGGGAGAGAGGTTTATTGATGACTATTGTCCAAATTTCTACGTTGTAAACCATTATCCAAAAGCTGTAGCACTTTTCCCCTCACCAACATATGCAATACTGCTGATAATATATAACAGGGTAGAGGTGGGTTCCCCTATATTTGTAGCAATATTATCATTGTCTCCTGGCTAATGATATAACTTTTACGTGAACATGTTGTGGAAATGTGTGTAATACAAGTGAATACCTTGTATAAGTCACATGCTAAGTAAAACGTGCAGTGTATGACTTACTTGGAGATATATTACCTGCACTGCATTTCATTAAACCCATCCATTATAGAGTGCAGCGACAGAAGCAGACTAAATAAATACAGCACCAGAACTAAACTAATAACATAAGTATAATACCAGAACTGTGCTCATATAATAAATACAGCACCAGAACCAAGCTAATAACATCAGTATAATACCAGAACCGTGCTCATACAATAAGTACTGCACCAGAATCAAGCTATAACATAAGTATAATACCAGAACCGTGCCAATATAATAAATACAGCAACATAACCAAGCTAATAACATAAGTATAATACCAGAACCAAGGTCATATAATAAGTACCGCACCAGAACCAAGCTAATAACATAAGTATAATACTGGAACCGTGCTCATAAAATAAATACAGCACCAGATCCAAGCCAATAACATAAGTATAATACCAGAACCGTACCCATATAATAAATAGAGCACCAGAACCAAGATAATAACATAAGTATAATACCAGAACCGTACCCATATAATAAATAGAGCACCAGAACCAAGCTAATAACATAAGTATAATACTGGAACCGTGCTCATATAATAAATACAGCACCAGATCCAAGCTAATAACATAAGTATAATGCCAGAACCGTGCTCATACAATAAGTACCGCACCAGAACCAAGCTATAACATAAGTATAATACCAGAACCGTGCTCATATAATAAATACAGCACCAGAACCAAACTAATAACATAAGTATAATACCAGAACCGTGCTCATACAATAAATACAGCACCAGAACCAAGCTAATAACATAAGTATAATACTGGAACCGTGCCAATATAATAAATACAGCAACATAACCAAGCTAATAACATAAGTATAATACCAGAACAAGGTCATATAATAAATACAGCACCAGAACCAAGCTAATAACATAAGTATAATACTGGAACCGTGCTCATATAATAAATACAGCACCAGATCCAAGCTAATAACATAAGTATAATACTGGAACTGTGCTCATATAATAAATACAGCACCAGATCCAAGCTAATAACATAAGTATAATACCAGAACCGTACCCATATAATAAATAGAGCACCAGAACCAAGCTAATAACATAAGTATAATACCGGAACCATGCTCATATAATAAATACAGAACCAGATCCAAGCTAATAACATAAGTATAATACCAGAACCGTACCCATATAATAGAGCACCAGAACCAAGCTAATAACATAAGTATAATACCAGAACCGTACCCATATAATAAATAGAGCACCAGAACCAGGCTAATAACATAAGTATAATACTGGAACCGTGCTCATATAATAAATACAGCACCAGATCCAAGCTAATAACATAAGTATAATACCAAAACCGTACCCATATAATAAATACAGCACCAGATCCAAGCTAATAACATAAGTATAATGCCAGAACTGTACCCATATAATAAATAGAGCACCAGAACCAAGTGTGACAGCTTGGGGGATTAAATCTCAAATGGCGGCTTTTCCTAGTCCCGACAGCAGTGGTTCATGGTACTGGGCGCCAGAAAGATAGCATTCAGACGGTCCAAGTATAAAATAAAAGTGGCTTTTATTCAGCTTAAACTGCAACGTAACAAAACAATAAACGCCTAGGCCACAGTTAGGGCACTAACTAACACCTCGAGCCCCTAACTAGCCTCTGGTTCACTTGAGCAGCCAGACTAATGCTCCACTCAGCAAAAGTCCCCTGTGGCCAGGGGCATAACTACCGGGGTAGCAGCGGTAGCAGCTGCCACAGGGCCCGGGACATTACGGGGCCCGGCGGGCCCCCGATGCGTTTTTTTTTTTGGTTTTTTTTATAGTCCGTTATCTGCTGGAGTAACCGCAGCAGGTAACGGGCCCTATATACTTACCGTTCCCCGAGGTCCCGCTCACGGCCGCCTGCGCTTTCGATTCTGCGGAGGCGGCTGTGAGCAGGAGCGGGGATCGGTATGTGAGGCCGCGGCCCGAACACCACAATATCTGCTATCATTATACTTCGGGGTCTTTTCAGACCCCGGAGTATAATAATCGGAGGCCCAGAGTTGGTGAGGGAACATAAAAAACAATGTACTTACCTGTCCTACGCTTCTCCAGGCTTCGGGCATGTTTGGTGACGTCCCAGACGTCAGCCGACGTCATTTTGCGTCGCGACGCAGGCCCACATCACGTGACGCCGGCCTGGTCTAACATTGAAGAAGGCTGGAGTAGCGCACGGGCATGCACCGGAGCGAGGAACAGGTAAGAAACGTTGTTTTTTTATGTTTCTATCCTCCCCTGGGTCTCCGATCATTATACTCTGGGGTCTGAAAAGACCCCATAGTATAATAATTGTTCATGGGTGGTCCACAATGGGACATATAATAGTGTGTGCAGGGGCCACTATGGGGCAAAATACTCAGTGCAGGGGCCACTATGGGGAATAATAGTGTGTGCAGGGGCCACTATGGGGAATGATACTGTGTGCAGGAGCCACTATGGGGAATGATACTGTGTGCAGGGGCCACTATGGGGCATGATACTGTGTGCAGGGGGGTGGCGGTCCGGCGGGGAGGGGTCGGGGGCGGCGGTTCGGGGGGGGCCCCATGTCAAATGTTTGCCTTGGGGCCCAGCCATTCCTAGTTACGCCACTGCCTGTGGAACCAGCCCCTCTGGCACAGACCGTCTATCTGTGCCGCTGGTCCACCACCTCCTGCTCCATGCAGGATACTCCAGCCTTCTGGAGTTACACGCCACCCCCCTCAAAGGTGTGGCTGAAGGCCTTTTCAGGGCTGGGCCTGGGTCGCTCCACAGCGCCCTCTGGCTCACATACCTACATACCCTCCCCCTCAGCTCACTACCCATGGGGTGAGTTACAATGGGACAAGACATATGTTGCCGTCCCTCTTCAATGCTATACATTTATCCAGTGTCTCTCCAGATGTCACCATCTGGCGGTCTCAACCTCCACATTCCAGTCAGTCGAGCCTTCCGTCTTCTCCTCACTTTAAACGCTATGCCAAGATCCTGGCCATTCTGCGCAAAGGCAAGCTCTACTCCATCACCTCCACAATTCGCCATACAGGGGATCACATCACTTCCATCACATCTCTCGGCACAGTCTTCAGACCTCCCATTGCACGACTTTGATTCCTCCAGTGAATAGCCGTAAGAATCCTCATCTTCACCCATCATGAATTCACAGTAGCTCAGAGACCAACTAACACGTACTTCCTGCACATCAATGTCTTTAGAGTATGAAGATTTCACGGGTACCTTTTCTGTAACCTTCATCTCAAAGCAAACTTTGCCATCATCATCAAGGCTTAGAAGTTTAGGAGACATAGGCCGCTTGGTCTCCTCTTGTTTGAGATACACAAACTCTGTACCGTAATATCTTCTCCTTCTGCACAAGGGCCACACAGTACACCCTCACAAAATAGCTCACGCTGAACTACATTTTCTGGTATGTCTTTAACAACTGCCACATCATACAGTACAGACCAAAAGTTTGGTCACACCTTCTCATTCCAAGAGTTTTCTGTTTTTTCATGACTATAAAAATTGTAGATTCACACTGAAGGCATCAAAACTATGAATTAACACATGCGGAATTATATACTTAACAAAAAAGTGTGAAACAACTGAAAATATGTCTTATATTCTAGGTTCTTCAAAGTAGCCACCTTTTGCTTTGATTACTGCTTTGCACACTCTTGGCATTCTCTTGATGAGCTTCAAGAGGTAGTCACCTGAAATGGTTTTCACTTCACAGGTGTGCCCTGTCAGGTTTAATAAGTGGGATTTCTTGCCTTATAAATGGGGTTGGGACCATCAGTTGTGTTGTTCAGAAGTCAGGTGGATACACAGCTGATAGTCCTACTGAATGGAGTGGTAGAATTTGTATTATGGCAAGAAAAAAGCAGCTAAGTAAAGAAAAACGAGTGGCCATCATTACTTTAAGAAATGAAGGTCGGTCAGTCCGAAAAATTGGGAAAACTTTGAAAGTGTCCCCAAATGCAGTGGCCAAAACCATCAAGCGCTACAAAGAAACTGGCTCATATGAGGACCGCCCCAGGAAAGGAAGACCAAGAGTCACCTCTGCTGCGGAGGATAAGTTCATCCGAGTCACCAGCCTCAGAAATCGCAGGTTAACAGCAGCTCAGATTAGAGACCAGGTCAATGCCACACAGAGTTCTAGCAGCAGACATATCTCTACAACAACTGTTAAGAGGAGACTGTGTACAGCAGGCCTTCATGGTAAAATAGCTGCTAGGAAACCACTGCTAAGGACAGGCAACAAGCAGAAGAGACTTGTTTGGTCTAAAGAACACAAGGAATGGACATTAGACCTGTGGAAATCTGTGCTTTGGTCTGATGAGTCCAAATTTGAGATCTTTGGTTCCAACCACCGTGTCTTTGTGCGACGCAGAAAAGGTGAACGAATGGACTCTACATGCCTGGTTCCCCCCGTGAAGCATGGAGGAGGAGGTGTGATGGTGTGCGGGTGCTTTGCTGGTGACACTGTTGGGGATTTATTCAAAATTGAAGGAATACTGAACCATCATGGTTACCCCTTCATCTTGCAGCGGCATGCTATTCCATCCAGTTTGCGTTTAGTTGGACTATCATTTATTTTTCAACAGGACAATGACCCCAAACACACCTCCAAACTGTGTAAGGGCTATTTGACCAAGAAGGAGAGTGATGGGGTGCTACGCCAGATGACCTGGCCTCCACAGTCACCAGACCTGAACCCAATCGAGATGGTTTGGGGTGAGCTGGACCGCAGAGTGAAGGCAAAAGGGCCAACAAGTGCTAAGCATCTCTGGGAACTCCTTCAAGACTGTTGGAAGACCATTTCAGGTGACTACCTCTTGAAGCTCATCAAGAGAATGCCAAGAGTGTGCAAAGCAGTAATCAAAGCAAAAGGTGGCTACTTTGAAGAACCTAGAATATAAGACATATTTTCAGTTGTTTCACACTTTTTTGTTAAGTATATAATTCCACATGTGTTAATTCATAGTTTTGATGCCTTCAGTGTGAATCTACAATTTTTATAGTCATGAAAATACAGAAAACTCTTGGAATGAGAAGGTGTGTCCAAACTTTTGGTCTGTACTGTATATTGGAATGGTTTCTGTATAATGCTTCCACACCTGTACGGCAGCAGGACAACCACTTCCATACTCTAGTCTTACCTCCTCTTTCTCATACGCATAACTTTCTGGAGGTATGTTGCGGTGCTGTGATAGATTACAAGAATTTTCGTGCCAACTTCTTTCTGATAGTACAGGAGCTGGTGATATCGTCATTTCAACATTCTTCAAGTTATTTTCATTCCCTGTGCTAACACCGGAGGACTGGGATACCAAGTTTTCACCATCACAGTTTTTTCTGTCAGTACCCAGATGCTTTTGGGTTACATGTTCTGGCTGCCGTAATGGTTCTGCTTTCTCTGCCTCTATGCTGGCAGCTTTCTTCAATTCTATCGCCTTCTGTAGCGCACAAATCTCTGATTCCAGTTCCGGAACTTTCTTCACTGCCACATTTCTCTGCACAGCCTCCATCTCAGTTTTTACTATTGCAACTTGCTGAACTTCCTCAATCTTCCTGACATCTTCTATGGCAGCAGATGTAGATGCCATCTCTTTATCCACTATGCTTCCTAATTCTAGGACATTCTGCAATTTGTCAGGTCAGCATCCTGGATAATATTTTCTGCTTCCCCCACTGTTCCCTGAATTATATTGGATTGATCCTCCAACATCTTCTGATAAAGCTTCTGCTCATCTGCAGACTTTTTGTCAAGTCTTTCATTCAAGTCCCGTATCTCAGTGGCTCTCTTATCTTGCTCTTGGCTGAATAAAGACTCTATTTCTTGAATCACATTTTTCAGTGATAACAGCTCTGATTCTTTAGAGGTTAACAGGCTCTGCCGCGAGTCTCTCTCATCTTCTAGTGCTGCCAGCTTTGAAGATAGTGCAGATGCCGACTGTTCTGTATTGGATAGAGACTGCTGCAATCGATCCAATTCTTCTTTTTTAGATTCTACTTCGGTTTTTAACTGTTCAATCTGAGAAGTGCGCTCTTCCAACTTTATTTCTGATTCACACTTCACTTGATTCATCTGAAACTCCAGCTGTTTCTTGATTTCCTCCTGCTTGTTCACTTGCACCCTTAATTTAGCAACAAGCATTTTTAGATCTACAATCTCAGCAGATAAATTAGACAGGTTTCCTTCAAACTGAATCCTCATGTCTTCTGTCTGGAGGTCCAATTCTCTCTTGGCCTTTTCCAGCATCTCATAAGCATTAGCTTTGTTCTCATACAATATCTGCACAGATTCCAGGTTTTTCTCAACTTCATCCTTGGAGCTAACCAAATCCTCCATTTCAGTGCGCAGTTGCTTGTTGAGCCTCTCTAACTCGGCCTTCAATTCAAGGGCCTCTTCTAGGGAGCGAGCCAAGGCAAGAGCTTTGGTCTTTTTTCTACAAGCCTCTGCTTCAGCACGGTCATGTTCTTCTGCATATCTAGCAGAAAGAGTCTTCTCTTCACCAAGCAGCTGATCAAACTTTTCCTGCTTCCTTTTCAAATTTGACACCATCCAACGTTGATGATCAAGATCTACACCTATATCTTCTAGTTCCTGCTGCAGTCTAATTTTCGTCTTCTCAAGTTTGTCATAAGCAGCAACCTTCTTCTCAAACCGTTGATTTGTAACTTCTAGCTCCTTTTGCAACTTTTCCTTTAGTTCTTCAACAGAGTCCAAGGACCCAATACTATCCTCCATTTTTTTCTTCATATCAGTCGCCTGAGCCTGTAGTGTTGAAATCTGCTTTGTGAAATCTCTTTTTGCTATCTCCTCTTCCTCTAGTTGCTCAAGGAAACCATTTTTCTCATCTTCCATTTGTTTTAGTTTTGTACTAAGGTCAAGCTTCTGACAGGTTTCTTCTTGCAAAAGTTCCTTAGTGTCCTGAAGCTGAGATTCTAGTGTAGAAAAAGCTTTGGAAAGTTTGATAAACTTGCTGTCTGCTTGAGAAAGAAGCCCTGTGAAATTATCCAATTCCATGTGTAGTCTGTTTGCCTTGTCTAGCAGTTCTGCTTGAAACGTGTCTCCTTCTGTGACCTGTAGTTGCAGCTCTTGAAGTTGAGTCTCTACTTTTTTGTGACTCTCCTGTAAGGCTTGCACTTTCTGAGCATGGACAGACGACATCTCCATCAATTCTTTGTCTTTATTTTGCACCAAAACAGACAATTTCTCTTTATCTTCACAAGATCCTGACAGCGCCCTCTCCAGGCTACATATTCTAGCATTGAGCTCCCTTTCTCTTTGTTCCAGAACTCCAGCTCTACTTCGCCATTCATTGACTTCACTATTTAGGCGAACCTGCTTTAGTTCATGCAAGTTTTGCTCTGACTGCAATGTCTGCACCACAGATTCTAAATCACTCTCTCGGTCAGACACATGCTTCCTCAGCTCTGCAATTTCATTTTCTTTGTTAATTAATGCCGCCGAAAGCTTTTCACACTTCCTCACTTGGTCATCCAGACATTCTGACTGACACTGCAAAAATTCACTTCTCTCACGTTTAGCAGTTTCAAGGTCATCTCTTAATTTTTCAATGATACACTCTTTGGCAATGGAGTCTTGAACATGCTGCTCCTTTAAATCCTGCAATTGCTTCTCAAGCACTTGCTTTTGCTCTACACTCTGTACAACTTTATTAGATAGAGCACATTTCATATCAGAAAACTCCTTCTTAGTGACACAGTCCATTCCAGGCAAACCCAGTACCACATTTTCACAATGACTAGGATATGAACTCTTTACAGTTTCAAGCTCTTTCTTTAACTTAAGGTTCTATTTTTCTGATACCTCAAGTTGCCATTTCCAATCAGATATTTCATCTTCATAAATGAACCTGATGGTTTTAATCTCATCTTGAAGCTGCTGCACCATAATATTTTCATCTTTGGCGCTCTGATGCACTCCAGTATGAGACATAGTCATAGTCATACTTTCAGCAGGGACATATTCTTTCATAGAACAGAGGTGCTTTAGAAAAACTGAGTCACTCTCATGCAACACATCATCTTTACTTGCATTCCACATGATCTGCTCTGGGTTTTGTATCTCTCTGCATTCAGACTTCTGCACTAATAAACCAGTGCATGACTTCTCTGCTTTTTTACAAGCTGAAATTCTCTTTTTCTTGCCCATGGTTTACTAACAAGTTTACACAATATTCCACAGCAACCTTGGGGTTCAACCGGCAGCAACTTTTTGCTATCTTCTGCAGTCACATGTATTCAAACAGTTAACTTATGTGGCACTACAACAACCAGCATTTTCTTCTGTCCTCCACAAAAAACACCAACATGGCACCATAGCCTTTCACATAGACTGTTTGCAATATCCATCTTCTATACACATTGCTTATTTTCTTGCCATCAGCAAGCACTTCACAGACTTCTGTGCCACAGTATACACAAAGTCCATTCCCTGGATTCCTCTTCCAGAGTTTTACTTTCACCAGGTTTTACAAACACATTGCTATGTTGCAATTCACTCACCCCCTCCTGGGTTTCTTCAGTTGAAATCACAGATTTCTTCCAGCTGTAGGCCACAATGCACACTTTGCAGTACTGCAATCACAAACCACTTGTCTTCCAGGACTTGCGTGGATCTCTTTATGCACGTGATTCTCCACCATATGTGACAGTTTGGGGGATTAAATCTCAAATGGCGGCTTTTCCTGGTCCCGACAGCGGTGGTTCATGGTACTGGGCGCCAGAAAGATAGCATTCAGACGGTCCAAGTATAAAATAAACGGGCTTTATTCAGCTTAAACTGCAACGTAACAAAACAATACACCCTCAAAGGTGTGGCTGAAGGCCTTTTCAGGGCTGGGCCTGGGTCGCTCCACAGCGCCCTCTGGCTCACATACCTACACAAGATCATAGCATAAGTATAATACCAGAACCGTACCCATATAATAAATAGAGCACCAGAACCAAGATAATAACATAAGTATAATACCAGAACCGTACCCATATAATAAATAGAGCATCAGAATCAAGCTAATAACATAAGTATAATGCCAGAACCATGCTCATACAAAAAGTACTGCACCAGAACCAAACTATAACATAAGTATAATATCAGAACCGTGCTCATATAATAAATACAGCACTAGAACCAAACTAATAACATAAGTATAATACCGGAACCATGCCCATATAATAAATACAGCACCAGAACCAAGCTAATAACATACGTATAATACCAGAATCATGCCCATATAATAAATACAGCACTAGAACCAAGCTAATAACATAAGTATAATGCAGGAACCGTGCTCATATAATAAATACAGCACCAGAACCAAGCTAATAGCATAAGTATAATACCAGAACCGTGCCCATATAATGAATACAGCACCAGAGCCAAGCTAATAACATACGTATAATACCAGAACCGTGCTTATATAATAAGTACCGCACCAGAACCAAGCTTTTAACATAAGTATAATACCAGAACTGTGCTCATATAATAAATACAGCGCCAGAACCAAGCTATAACATAAGTATAATACCGGAACCGTGCCCATATAATAAATACAGCACCAGAACCAAGCTAATAACATACGTATAATACCAGAACCATGCCCATATAATAAATACAGCACCAGAACCAAGCTAATAACATAAGTATAATACCAGAACCACACTCACATAATAAATACAGCATCAGAACCAAGCTAATAGCCTGCCAACCCATCACAGCTCACACACCCAGAGCCTCTGCATTTTCGGGTGTTGCATTGTTGAAGTAGAAGCTAACTACACCTCTCCTATATGTAACCCTAACTACCTGGTTTGACAAGAACACAGCAGATGGTGCTTCATACTAACAGTCACAGGAGGCAGCGCCACCTACTGGATCCACAGCATACCAGGTAGCACCTGATTTTAACCACACCCTTCAAGCATCTACTGTTTTTCAAAGGGGTTTTCCGGGCAAAAAAAAAGGTCTGTCAGTGCTATTAATGGGTTTATAAGTGCACCCAAATACCTTTAGCAGTGTTTTGTGTGATTTCAGGGTTTCTCTGGGAGTTCCTGGCATCTTCTGCATTTGTTTACATGGGTAGCTTCCTGTTGTCTTAGTTAATACAATGCATCATGGTAGTTGTAGACTGACTCGCACTACCTCCCTCTCACTCCCCCCCCCCCTTCCTCTCTCACTAGCCCTTCCCAACTAGCTCCTATGGTAGTAGTAACCATGTACTTTTTTTGTTTTTTTTTACCTTCCCTGGCCTAATATAATTTTTTTTTTAATATAATTTTTTTTGGACAACCCTTTTAATTGCTTCTGCATTGTGACCTTGTTTTTGTTAAAGAAATAATGACATGGTGTACTTGGTCATGTTGTGATATTCATCATCTGAGGTTGGAATTACCTAGACATTCTAAGGACCAATTGTAATAATAATAATAGTCCTTTAATAGTCCCACAATGGGGAAATTCAGTGTGTTACAGCAGCAAAGATAAGCAGATACAAATACAAATACAACATGTACAGGAATGTTCCAAGGTGAGAGGCATTACATTAATAGCAGACAGACAGATAAGAAGTAGCAGAGGAGGGGGGGGGGGATTTAACAGGCAGAGAGATATTTCAGTTCTCTGTGTGTAATGATCTCCGCTTAGGTCGGTGTTGGTTGTACAGCCTAACCGCGGTGGGGAGGAAAGACTTCCGATAGCGCTCCTTCTCACACCTAGGGTGGAGCAGTCGGTCACTGACAGTACTGCTCAGCGCGATCACAGTCTCATGCATGGGATGGGACTTCTTCTTCTGCATGGAGCTCACCACGGACAGTATCCTTCTGTCACCCACCACCTGCACTGGGTCTTTGTTTTTAACCATGTGCTGATATGTAAAACCATAGAGTTATGTATGCAATGTGATTGATCTTAATACAGAGATTAATGTGTAAGATATATTGAGTGATGTTCTCCAACTTCTAATAATTTGCTTTTCCTTTCTCAGGTTCAGCTCCTGCTCCAAAGATGGCGTTGTATTCTTCAGAAATGCCCAGAGCAGGTATGGCCATGAATGATCCAGCACACAATCCAGATATGGTTCTCTATATTTTCCTCAGCTTCTTCTTTAACTCAGTCTTCTATGTTGATTCAATATCCATATCCATATCCATATCCAACCTGTGCTACATAGGGACAACAGACTCAAGGACATATTTCCAGTCCCCCCTCTCCTTTCCTTTCGACAACCACCAAACCTGAGGCGTATTATTGTCCGCAGTGCCCTGAAGGCCCCAACTGAAAATGGCACCTCACCTTGCCTACATAAAAGGTGCATGACCTGCAAGCACATCCACATCGCTGACAGTGTACCTGTCCCACAGTCACAACAGGTGCACAGAATTAGGGGGACATTCTCCTGCAGGTCTTCCAATGTGGTGTACCTCATAATGTGTGTGCAATGTCCCACCACAGGCCTCTATGTGGGGGAAACAGGGCAGAGACTCAGTCAACGAATGAACTCACACAAATCCACCATTAATAACAGCAGAACAGATCTCCCAGTGGCCGAACATTTCTCCGGAGAAAACGACTCTATTGAAGATTTGCGGGTTGTGGTTTTAATGGGACATTTTAAGACACAGGAGAAAAGGAAAGAATGGGAGTACAAGTTTATGCAAAAAATTGAAAACTCTGCAATTTGTACTTAATATTCATGCCAGCTTCATGTCACACTATGTATGAACTGTGAGGGTCACAAATCACCTCCTGATAGCAAACAGATAACAGATCCCACTGTCACGCACCACAACTTTCCAGATTGTTTTTTGACTGGTTGTAAATAACTTCTCTACTTAGATTGCATTTTGTTTTGGTTTTTTTTAAGGACTCTAAAATCCTTTGAAGACCATGTGTATAAAAATCTGTGAATTTTCAGTTCTTGTATAACACCATGTCTGATGAAGGAAGCTAGCACTTCTGAAAGATTACTTATAAATATACTCAGTTAGCCTCTAAAAGGTATCACCTGATTTCTTCACTCTTCCGATTCAATAGCCACACATAGGCCAGCACCATAGAGGACAAAAACACCTACAGGAAAGTCTGCACTGTGAACTACTATAAAGTGCCTTGGCAAAAACTACTTGAAATTGGGTGGTATCTGCTTTTCAGCCTTTGGTTTTAGTTACATCAGGAGGATGATACTTGTTTAAAGGGAGTTACCAACTCTCTCTTGGAACGCGTGTCGGGGGTTGCTGACCCCTGCTGTAGATCAATACCTGGTTTTGCTGAACCTAGTGGCCTAATGTGGGAATAAAGCCAAAATAACTCTTCCAAATGGAAAGTTTATTGCCTCTCATCAGTGCGAAGCATGATATTAGCTGGGTGAGAGGCTTTCCAAAAGGTGGCGCTAGAGCAAGTTCCCCTTTCCCACCAAGGAAGACGTATTTGAATATTCTTTGCCCAGAAGCTTCTTAGCAGGGCATGCAAGTCCCTGTATGCCTCAAGGTGGCCTCATAGAGGTGATGTCTCCTTAATGAGACATCGTACCCCTTCTGACACACACTTATAGCAATACATCACTAATTCTTATTTTTTTGTATTTAGCAGTTCAGCAGAGCAGGTCGAAAAAAAAATTCCATGGATAAAGGTATGTATAATCTACATTATCATTATCAGACATTTAAAAAATTTTGTTCACAAGGGACTGAAAGAGATAAATTGTGCGAATTTACATGTTAAAATCCACCCGCAACCCCTTCTACTTTGACTCCACCCATTCCCATCAATGTCTCTTTGTACCTCCACACAATATAACAGTTGCCCTCACAGTTCAATGTCATCTTCCTGTTGCCCACACATTATAATGTCTCCCTCCATTTGCCCTGACAATATACAGTCCTTCTCCAGTTGCCACCACAGTATACAGTCCCCATCCAATTGTCCCCACAGTATACAGTGCTTCTCTAGTTGCCACCACAGGATACAGTTGCCATCCAGTTGTCCCCACAGTCTACAGTCCTTCTCCAGTTGCCACCAAAGTATACAGTAGTCATCCAGTTGTACCTACATTATACAGTCCCCCACACTATATAAAGTGCCCAGAGTCTAACGGATCAAAAAAAAAAAAAAAAAAACTATTACTCACCTCTCTTCATTCCCCTGCTGGTCTCTTATGTCTCTGCTCCCAGAGTCTTCAGAAAGTAGCAGGCACGATGTAAGTAACATCACTATATCCTGCCTACTGCTCCCAAGACACTGGGAACAGTCAATGTTCAGAGGACACAGATGAAGTTGAATTCAGCACATCCCTCCTACTGACTGGGACAGCGGGACAGGAACTAAAATCCGGGACTGTCCTGCTGAATCCAGGATGGTTGAGAGGTATGACTAAATGCCAGTGCCATGTTTATTCTTATGCTGTCAGTCCATGAATATATCCATGAAAACAACGGGAGGCAGAATCTGGGCAGAACCCTGCAAATTCAGGGGGAAAACCACCCCCAAATCGGCAGCAAGTTCCTCTGTGTAAATTTATCCTAATCTAGGACTAAGTTGCAAACATTGCATGAAGCTATACAGCTATTTACTGCCCAGGTCTAATCCAAGTAGTGGATTTTGCAGATGTTTTGCAACACAAATTCGGTGTGAAAAATTAAAACGATCCTGGCAATTCCTCTACTAATCCCCTATTATCCGTTAATCCTATTTTGTCTTATACTTCGAGATAGATGCATATTCTATACTGTATGTGTCTCTGGAGATCATACAGGTGCATCTCAATAAATTAGGATATTTTTGAAACGTTCATTCATTTCAGTAATTCAGTAATACAATCCATAATCAGCGTCTTCCATGATTGTGTGTCCTACTGAACCAGACTGAGGGACCATTTAAAGGCTTAGGAAACCTTGGCAGGTGACACACTGAATTTACAATATTGAACTTGTTCACAATATTCTAATTTTCTTAGATTTGGGTTTTCATTACCTGTAATCCATAATCAACATTTACAGAAATAAAACACTTGTAATAGAACACTCTGTGTGTAAAGAATCTAGAAAATATAGGAGGTCACTTTTTAATTTAATTACTGAAAGAAATAAACGTTTCAAAGATATTCTAATTTATTGAACTGCACCTGTGCACCCCTCTTCCTACAGGTATGTGTCTGTCTACAGAATGGGCCCTCCATTGCACAGCTCTAAATGTATTACAACTCCATCACCTCCAAATTACAAGCAATACCACCAATACCATCACCACCCAACACCAACCTCATCATAACCAAAACCTCTACGCTCAGCACCATCCTCACACCAGCCTCATACAAGTGTTTGGCAGCTTGAAATCCAGATGTATTAAGAGTTACATTTACGATGTTAGAAATATTTTCAGACCCCCCCAAATCATGAACATGAGGGTCCCACAGGTAATGGTTGGATAGGGCAGTGGTCAACAGAACCCCGGCAATTTTTATCTCTACACTCGATACATTATCTTACTGATTACTAAAATGAAATATTAAGAATCCATAGAGTATAGTGATGATGATTTCTAAAGTTGAGGCCAAGTTACCACATTTTGACATGGGTAGAAGCAAAGCTGCATCTCCTCCCAGTTGTTATCAATCATAGCGTGACCAAGGGGTTATCTCCTTCAAATGACAATGGGTTTGGACTCTTTAATCTCCAGGGATCGACTTGTCCAGTTATACCTTTAGTCTACAGTGACCACTGTAGGGAAAATTGAGTGGAATGGACATCCATGTCATTCACATTCTGGCTCATTGGGGTTTCAGGGGTCCAGTAGGACATATGGATAGCCGATGTCTTAATGGGGTAACACCTTTAATGTGAGATTATTTCGTTCTCTAACATAATAATCTTAATTTTCTTTCCAGGTATGTTTCTATTTATTATCCTTATTTGGAATTATTATACTATTATACAATCATTTTGTGATTATGATTCTATTATACAATTATAATATAACATGATACAATTGTTTGTCTACTATGCAAATATATTCTACAGTCATAATGTATGATTATTATACTATTCTGATCTTATACTACTATACAAATATTATATTATACAAGCATGATATATGATATTATACTATTCTGATTATATTATTCTAACATATCATACTAGTACACAACTACTATATTATAGAAAATTTTAATACAGCTCTGATCATATTATACAATCATATTTAGTACTAAAGATATTATACAATTATTTTATTATATCAGTGTTCCTCAACCAGTGGCTTGGGAACCTCATGTGATTCTTGATCATAAATAGAACTGTGTACAAGCCTAAAAGCCATATTTAATAGGATTCTTCAATTTCACTCTTAAAGGGGGTTTCTGGGCAAAAGATTATAGATGATCTAACTGAACAAAGGGTAATAAATATCAGATCAGTGAGGGTCTGACACCCAGAATCCCCATCAGTCAGCTGTTCTTAGTAACTGGTACACAGAGAATGGAGCAGGAAGCAGACAGCGCTGTGTTATACTCCAGAGCTGCATTCCCAATTCTGCTGTCTTCCTTCAGAGCAGACATCTTACAGTATTTCCTGCTTCTTGCTGATTGTTTTTGCTAAACACCATCAGAATTGTGACTGCAGTTCTAGAGAATCATCAAACCTGTAACTTAGGGTTAGTACCAGATAAGTAATACATTGTATATACAAAGTGATCCAACTGTCCATATACAGTAGATTTCACCTATAATATATTCTGTATAAATATAAGCCCAGGTTATTGATTTTTTTAAAATCTTCACTACATAATTTTTGCGACTTAATATCTAATGTAATACCTGTACTATTATCTTTTATACAGCTGACTCCTTGTGTGGCTCAGCTAAAGCTCCAGATGTGACGACCCCTCCAGTTGTCAAGCTGATTTCTCTTCAAAATGCCGACGGTTCCTGGAATCTTAACCCCGAATTCTCCTCAATACTGAGACTATCTCAGCAGGACATCAGCAATAAGAATCCAGATCAGGTATGACCGATGTGCTTGGATAATCTTAGCTTTGACGTCTTTAGAAATTTTTATAACACTTTAATTCGTTATTTTGAAAGCTGATAAAATAATTGGTCCAATAATACATGATGGTCAAATCATGGAGGAGGAGATGACCAATAATATAATAATGTGTTGTCTGTAAATAGCTTAGTAGTGTAGGTGCATAGGAAAAGTTCTCCAACCTTCAAGCATACTTTGTGTTTTAATCATAAGTGCCAACCTTTGACTTCTCCTTTCCAGGAGTGTCCTTTTTGTGTGACCATGCCCCCTTTATGGATGTTACTTGCTCACTTTTTGATTGTGTTGCACCCCTTGCATGTTACTGGCATATAAATTGCCCATGTCATATATTTAATGGTAGAGATTGGCCCATTCTTCTGGAAGTCTAGGAGGTCTCCCCCCTTTTCTGGAACCTCCTGGCAAGTTTGGTTTTAATTTCTCACCAGTTTCATGATCTCTGCTTGTTGTCCATGCATGTACATGAAGAATTCATTTACAGAAGCCAAATACCCTCCTTCCTAGGTTTGTTACAGTGAGTCGGTAGAGACAGTCCTCTATGACAGGGGTAGGCAACCTTTTTTGTTCGGCGTGCCAATTAAATTAAAAAATCAAAGATGAGGTACATGGAGTGCTGGTCAATAATTGTAAGTCTGACGACCCTTATACGAAAGTCATATACAACAAACCATAACACAGAAGTACTGCCACAAGATGGTTCCGGACACATGCGGTTACTGCTACTTCCTCAGACGCTCCTGTACTTTCCCATTAGAAGTAATGAAAGTCCATGTGCATCCCCCAATTAGTGGTAAATGTATGTGTCCAGGAGCACCGTATGGCAGCATCCTTATGGTGAATACACACTATGAATCTGGATGCAGCTATATTTTTAGGCCACTGGAACTTTTACTTCGATGTAAAACTGCGTTCACATGGTGCGTTTTTGCACAAAAAAAAAAATGCCTGAGTTTTTTGTGCAAAAACACACTATTATACAGAATAATTTCCCATAGTGGCCCCTGCACACGGTATTATATCCCATAGTGGCCCCTGCACACGGTATTATATCCCATAGTGGCTCCTGCACACGGTATTATGTCCCATAGTGACCCCTCCACACAGTATTATGTCCCATAGCAGCCCTATACAAAGTATTATGTCCCATAGTGACCCCTGCACACGATATTAAATCCCATAGTGGCCCCTCCACATAATATAATATTCCAACTTTTATAATATTCAATTTTTGCCACTCACTAGCTATTATTATACTCTGGGGGTTACTTCAGACCCCAGAGTATAATAAGTGGAGGGACAGGAGAGGTGAAAAACATAAAAAACAATGTTACTCACCTTCCCTGCGCTCCGTGGCGTCTCTGTTCTCTTTGGCGCTTGTGCCTGAAGTCAGCGACTGCTGATAGGGTCTCAGGGGTCACGTCAGTGTAATTATCCATAATGACGCCAACGTGACCCCTGAGGTCCTATCAGCAGTCTCTTAGTTCAGGCAGAAGCACTGAAGAGAACAGAGCCACTACTTATAGTTCTGGCCCGTCTGTATCCTTGTTCAAAATTGGTGCTAGTATATCCTCTTGCCTTAAATCACTGGCTTATGCCTCAAAGTCACGATCTGTGTCATAGACATATCCTGTAGGGATGGCTCTGATGACATGTTTCGGGTATGCTGACGTCATATGTAATAATTTCACAGTAGTTTCTTTCTGTAAGATTATTGTATGTTGTATGATCAACCTTTGTTTTCAAATCCAAAAATTCTGATTACTATTAAGTAATTTTATATGTCAATCTTATGTTCAGTGGATTATCATTAAGTTGTGCCAAGAACATGTCCAGTTGTGGGCGGGTCCCTGCCAAACAAACAATATGCCATCAATGAATCGCATCCAGGACACCACTCATCCTCCACAGCTTGGCAAATGTTTGACTACCTCTCTCTCCCAGTATCCCAAAAATAAGTTGGCATATCAGGGTGCACATGCTGCCCCCCATAGCCACATCCTGGGTCTGGAAGAAAGAAGCGGTCTTAGAACACAAAAGAATTATAAGTTAATACATACTTCAACAAGTGTAGCATGAGTTCCAAATCCATTATTCATCAAATAAAATCATACTGCTTGCAACCCAAATTGATGTGCGATAGATGTACAGTATATATAGTGATTCAACATCATCAGTCACTAGAAACATGTCCTCTTTGAGAATAATATCGTCAATCTGTTGTAGGGCTTCCATTGAATCCCTAATAAATGAGGGTAAATTAAATACAATTGGTAATAATCCAAAAATTTACATATAAATTCACATAGGCCACCTCTCCCGGACATGATAGGTCATCCCGGTGGATTCGTTTTATTCTTATGGTAGAAAGTATATGGTAGGCACAGCTGGATGTTCCACCATCAATCCACCAAATACAGTTTCTGGAATAATATGGCTTTGTAAGTCCTGCAGTAAGATGTCATGTAATAGTTTTTTGAACACTTGAGTAGGATTTGAATCAAATTTTCTGTAACACCTCATATCATGAAGCTGTCAGAAGGTCTCCTTTTCATATTGTGAAATAGGCCATACGGCCACATTTCCGCCCTTGTCAGCTGATTAAAAAAAAGCATCCTTCATATATCTCAGTTCAAGGAGATTGTGATGATACGAGACTCAGATATGTATTTATTGTACTAATATTCGCTCATATAGTGTTCCTGTCTGTTATCAGCCATTTGGTTATAGGCTTGGGGGATGTTGTTCGTGGGATCTGTAATCAACAACCCTTTGGAGGTCCTGCAGAAAAGATGTGCTGGGGAAGCGCTCTGCATACCATCTACAGACAAGCTGGAGCCAGCTTTACTTCAAAAGGATTGATTTTCTGACAATATCTGCCCTGGGGAACATCTTACAGTCTCCCCAATAAATTCCCCAGATGTTTCAGGTCAAGGCACACGCTCAGAATACACACATGTCACAGTTCAAAGCCCGGAAAAGGTCCAGACACTGATCTCCTTACCCAACGGGGATTGGGGTGTCATCCTTAGGCTCTACATGTTGGGGATCTTGCCACGAACCCTATCGTACCGCCGGTCCAACTCTACAGTCATCGGGCAAGGAATTATAAGGAAATATGATTCTAAGAGATGTAGAAAGGGGGGGCGGGGCTCCTCCTCCTGGTGACCTCACTTAGGGAGGAGACCAGGGTAGGTAAAAGGTCTCAGACCAGGTAGAGTTGGGTCTTTTGTCTTCTGTCTTGTGCTGTGCTGTTCCTGGAGGAGATGCGTGGGGGAGGTCAAGTTGGAGACTTCAACCATGTGGTCTACCATGCGGTCGAGCAGTGAGGCCTGAGACCCTTTTGTTAACCTGGAAGAGATGTAATAGCATGTAGGAAACATATGCTCTGCCACTGGCTTAAGAAAGAATCCTGTAGCCTACTACATGGGCTCAGAGAAATGGACTATCTACTTGTTCTGGAAATTGTCTTTTGTCTTTGTTCTGCTGAAAGCCACCCAGAGAGCACTTCCCAGATCTAGGGGGTGCTGCCACTGGAATTGCATGCCCGAACGCATGCTTTTGGACTGAATCTAAATATGTGCCCTGAGCTCATCATCAGGAGCCCAGAGAACCAATCACAGTCTTGTGTTGGTAATATGTCCTTTTCTTCTGTTTATTCCCATTTTTATTTTGTGCATCGTGTCATTTTGCTTTCCCATTGTATTTGCTTGCTAATCGCTGCATGTATTCTCTGTATGTGTTAAGTGTCTAGTACCGACCCGTTTAGGGGTTAATAAATATATCAAATTTAGAAAGCTTGTTTTGTGTTATCCTATGACCCGGTCCGCTCACGGTGTGTGAGTGGAAGGTAAAGAAGGTTGGTCGCAGATGTGCCAAGTGACTTGGCAAGGCGAAATCCTTCACAGAGATCTTGATGCTGTTCAAATGATAGATTGTTATAACTCCTTTTAGTAGGAATTTGTATGATTGCTTCTCCTGTCGCCTTAACAAATATTTCTATGTGGGGGCTTAAATTCAAGGGCGGAAATGCAGGCGATTTTTTTTTTTTTTTTTCTTGATCATGGGAGAAAATTTACCCACCTGATGTTGTTCCAGCAATAGTTCTTCTAGAACCTGAACTGCCTCCAGATCCTCCTGGGCTGAGAATTGGGATACAACAATCTCTTTAGAGTACATGTTCTGATAAATGAATTAACTTCAAATCAGAAGCTCAATCTGGACTTGGGTTTTCCTCTTATGGGCTGTATGTCGCATTTTATACAGTATGTTCATTTGTTATCTCTATTCCTGACAGAAGGGTCTGACAATGATATATCCAATCTTGTATTAGACTGTATGGATGCCGATCCAGATCGGCCATCACGTATTAATTTTTTCCATCTGTACACACGATTGTTGGCATGGTCTTGAAAGTCACGTTGGTATTTCTTTGTCTTGTTATTCTGGATCTCTGTCTCCCGTTTCTTATAGTCCAATTGATTCTGCTACTCCCATGTATTATTGTCATCAGGAGATGTTTAATGTTTTTACCTGATCTTATAGTTTCAAAATGTGACTTTCCAACCAGGGCTGTGGAGTCGGTACGCCAAAGCCCCGACTCCAACTCCGACTCCTCAATTTCCCCTGACTCCGACTCCAACTCCGACTCCGACTCCACCAAAATAGGCACCGACTCCGACTCCACAGCCCTGGCACTGCTAAACCTTATAGGTTCACTCAGAACTCAGTCCCATCATTATATGAGGAATAGAACAGACCTTTACAGGACATTTCATCATTTTCAACATTTCATAATTTTCCCAAATTCTTATGAAAATATATTCAGCACATACTGCATTGTACTATTAACTGTACCAATTTATTATATATTTTGGGAGTCGGAGTCGGTCCATTTTATACCGACTCCGACTCCACCAAAATAGGCACCGACTCCGACTCCGACTCCACGACTCCGACTCCGACTCCACAGCCCTGTTTCCAACGATTCTAATCGTTTTTATCATGTCCAATAAGTAGCTCAATATAGGTTAGTGAGTAGAGATGAGCGAATTGAATCTGACAAAGTGGAATTCGATCTGAATTTCAGGAAATATTCGATTCACATCGAATCCAGATTTTCCTCACGCTTCATTCCTAAAATGTCTGCTGCACATGTTAGGACATGGGGCAAGGAACTCTGGGAACGTGGGATCACCCACAATGCCATGTGTGCAGCCAATCCGCAGCCAGTCCTGATTGGCTGCACGCATGGCATTGTGGTAAAGGCTAAATACTATACTCGGTAAGGGCCTTCTGACGTCAGACGGTCACATGACATGCTCTAGTCTGCTTGTAAGAAGGTCTGTGCAAATGATGGAAAGTTATATCCCGTGCAGTGGAGGAACATGGAGAGATGTGAGGTGCATGGTGTACTGTGGGGGGGAGAGATGTGGGTGCATGGTGGACTGTGGGGTGCACGGTGATCTTTGGGAGGGAGAGATGTGGGGTGCACGGTGAACTGTGGGGGGAGTTTTAGGGTGCATAATGAACTTGTGGGTAGTGTGGGGGTGGGGATTTAGAGCTGTGTTACTATAGGTGATGGCAAGCTATGGTCCAGGTTTGGTGGATTTGGCAAGCTGTGGTCCTGTGGGGCTGAGCTGTAGGGGATAGCGAGCTTGATACCTTTGTGAGATGTGTTACTGTGGGGGATCTACCGAGACACCGAGGCTGGCTACTTCGCGCTAGGCCACGTTGCTATGGTAACGTGTAAACTATTGGGTAGCGCGGCGTCCTTAGAAGCTACACCACTATAAAGGGTCTCTGCAGCCAGGAAATAGCTGTTTTTTAACGTGAATCGACACAAATTAATTTGGATCGAATCAAATTATTTGGGAAAATTCGGCAAAGCTGCCGAATCGAATTTTTGAAAAATTCGCTCATGTCTATTAGTGAGCACCCAGTACAGGATTCCTCCCATTTGTTTTAGAGGTGCTTGTCTTCTTTCAGGAAAGAGATGTGTGGATTCTTAGACCCCTAAGTTTTTTTGTTTTTAACTCACAACATTTCTCTGCTTACAATAACATGTATTGAGATTTCTGTAATGTTGGTGTATTATTTATTATTTTTGTAGTATTAGTCTTGATAGGACTATATCAATCATTGGTGGATTGATACAATATTACTTGCATATAGAGAAATTTAGGGAATTTGTCAATATTTTAATCCTTGAAGACCCCTTTAATAAGAAGCCTGCAGGATATAAGGAAAGCAACAGTCATACTGTATAATCATACACCTGCAGGATATAGTATATGTGTCTGAGGTCTGAAGAGTCTGAACAGTCATATATACACTGAAGCAGCAGATGGGGTATATAGATAAATACAGTAAGTAATATACTATATACCATGTATATGGCTTATTTCTCTATGTAACCCAACTGCAGTCTCAGTGTATATAAGACTCTGGGCTCATGTTTGTGTCCTCCAAACTAATGTTCATTTTCTACAACGTAACTAAAAGATTTTATTCCAATTTGATTTATTTTTCTGTTCCGGTCTGACTAGAATGTGGACTCCTCAGTGTGGGCGACGGTCCTGGCAGTGATCTGGCTCCATGCTTCTTGTCTGGACCAGAGAGAGGAATGGGAATTACTAGAGGGAAAAGCCATCTCCTGGCTTAAGGCCAAAGCAGGTAATATCTCAGAAAGAGACTTGACAATTTCCTAATGATAATGTGTCAGCGTACAGACCTATGGTGGTCTAGCTTCTAAGGGTGCAGGAGGTTTTTTAACCCCTTAAAGACTGAGTCAATTAAAATTTTTGCATATCTGTTTTTTCCTCCCCACCTTCCAAGAGCCATCATTTTTTTTCAGTTCATAGAGTCACATGATGGCTTATTGTTTGTGGGACAAATTGTACTTTGTAATGGCACCATGCTATATCCTGTACAATGTACTGGGAAGCTGGAAAAAAATTCAGAATGAGGTGGAATTGGAAAAAAAATAAATTTGTGCCAATTTCATATGCGTTTAATCTGTAGAGCATTCACTATGTGGTAAAATTAGCATGTTATCTGTATTCTGTGGGTCAGTATGAGCACGGCGATACCAAATTTATATAGTATTTGTTATGTTTTGATACCTTTTAAAAAAAAATTAAAAACTTTGCAAAATAGAAAAAAATAAATTGTGTCGCCATGTTGTGACACCTGTATATTTATTTGTATGGAGCTGGGTAAGGCGTCTTTTTATGTGGAACAAGATGGCATTTTTATTTATACCATTTTGGGGAAGTTCTGATGGCTTGATCTCTTTTTATTCCATTTTTTATAGGAGACAAAGTGTTTAAAAACAGCCATTTGGCCATTTAGATTTTTTTTCCCGCCACAGTGTTCACCATATGGGATAAATATTTTTATATTTTAATAGTTCGGACATTTTGGAGCGCGGGGATACCTAATGTGCTTATGTTTATTATTGTTTATTTATTTTTATATGTGATGTAGGGAAAAGGGGGGGGGATTTGAACTTTTTCGTTTTGTGTTTTTTTTTTTCTTGCTTTTAAAAAAAATTCTTTTCTTTTACTTTTTTTTTTCAGAACCCCTACGGACCTTGAACCGTAGTGGGTCTGATCGCTCATACTATTCACTGCAATACTAATGTAATCTAAAGTGTTAACAACTGTTAGAGGTGGGGATACCTAATGTATACCTAATAGAAATACTTCCACATTCCAATTGGGGCAAATATGGCTCCATAATATAATATTCTTCTTATAGTCACAGCTATTGAGCTACTCGCTGTGATCATTAACATATCTAACACTATTGATGGTGCTAACCAGGGAACGTTTCCTATTTTGCCAGGTTCCTCCCTGGATCAGTTTGTCAGAGCTGGGAATGAGCTGCTGAAGTCCTCTGTGGATCCTAAAGTGTTTGGTCTGTGAGAAGAAGAATAAAGATGGCAGAAGGCTTCTCATCCTGAATCCTGGAATATTGCCTCCCTCCAGAATGTCGCTCCTTCTGTCTTTACTTTGGATTCAGTTTTCTTAATATTATATCTGTGCCTTATTACTCTTCATATAGGACACATGCCAAAGATGCAATCTTCTAGTTATATTCTCATTATACAGAGGCTTTCATATCCATATATCATTAAAATGTAAAGGATAATTCCACTAGAAATGTATTCATACATCAGGATGGTTTCTAGGTTCCCTGTGTCTTCCACCTGGGCCAAGAGATCTTTATTCTTATTCACTGGTGGTGAAACCCAAGTGACAATCTCTGTGAGCAACCAAAAAGTTGTCCTACTATGGCTTTGCAACCAGCAAGTGGGATAGGGGCTACAGTCCAATTCTCTATCATACAGTGCAGATCACTAACATCCACAGTGTATTATGTAGGGTTTTACTGGTGCATATTATTGACCCTTTCAGTTTCCATAAGTCAGTTTTAAGATTTTAAAATATTCTAATGTTGGTAAAATTATCTAATCTTTATTGTTTGGCTCCATTTTGTATATCATTATCAATAAACTGCAGTTATTGGGTAGATATCTGTGTCATGGTTATCTGTGTCAGAGAAGCATATCTATCACAGGGCTAACAGGAAGAATGGGCCAAAATCTATTTAACAGGGCCCCCTATGATATATAATATATTATAATGCCTGTCAGAATATGTTCTATTAGACCATTCCTTTGGACTTTACAGAGTGCAGCCCTGGGGGCCTTCATTAGACCTCCAGCTGCCATGCAAAGGCATCGAAGCCCTGTGATCTCGCTCACAGGGGTTCTGATGCCTACAGGAGAGGACCCCCTCCCTTCAAAACACTTTAGATGCTGTGGTTGATATTGACTGCAGCATCTAAAGGGTTAGATGTTATGACAAAAAAATGTTTTCCATCAATGAAAGGGTTAAATTACACAGTATGTGTAGGGTTATCTCCCAGCTAGTGCCATTGGCATTATTATTGGTGTATAGAAGGTAAGACATAGAGGTGATACTGTCATCGACTTTAGGTCAACAAGTGCTACTAGATCAGGTCACTCTACCTCCTCAAAGGGCGTATCCAGGTACCACGCATCCAGTACCCTTTGTTATGGTATCTGATGAGGCATTTCCACTAATTACACACCTGCTGCACCCATACCCACAGAGCGTACTGAATGCCCGGAAGAGGACCTTCAACATGAGGCTGTTGGGTATGACCCATCATAGAGTGCACCATTGTGATCATGGCTAGTAAATGGAGCAACTTCACCTGTGCACTTGATGACATTGTCATCAAAGCTGCCTGTTTGCTTCACAACTATGTTCGGGACTATGATAGCCCAAACAGTGAGCGACATGTGGCTTTTTGAGAACCATCTCCCACCTGGAACTTTGGTTGCGCATCCAAATCAGCTGTACAGGTGAGAGATGCCTTCACGGACTACTTGATGACTCCTGAAGGTGTCGTGCCATGCCAATTTTCCCAGGCTCAGTGAAGAGCATCCTGACCAGGATTGATGGTCTTCCTCATGGCACGTGGCCCACCTGGCATCTGATGCACCTGCCATCCACACACCTGGTACAAGTTGGATCTTTGCAGCAGCCGCTTGACACATCAAGCCTCTGGTCCACCTGGCACAGTTTGGATATTTGCAGCAGCTGCTTGACACACCAAGCCTCTGGTCTACCTGGCAGAGCTTGGATCTTTGCAGCAGTCACCTGACACACCAAGCCTCTGGTCCACCTGGCAGAGCTATTGATCACTCGCCTCCTGCTCCTGTTCCTGTTCCTTTTGTGGAGCAACGGACTCAAACTGCTGCTCTGGTTCCTTGTAAAAAAAAACTTGGGGATAACTTAGAACAGGAGTGCCTTGTAGTTGGTAATCTTCTTCCGTTTAGAAGGAGAGGACCCACTCTCCTCAGCTTTATGGATGTCCTTCATGAACCAGTCCCGTACACTTTTCCACCGGCTTTCGATATCCTTCTCTGTCAAAGCAATATAATGTTATTCCAAATTATTTACAATTTGCAAAAATTAAGCGTGTGTAAAAAAAAAAAAAAAAAAAAAAAAATTTTACAAAAATTGAAATTATTGAATACTGTAACTTTCCAGTGCGATCCTTCTCCTCTGCATGAAAGCCGTCCCATTCCGGATACAAGCCTTGGCTTACATCCAGCCATGTATCCAGCCTAGCATGTTTGTTAGCATAAGAATCATCGGTTTTGTCCCAGAGGCATGGGTGTGAATGAACCTGCATTAAAGAAGAAAAAAAAAAAAAAAAAAAAAAATTAATAAAAAGTAATGCTTCAAGCAATACATTATGCAGAATATTTATGCAGTTAAGTATGGTAGAGAGGGTTCCCCATGACAAAGTTCTAAAAAAAAGATGGTTACACATTCTTAAATTTTGTGAAAACATGTTGTGTGTGACCGGGACTAAACAAATAATTATTTTAACCCCTTCCCGACATCCGCCGTAATAATTCGTAATAGATCCGGCGCTAATGCCCACAGTCTGTGCCTGCACTGATTGCTGGCATTAAGGCCCCTGGCGCCTCGGTCAAAGCGAACGATACACCATTTTACTGGGAATTGCTGGCCCCTAGAGAGAGATCTGGGGCTGGCGTCCCATTGCTATGACAGCCGAGAGCCTATTAAAGGCTCCCAGGCTTGTCTACCATACATTTGTATGGCAGGCTACTTTATGCAACATGTCATACAAATTCTGATATTTTACAATGCATTGTAATGCATTGCATTAGTGATCAGGGCTCCTGGGGTTATTAGACCATAGGGGGTCTAATAAATGCAATAGAAAATAAATAAATAAATAAATAAATAGTAAAATATAAAAAAACCCAAAAATAACTAAAAGTTGAAATCCCCCCCGTTTCCCTAGAATACATATAAAAGTTACAAATTACTGTGAAACACATACACATTAGCTATCTCTGTGTATCCGAAAACGGCCAGCCTATAAACTTTATAAAAATACTTTTCCTACAAGGTGCTATTTGCAAATAAATTCTTAAAAAATCAGACAATGTGATTTTCTGGATTTGTTTTCTCATTTTGTCTCTCATGGTTGAGGTCTACCTATGATGACAATTACAGGCCGGCCTCATCTTTTTAAGTGGGAGAACTTGCACAATTGGTGGCTGACTAAATACTTTTTTTCCCCACTGTATATTCATTATTGTATCACTATTACAGGAACCACTGTATCAGCAAACACTGATCGTGGAAAACCGGAAACACCAGAGATCGCCGAATCTGCCGCTGCAAGTATCACAGAGGAGACGTCTTATTACTGTCAGGTTATGGTGACAGGAACTGAAGAATATATGAAGAAATAGATTAAAAAAAAAAATCTTTGTATATAGAGGAAAACTTTTGTATCATCTGCAGATTTTATATTTACAACTCGATCGGATATGTGGACATGGGGAGAAAACTTCGTAAGAGTGACTTTATAACATCCGCACTGATCAGCAGTGGACATTATGGATGAGCTTTATGTTGGTACAATATGTGCCGTAGGTTCTGTTCACACTGAAACCAGCATCCTGATGCAATCTCTGTCTCCTATTTAAACAATGGGAGGCAAATTCCTACGTGTGAACGTACCCTTAGGTCTCATCCGCAGACATGTGAGGTCTGTGCTATTTACAGACCGCACCACTCCCTATTCTATTTGGGGGGGTGTGCTGTCTGTGAAAAGCAGATCAATATACATATTTTTTTCCCTTCATTTTCTATATTTTGAATGTTTCTGGGTGAAAAACTGATAACACACGGATGTTGTCTGTTTTTTTTTTTTAATAAATGCGGATGCGGACGCTACATGCATGTGGACGTGTGAATAAAACCTTCCCTCAAATATTTGTAGTGAGCCATAGACCCTGACCCCCTACCCCCTATACATTCATGGACAGTATGTCATCACAGACACTGTGTCATGACCACTTTTTTTTTTTTTTTTTTTTTTTAAATTGGCAATGTGGGTGAGGCACACTTCCTATATTGTTGAGGTCTAGTCCCCGTCCTACCCAAAACTTCACCCCCATGGCAAGTATGACCTTTGCAATTAATCAGGCAGCTCTCGTGGGCTCCGGCGCCACTCCCTACTGTTAATGGCGCTTCTGACTGAGGTCAGCGACCTCTAAGGCCCAATGATTGGTGTTGTGATTCCACGTGACCATTGAGACCCAATCAAAGGCCTCAGTGGACCCTGATGACAGTCAGAAGCACCAGAGCCCAGGAGAGGTGAGTAACACTATATATTTTTTTCCTTGATCGATCACCTCCTGGGCCTCTAATCATTCTCCTCTGGGGTCTGAACGTGAACACAATGTCTGGTTATCCTACTTATTCCTCATGAAATGTAACGTCATATGTGCCAATGGAAGGAAAATCTTGGATGGGATAAATCCTTGTCACCGACCCCTTGAATTACCTTCTGTACAACATGGATCAGCCCAATAGAAAGCCTTATACTCTCGCTAACAATCAGCCTGGCACTGGTAACAAGTCTCTCTGCCAATATGCAGAAAAAGGGTTCATGCTCTGACCTGTAAAAGCAAAGAAACAAGATCGATCACTTAAAGGATGAGCCACACCCTGGGAGAACTACATCATGGACTTCACGGACTACTTCATGACTTTCAAAGGTGCTTTACAATTTTCCCAGTCTCAGTGAAGAGTAGCCTGACCAGGATTGATGGTCTTCCTCATGGCATGTGGCCCACCTGGCATCTGATGCACCTGCCATCCACACACCTGGTACAGCTTGGATATTTGCAGCAGTCACCTGACACACCAAGCCTCTGGTCCACTTGGCAGAGCTATTGATCACTCTCCTCCTGCTCCTATTCCTGTTCCTTTTCTGGAGCAACAGACTCCAACTGCCTCTCTGGTTACTTGTAAGTTTCCAGAGGTTCTGTTTAGAAAAATAAAGAAATGTAAGTGTAAAAACAATACACAAAAAAAAAAAACTTGGGGATAATTTAGAACAGGAGTGCCTTGTAGTTGGTAATCTTCTTCCATTTAGAAGGAGAGCACCCACTCTACTCAGCCTTATGGGTGTCCTTCATGAACCGGTCCCATACACTTTTCCACCGGCTTTCGATATCCTTCTCTAGTAGTATAATGTTGTACTGTGTTAGCCTCGCCAAAGCTGACGACACACCATTTTACTGGGAATTGCTGGCCCCCATAGAGAGATCTGGGGCTGGCATCCCATTGCTATGACAGCCAGGAGCCTATTGAAGGCTCCCAGGCTTGTCTACCATACATTTGTATGGCAGGCTACTTTATGCAACCTGTCCTACAAATGCTGATATTTTACAATGCATTGTAATGCATTGCATTAGTGATCAGGGCTCCTGGGGTTATTAGACCATAGGGGGTCTAATAAATGCAATAGAAAATAATAATAAATAAATAAAAAGTAAACTATAAAAAAAAAAAAAAAAAAAGAACTAAAAGTTCAAATCCCCCCTTTCCATAGAATACATATAAAAGTTACAAATTACTGTGAAATATATACACATTAGGTATCTCTGTGTCTGAAAATGGCTGGTCTATAAACTTATAAAAATACTTTTCCTATACAGTGAACGCAGTAGCGGGGAAAAAAAAAATCAAAAGTACCAAACCGCTGTTTTATTGCTGTTTCGCCTCTGATAAAAATTTGAATAAAAAGCAATAGACATTCCACAAAATGGTATAAGTAATAAGTACACCTGGCCCCACAAAAAAAGACGCCCTATGTACCCCTGTACGCGGAAATATAAAAAAGTTACAGGTGTCAGAATATGGCGAGTTTTAGAAAAAATCTTTTTTTGCAAAGATTTTGATTTTTGTAAAGGGGTTAAAATGTAAATAAAACTTTATAAATTTGGTATCCCCAGAATTTTAGCAAAACATAGAATACAAGTGACATGTCTGTGTGGGCTGCAGAGTGAACGCCGTAAAAACAAACCCCGCAAGAAAGTCGCACAAATGCACTTTTTCCTCAATTTCACCCCATTCTGAATTTTATTCCAGCTTTCCAGTACATTGTACTGAATAATAAATGGTACCATTATGGAACAATTTGTCCCGCAAACATTAAGCCCTCATATGGCTCTGTGAATTGAAAAATAAAAAAGTTATGGAGTTTGGAAGTTGGGGAGTCAAAAACGAAAATTCAAAAATTCCTCCAGTGGGAAGGGGTTAAAACAAAAAAAATTTGAAGTAGATTCACAAGTTCAATCAGTTGGGGGACATTCATGTCCATACGGTGATACTCCACTCAGGGAGCCATTTTAAATACTGTGAAAAACCAAACAAATGTTTTTGATAATTAATAACTTCTAAATATAAGCACACAAAAAATAAAATAAAATAAAAATACAAAATAATTATTAAAACATTATGTCAAATCCTATATATCTAAAAAAAAACTGATTACAAACATGTATTCCAAAATGTGCTTTACAAACTTGGCCAGAAATGGAGGATGCTAGATAACAAAAAAACTTCTAGTCTAAAATCTGTCCCATCCCTAGACTACAACAAACAGGAGCTTCACAGGCGTGTTGATGGGTTCTAGCTGATGTTCAAACTGGTTCTTCTACATCCTCAAAATGGCTGGTCGCATATTAATGAAGTTACCACCCCTTTTTTGGGCAGGGCCAAGTTCAAAATTCCACGAACGGATTTTGTTACAGAATTGGTATTTTCCGCCTCCCATTCATTTCTATGGAATTTCTGATGCGAAATCCGCCTGAAGAACGAACACAATGTTTTTTTTTTTCCACTAGCTGAAAAAATCTGCTATTGACTCCCATTGAAATGAATGGAAGGCGGATTTCATGAGGAATTTGATGCGGATTCCATGTCAAATTTCGCTACATTTTCCTACGTGTTAACTTACCCTTATACCGCCTCATGGCTATATCAGCGATATTTTTTAGAGAATTTTTGCTGTTTTAGCAGTATTTTTTACAGGTTCAGAATGTAATTATGAATAGAAAATGCATTTTGTTCTTGCCTTTTTAAAAATATCTTTTGTTTCTTTGCTGTTTTTTCAAAATACAGCATTCTCAGGCTCTGGCGTTTTTTCAACATTTTTATATAGATTTAATTATAAGAAAAAAGCAGAACAAACTATGTGCAGAAAAAAGCAAGATATAAAATGGCCAAAAAGGGCCCAAAAAGTTAGCAATATTGTCATTTTACCAAAAAAAGAAAAAAAAAAGGCTTAAAACTAAGCGTGTCAGAAGTCTTAGTCACAGGTGTACGGATGGGGTGACAATGGTCCTGGCCCTTGTGGCAGGGGCTGAGTTGTGTTACTGCTGAACTCCCCCTCCAATCTCTGGGTACATTGGACACAACCCAAAAAATCACAGCAGGCAGATATATCAAAGCACAGGATGCAGCGTGGGATGTTTCCCTCCAGTCTGTGTCAGTCATTACATTGGCTGCCTATTCAATACAGAATACAATATAAACTTATCACCCTCATCCACAAGGCTCTCCATAATGCTGCACCTCCCTACATTTCCTCCCTCATCTCTGTCTATCGCCTACTGTGGAACATTATACTGGGGGGACGCTCTGAGGAGCATAATATATTGCGTGGGGCCACTGTGGAGCAAAATACTGGAGGGGGCACTGTGGAGCATTATACTAGCGGGGGCCCTCTGGGGAGCATATTATACTATGGGCCTCTGTGGAGCTTTATACTGGGGGAAGGGACAGTGTGGGGAGCCTGTTATACTGTGTGGGGCCACTGTGGAGTGTATTATATTGTGTGGGGCTTTTCGGGAGCATATGATACTCTGTGGGGCCATTGTAGAGCATTATACTGGGGGGGGACTGTGGGGAACATATTATACTGTGGGGGTCCACTGTGGAGCATTATACTGGGGGAACCCCTCTGGGGAGTATATTATACTGTGTGGAGGTCATTATGGAGCATGTTATACTGTGTTAGGCCACTGGAGCATTGTGGGGGGGGCATTGTGGGGTGCATATTATACTGTATGGAGCATATTATATTGTGTGGGGCTGCTGGGAAGCATATTGCACTGTCTGGGGCCACTAAGGGGTAGTATACTGTGTGGGCCACTGTGGAGTATTATACTGTGTGGAGCCTTACATACCACTATGGGGGGCTCAGGGGAGCATTTTATACTGTGTGGGGTCACTGTGGAGCATTATATACCATGTGGGGGAAACTGGAGGGCTCAGGATAGCATTTTATACTGTGGAGCATTATATACCATGTGGAGCATTATACTGTGGGGGGGGGGGCTCACAATTCCTGCTGGCAGCCCTGTGTGCTATGTCTGCATCACAGCTCCCTCACTATAATCTTGCACATACGTGTAGTGCTCCATGGCCATGTCATTCCCCATACAGTACTGTGCATGAACCGGCCATGGAGTTATTGGGGCCTGCACAGTACTATAGGGGCTGACTATACTGGTAACATACTCAGTAACACCAGATAGTCAGCACATATGTAAGACTTCAGTGAAGGAGCCGTGGTGTAGGCTATTAGCAGGAAGCTGTTGGGTGGGGCCCCAGAACAAGATCCTCTGGTGGGCCTAAGGCCCTTCAGTCCGACACTGTATAACGGAGAACTATTATATATAAGGATTGGTTACTATATATAATTGGGAAACTTAAGTATGAGGGGGCTATTATAAGGGGGAACTATTATTTATAAGATGGGCTATTATTTATAAGGGGGAACTATTATATATAAGGCATCCATTATAAGGGGGAGCTATTATTTATAAGAGGGGAACTTTTTATAAGGGGGTATAATTGTTAAGTGGGCTTATTTATAAAGGGGGCTATTAGTGATAATGAGGACTATTATTTATAAGTGTAACTATTATTTATAAGGGAGCAGTATTATTTTTACGGGGTGACTGTTACTGATAAGGGGGAATATTACTGATACAGGGCACTATTTATCATTAATAAGGGAGCTATTACTGATAAAGGTGTAATATTATTTATAAGCAGGGACTATTATTTATAAGGAGGCGCTATAATAACTGATGACTGGGTGCAAAAATCTATTAGGTGGTACAAATGTGCTCATTTGAATTGTGTGTGGTAAAATGGGGCTTGTTATTACTTTTTTGTTGGCAGAAAGGAGGCGTTATTATAGGGGCTGCCACTGGAAGACGATGGTGTTGTTTGCATATCAGCATTTGGGGCCCCGCTTTTAATTTTGCCCAGGGTCCCACTTTGTCTAAAACCTGCCCTGAGCCCCGGGGCACATACCGGGAAAGCCAGCAGTGCGCTGAATTCAGCGCGCTGTCGGCTTTCTAGAGGTATGTAAAACAGCATATACATGAGGACGTGAAAGGTCCTCTTTAAAAACCACCATACCTCCCTTCTTTCAAAGGACTGAAAGAGGGACAAAAATGTGCGCCCATAGAGCGCTGTAGCCAATTCTTGTATAGTAAGCCCCCCACACAGGCACTTTGGTTCCACTCCTTCCCAGTCATGTCCTTTTGTGTCCTGACACCCCTATAGTGGTCCTGAAACAATATAATGTCCTCTTGGAATCTCTATGATATAATGCTGCCCTCATTGTGGCCTCCCATTATAATACCTCCAATATTATAATGTCTCTCTGAATATGCCCCTGCCTTATATAGTGTCCCCCTGAATATACCTCCACCGTATAATGGATAAAAAAAAACCTAATACCTCGCCCCGTTCCCCTACAGCCCTCTTCTGACTGTGCTGCAGGCAGTGGTGAACCTAGCCTCTTTGCTGCCTGAGGCGGACTATCAAAAGACCCCCCCCCCCCAAAAAAAAAAAAAAAATATATAAAATTGCGTATGTATGTTGTTAGCGTCACATGCTGTTATTGTCGCACAATAAACATACACAAACTTATGAAACAGTTTTTAAGAATTCTTCTTACTACATTACTTCAGTATCAGAAAACAACAACAAGGTATTAACAATGAAAGTAACTTCACACATCTTCTGCTTGGTGGATGGACGAGCCCACGGGGCCCCCATTCTCTATAATAGGAGCCCCGCAGATAGCTGAGTACTGGACTTCGGCTATCTTTCGGCACTCCCATTGAAGTGAATGAGAGCCCAGTGGGGGTCTCAGCAGACAGGCCCCCATCAATCAGGTATTTATCCTCTATCATTTAGGTGAATACAGGACAGTAACATTCTGTGACTTACAGGTGACGTCTCTGACTAATCCTTCACATTACCCTTTGGACCGCCATGACCACTTCTTCCAGCTGTGACTTGTCTCTGTACAAAGTTTACAACACAGACATCTTTGTCTCCTCACTTTTCCAGGCATCTGACCCACATTGTCCTCACCTGCACACCCATCCTGCTGCTACCCCAATTATAAAATATATGATATAACCCCCATAATGAATAATAGTCCCAAGTGCATCTTTATATTAATAATGTCCGTGTGTACCCTGTATAAATAGTGCCCCTTATTAATAATGCCCCAGGTGTTAACTAATTAAAAGGTTTTCCAGGTCATTAATAAACTAATCAGTGGGGCTCAAAAACCCAGGACCCCCACTGATCAGCTGTTTGAATGAACCGTGGTATTTGTGTAAGCGTCGTGACCGCTTCTCTGTTTACATAGTGTCATTCATCTCATAGCGGCCATGTAATGTAACTACAGCCTCTTCCTATACATGTCTATGTGACAAGGCTGTAATTAATAATAATAATAATAATAATAATAATAGTCCTTTAATAGTCCCACAGTGGGGAAATTCAGTAATTTCAGTAATTACATCACACGGTCACTATAAACAGACAGTGTGTGATATAAACAGGCACCATAGCCCCCCATACAACTGATCAGAGGCGGGGTACACTGATCTCTTATTGATAATCTGTCCTAAGGATAGAACATCAATAAAAATGAGCTGGAAAGCCCCTTTAATAAAGCCCAAGTGCCACCTTAAAGGGGTTGTCCAGAATAACCACTTTTTTAATACGAGACTGGGGAAGGTGCTCCGGTGTCTCGCAGCATGTTCCACTCCTGCTGCTACGGTGTTTTCTTCCCCACTGCACTGTGATGTCCCGTGTCAGCGACCTCAGCGGTCATGTGCGGTGGGGACTTCCACCAGAAGAAACCACCAGAGCAGCAGAACCAGACTGCGGTGGGAGACATCGGAGCACAAGGGACACAGTATTATGCCCCGCAGCGGCCCCTGCACACGGTATTATGCTCCATAGTGGCCCTTGCACACGGTATTATGCGTCATAGGGGCCCCTGCACTCAGTATTATGCTCCATAGTGGCCCTTGCACACGGTATTATGCCTCATAGTGGCCCCTGCACTCAGTATTATGCTCCATAGTGGTCCCTGCACACAGTATTATGCGCCATAGTGGCCCTTGCACATGGTATTATGCCTCATAGTGGCCCCTGCACTCAGTATTATGCTCCATAGTGGTCCCTGCACACGGTATTATGCTCCATAGTGGCCCCTGCACTCGGTATTATGCTCCATAGTGGCCCCTGCACACGGTATTATGCCCCATAGTGGCCCCTGCACACAGTATTCTGCTCCATAGTGACCCACCCATGAACTATTATTATACTCTGCGGTGTTTTTAGACCCCAGAGTATAATGATCGGAGACACAGGTCGTGACAAACATAACAACCAGTGTTACTTACCTGGGCACCGGTGCACTCCCTGCTTTTGGCCCTCTTCAATGTCGCACAGACCGGCGTCGCCACATAATGACGTCGGCCTGGCTCATGTGACTCCTGGGACGTCAACAAAGAAGGCCGAAGCCTGCTGAGAGTAACATCGGATCGCTGGAGAGGTGAGTTACATTGGTTTTTATGTTTATGACCTCCCCTGGGTCTCCAATTATTATACTCCGGGGTCTGAAAAATAGTAGTATTTGGCCTCACTTACTGATCCCCGCTGCCGCTCACAGCCGCTTCTGATTCCCCCTTCTGCATTCGATAGCAGAAGGGGAAGCGGAGGCGGCCACATCAGGCGCGGGGATCGATAAGTAAATAGGCCGTTGCCTGCCGGGGTTACTCTAGTAGGTAACGGCCTATTTATATATATATATATATATATATATATATATATATATATATAAAAAAGTTCTCCTCACCTGCCTGCGATCCCTTGATGGAGCCGCCGCCTCTTCTTCACCTGTGTCCACATCTCAGTGTAGGAGGCGCGATGACGTCATTGTATCGCCTCCTGCACTGAGATGCGGAGATCTGGTAAACCAGCCCAGGACAGGTATCACGCAGCTTTGTTTTTTTTTTTTAAGCGGCCTGTCCTGGTCTGGTTTACGGTAAATAGAATGTAAAAAATGCCGCCCCCCAGATAGTGACGGACAGTGCCGCCTGAGGCGGCCGCCTCACTTCGCCTCCTTAGAGGTGCGCCCCTGGCTGTAGGTCATGTCAGGGAGCAGCAGGCGCGATGTAAGTGAAGTTGGGACATACCTCCAGGCATCCAGGGCAGTGGAACACCACCCAGAATATGGTACAGGTATGAGAAGACCTCCAGTGGTAACCCATCTCTGCTCCCCCATCTGACTGTATACCACACTCTGCACTTCTTCTCGGTTTTTTCGGGCCGGCGGCCCCCCCTGTCTTCCCAAAAAAAGGGGGGTTTCCCAAATTTTTGGGGGGGGGGGGGGAAATTTAATGGGCTCTCGGTTGGGGGGGGGGGGGGGGCCCCCCTTTTTTTTTTTTTTATAAAAAAAAATTTTTATTTTTTGGGGTGGGGGGGTGTTTTTGGGGGGGGGGGGGGGGGGGGGGGGGGGGGGGTGGTTTTTGTTTTTTTTTTTTTTTTTTTTTTTTGGGGGGGGGGGGCGGGGGGGGGGGGGGGGTGTGTGTTTTGGTTGTGTTGGGGGGGGGGGTGCTTTATTTTATATGTATGGGGTGGGGGGGGGGGGGGGGGTACAGCATATTAAAACAGCCTGCAGTTATTGTTAAAAATGTCAATGTGTGAACCCGGCCTAAGGCCCCATGCACACAACCGTGGGTTTGGGGGGGGTGGGGGGGGGGTTTGGTGGGGGGGGGGAACGGGCCCATACTTTTGGGGGGGGGGGTTGTCGGGGGGGGGGGGAAAAAGGGGGGGGGGGGGGGGGGGGGGGGCATTGCTGATAACGGGGTCCCCCTATGAACCCCTCACCACCTTTGATACCCAAACTGCTGGGCCTAAATGCCTTCCCCCTCTTTTCCAGCCTCGACCCCTGCCCCCCAGCTCTCAAACCCCCCACCCCCTTAGAAATAAACCAAGACCAAAGGGTTGGATTAAATCGGCCACAGCAGCCGTATTTATTAACAAACAACAAATAAATAACAACAAGTATAACTTATTATAATTTGCATAACTTAAAATAATTTAACAATAAACGCTTAACCTGGGTAAGAGTCCTTGGAGCTACAAAAAACTATCAATCCCCCGGCCTGGCGCTAACATAACCACACCATAAATTTACCACCAGCCGCGACCACCGGCTCGGCGGCACCATGAATAAAGACGAACTCCTTCTTCCATGTACCAGCTCCCAGGGCCAATTTACCCTGTAACCGTTCACCGTGCGCCAGGCCATCCACCAAAATGTGCAATTACCACCAAATGTATAGGTGGAGCCTACCTTTGACTCCACCCTTTTAGCCAATTGACCACCAACTCCAAGGACCCCACCCGCCAAGGCCACCGTGACACCACCTGCAAAAAGATAAACAAGTTAAAATAGCCCAAGAAAGAGAAAAAAACGGGAGGGAGGGAGGGAGGGACCGCTCGTTAGCATGCCGCGCAGCTCCGGAATGGCCGCTTCCCGGGCTGCGCGGCATAGTCAATTCGAACGGGGTTAAGCCCCCGCCCCCAATTCTTCGCGCCCTAGCGCGTTATTGGTCCCCCTACAGCCCGCCCCCAGTCAAGATCCCTGCGCTTTACTGCGCAGCGCTCCGGTCTCCCCTGACTGGGCATTGCTGATAACGGGGTCCCCCTATGAACCCCTCACCACCTTTGATACCCAAACTGCTGGGCCTAAATGCCTTCCCCCTCTTTTCCAGCCTCGACCCCTGCCCCCCAGCTCTCAAACCCCCCACCCCCTTAGAAATAAACCAAGACCAAAGGGTTGGATTAAATCGGCCACAGCAGCCGTATTTATTAACAAACAACAAATAAATAACAACAAGTATAACTTATTATAATTTGCATAACTTAAAATAATTTAACAATAAACGCTTAACCTGGGTAAGAGTCCTTGGAGCTACAAAAAACTATCAATCCCCCGGCCTGGCGCTAACATAACCACACCATAAATTTACCACCAGCCGCGACCACCGGCTCGGCGGCACCATGAATAAAGACGAACTCCTTCTTCCATGTACCAGCTCCCAGGGCCAATTTACCCTGTAACCGTTCACCGTGCGCCAGGCCATCCACCAAAATGTGCAATTACCACCAAATGTATAGGTGGAGCCTACCTTTGACTCCACCCTTTTAGCCAATTGACCACCAACTCCAAGGACCCCACCCGCCACTGCGAGCACGCCTTAATCCCTTAAGCGTGAGAGACCCGCCACACTTCCAGGGCCCTCTCAACACCCTCCTGGATACCTAGCGTCCACAAATCTATACCCACCGCATTCAGATGGACCCCGTCCCGCAACCAAAACTCCCCCTCCCCAGACTCCAACTCCTTGTGCCGCACGCACACACCGCCGTTCCTGGACACAAACCCCGCAACAGCCCGGTTAACCTTAATCCTGGCCTTGTTGAGCCTTTCAACAGACCTAGCCTCCCGCCATGTTTTTCTCGGTACAATATCGGACCACACGGTAACAATCCCCGGAAACATGGACCACAACCTCAACAGGTCATACTTTATGTCCCTCACTAAATCGCGAAAGGGACGAACCCCCAGGTCATTGCCACCAGCATGTATCACGATAATGTCCGGAGACCGATCCAACCTCGTGCACCTGTGGATTTCGGGCATGACCCGACTCCACACCATACCTCGGACTCCAATCCAACGTACAACGACCGCAGCCCTGTCGAACCCCAGCTGCCGACCATTCCGCCGCACGCCGGCCCTCTCCGCGCCCCCAGAACACAAAAGAATGGCCGAAGATCCAGACTAACCGAGCAGAAGGGCCTACGAAAGAGGAAATAAAGTAGGGGGAGGGCGGAGAAAATACCCAACAACACAATGATTCACATTTGGGCAAGGTGTGGACGTATGTATGATCTATACCTCTGCGATTCCCACCTACCGATACGTCGGACCACCTCCGAGCTCAACCCCCAACTAGCTGCTTCTGTCGCTGCGCCAATGCGAAAAGAGTGTGGAGCATATCGAGAGGCGTCAAGGCCCAGCGAGTCCAAACAACCCCTAAAAACAGCCGAGAACTGATAACGGGAAAGGAACGAACCATCCTCATGACGCAGGAGGGGACCGCCCGCAGAAGCTGGAACCAACCCCCGAAAAACAAGCAAACAACGCACCGGGCACATATCTGACCCTACAACCGCACCCAGGCGCAGATACTTCCCTGCCCCCGCCTGATCCGTCTTAGACCTGCGAACCCTGACCACTAGGACCCCTTCCTCCATGTACACATCATCCACCTGTAAACCACCCGGCCGCTTAGTCGACACGGACACCAACTCACCCACCCTGAGAGCCCCGAAAAAGGCTAGAGAAAAAGCCAGGTGAAACAAAACGCATTCATAGTGCGAAGAACAAAAACGGCCCAGTTCCAACCCCAAACGCTCCAAAAGCTGAAATGTAACCGGGCGCCGTGTGTCACTACTTCCCCTGCCCCTGCGGAACCCCTTAAGCGCACGTTGAACCAAGAAATGTTTGGTAAAGTCCGCCAAACCCCTCAACTTGAAACCAAATGCCAACGCCGCTACCGCACCATTAACTTTCGCCACGGACCATCCATCTGAAGACCAACGGCTTAACAAGAACAATAAAGCCCCAACCCTATCCTCATCAGTATGTACCTGACCTAAATCTCCCACCCAATCCTCCCAAAGCTGCCAAGCCCTTGAATACTTATCCCAGGTGCCGGGGGCAACGATGCCTGAATCAATGTCCCTGCTTTTCGCAAACCAAGTCCCATAATTCTGGAGGACATGGAATCCCTTCCACTTCCGCCCCCGGAGCCAGGGCACGAAACCGCTCCCACTGGAAACGAGACAAAGAATCAGCAACGTCATTTTTAACCCCCGGAACATGCACTGCCACCACCCATGCATTCAGGCACAAGCAACGCAATACTAAACGCTGAAGCAACTTGATAACTGGAGGAGAAGACGCAGTCACATTATTAATGGCCGACACAACTGACATGTTATCACAATGAAATCTAACTTTTTTATCCTGGAACGCCCCACCCCATATGGACACCGCGACTAAAATCGGGAATAACTCAAGTACAGTCAAATTCCGCGTCAGACCTTGTTCACGCCACGACGCAGGCCAAGGAGCGGCGCACCACTGCCCCCCTGTAATAGGCCCCAAAACCGTGGCCCCCTGCCGCATCCGTAAAGAGGTCACAATCGAACACATCGATCACTGCTGACTGGACCAGTGATCTACCATTGAACTGGTCTAAAAAAGTGTCCCATACTGCCAGGTCCTCCCGATGTATCACCCCCAGCCGAATAAAGTGTCGTGGATTTGACACCCCGTTCATGGCCCCTGCCAGCCGGCGACAAAAAATCCTACCCATGGGGATAATGCGGCAGGCAAAATTTAAACTGCCTAACAATGACTGGAGGTCGCGCAACGTAATTTTTCGCATGTGACGAGCACGCCTCACCCTCTCTCTAAGATCAACCAGCTTGTCACCAGGCAACCGGAACTCCATTGCCACAGTGTCAAGCTCTATGCCCAAGAAACTCAATCTAGTGCACGGACCCTCAGTCTTTTCCGGTGACAACGGTATCCCAAACTTACTGGCGACCCACCGCGCGGTTGCCAACAAAACCGCGCATACATCGGAGCCCGCCGGACCTATACAGAGGAAATCATCGAGGTAGTGTATCACTGACTCAACCCCCGCCACATCCCGAATTACCGACTCTAAAAAGGTGCTGAACGCCTCAAAGTATGCGCACGATATTGAGCAACCCATAGGGAGGCAACGATCCACGTAATACCCGCCGTCCCAGTAGCAGCCCAGTAACCTAACGCTGTCAGGGTGTACCGGCAGTAACCTGAACGCCGCCTCCACATCTGTCTTAGCTAAGAGGGCCCCTGGACCGCAACGCCGTACCCAATGCACAGCTGCATCAAACGAGGTATATACTACCGAACAAAGCTCGGGTGCAATACCATCGTTGACCGACGCTCCTTTGGGATAAGACAAATGATGTATGAGCCGAAACTGATTCGGCTCCTTCTTCGGCACCACCCCCAAAGGAGATACAATTAAACCTTCCAAAGGGGGTGATGCGAAGGGGCCCGCCATGCGCCCCAAGGCCACCTCCTTCCTCAGTTTTTTGGACACCACCCCCGAGTGTTCCGCTGCCGACCTCAAGTTAGTTATACAAAAGGGGACTGTGTGCGTCGGCAGGGGAATCCTAAAACCCTCCCTAAAACCTTCTACCAGAAACTTTGCACTCTCCCTGTTAACATAACTATTTAGGTACGGAAGCATGGCTTCCAGCTTCACCGGCGTCTGCCCCTTGTCCACTATTAGGCAAGGCCTTGGTCCTTTGTTTGCGCAAGCAACGTGCCGCACCATGGGACACCCCTCCGCAGAATGAACAGGCATGTTTGAATCTACAGTTGAAGCCGAATTTACATTGGGCTTCATTGAACTGCCAACACAGCCCGTAACGTTGCTGGGCCTGTGCACCTGCCCCCCCTGAGCCGTAACTGAGACCACCATGGCCGGTTCCACCGGCCGCCCCAGGAAAGGGCTGGCCAAAGCGAGCTGGCGCCATAACCCGAAGCCACAAACCTATATCTTTCTGGTCCCACCGTATGCTGGGCCGAACCGCCTTACGCTGACGGAACTGCTCATCATACCGCAGCCATGTCTGACCCCCATACACCCGATACGCCTCACCTATAGAGTCCTGATAGCAAAAAAGCCCCGAACAGTTGTCAGGAGCCTTTTCACCAATGACACTCGCTAAAATGGCAAAGGCCTGAAGCCAATTAGCAAAAGTCTGTGGAATCAGGCGCCACCTACGTTTTTCTTCCTCCTCTTTTTTGCTATCCTCCTTCTTACTCTTGTCTAAGTTAAATTTAGCTAAAGGGAGCAAGGAAAAGATTTCGACGTACTCGTCCTTCCAAATCTTCTCCCTCACTTCCTTTTTTAAATGCGCCCCTAGAGGACCCTCAAAACACACATAAACCTCCCCCCGAGCCCTGTCGTCTAGCCTCACCGAATCAACCTTCTCTTTATCTGTCTGGACAGACACTGTGACACCCGCCGGAGCCCCTACCACCGGCGCACTCTGTGACGCTACTGACTGAACCGCAGGAGGGACCCACGCCGCCACCGGGGAACCGCTAACACTCTGTTCGCAGCGCGACAGTAGCTCCCTCACGCTACCCAATAGCTCCCTAATCCCCTCAGAAGCTACACCACCACCCACTGGGGACTCCGGCCTATCTATCCCTAACCCCTGGGACATTAGAATAGGAGGAAACGGACACGACAATGAATGGTACTCACCAGACTGCGTAGGTGCTGTGGGCCCACCAGTCGACGGTCCTGCATCCTGCTGACCTGGGTCGCTGTACAGGAGAACGCTGGCGCCTGTTGATTGTTGAGAACCATCCCGCTGACAGCTGCAGCACGACCGACATCCCTGGGAAGGTTGACCTGCACCCGCGTATGCACTTGAAACCACTGGATGCACCTCGGACCGGGGCTGTGGTGCCGTGAAGGAGGGGCCAGCGCCGTGCTGCTCGTCGTTCAGAATTTCCCGCTGCTGTACCAAGGGCACTTGGAAAGCCGGAACCGACGGGACTTGAAGACACAGTCCCCCTCCCGCTGGAGCATCACAGGAGGGGACCGCTGCACCACGTGCTGTAGCCATATGGAGACTGGATGTGGAGGTCCCCCCCACTGAGGCCAGTGGCAGGGATCTCCACCTCCGCAGGGGCCAGGCGACTGGCAGGATTCCTCCCAGACCGGGACCTCCGCCCCTGAGCAGTGGAGCGGGGTGCCCGGCCTGGAGGGGCCCGAGAGGGACTCCTATGTCGCCGGGCCCTAGGGGGCTCATCAGGGCTCAAACGTGCCGGCGGGCGAGTCCCTACGCGGCCGCCGCCGCTCAGACGCCTCCGGGGGTAGTGAAGGGTTAATGGGGGGGGGGCGGCAGGCTGCATAATGTCAGCCAGCCGCTCCTGCAGCCAGGCCTCACCATGGACGCCGGCAGCAGCTCTGATCTGCTCCAGGATGGTATCGAGGGATGCCATTACAGTGAAAAGGTGGGGGGGGAGGGAGCTGACCGCTCGTTAGCATGCCGCGCAGCTCCCGGAATGGCCGCTTCCCGGGCTGCGCGGCATAGTCAATTCGAACGGGGTTAAGCCCCGCCCCCCCAATTCTTCGCGCCCTAGCGCGTTATTGGTCCCCCCTACAGCCCGCCCCCAGTCAAGATCGGGGGCCCCCCTGGGCTTTACTGGGCGGGGCCCGGGGCCCCCCTAACCGGGAGGGGGAAAGGGGGGGGGGGGGGGGGGGGGGGCTGGGGGTGGTGTTGGGGGTTTTTGGGGGGGGGGGGACACTATGCCAGGAGAAGGACTCCTAGCAGTATAGTTACAGTGCCTTGCGAAAGTATTCGACCCCGCCGCCCAGGCAAAAAAAAAAAAAATGGGAATTTTAAAAACCCTTGAACTTTTCAACCTTTTCCCCCTTTTCCCGCCCCCAAAAAAAAAAAAAAAAATTTTAATTTTTTTGGGGAAAAAAAAAAAAAGGGGGCAAAAATGTGGAGGGGAAAAAAAATTTTTTGTTTTTTTAAAAATTTTTAAAAAAAAAAAAAAATAAAAAGTGGGGTGTATAATATTTCCCCCCCCCCCTTTCCTTCCGGGCGACCCCCCCCCCCCAATAAAGTGGGGAGCTCTTTTATAAATTAACTTTTCCTGAATGACTGATGATGATAAATATAATCCACCTGTGTGTAATCAAGTCTCCGTATAAATGCACCTGCTCTGTGATAGTCTCAGGGTTCTGTTTAAAGCGCAGAGAGCATCATGAAGACCAAGGAACACACCAGGCAGGTCCGTGATACTGTTGTGAAGAAGTTTAAAGCCGGATTTGGATACAAAAAGATTTCACAAACTTTAAACATCCCAAGGAGCACTGTGCAAGCGATCATATTGAAATGGAAGGAGTATTAGACCACTGCAAATCTACCAAGACCCGGCCGTCCCTCTAAACTTTCATCTCAAACAAGGAGAAGACTGATCAGAGATGCAGCCAAGAGGCCCATGATCGCTCTGGATGAACTGCAGAGATCTACAGCTGAGGTGGGAGAGTTTGTCCATAGGACAACAATCAGTCGTACACTGCACAAATCTGGCCTTTATGGAAGAGTGGCAAGAAGAAAGCCATTTCTCAAAGATATCCATAAAAAGTCTCATTTAAAGTTTGCCACAAGCCACCTGGGAGACACACCAAACATGTGGAAGAAGGTGCTCTGGTCAGATGAAACCAAAATCGAACTTTTTGGCCACAATGCACAACGATATGTTTGGCATAAAAGCAACACAGCTCATCACCCTGAACACACCATCCCCACTGTCAAACATGGTGGTGGCAGCATCATGGTTTGGGCCTGCTTTTCTTCAGCAGGGACAGGGAAGATGGTTAAAATTGATGGGAAGATGGATGGAGCCAAATACAGGACCATTCTGGAAGAAAACCTGTTGGAGTCTGCAAAAGACCTGAGACTGGGACGGAGATTTATCTTCCAACAAGACAATGATCCCAAACATAAAGCAAAATCTACAATGGAATGGTTCACAAATAAACGTATCCAGGTGTTAGAATGGCCAAGTCAAAGTCCAGACCTGAATCCAATCGAGAATCTGTGGAAAGAGCTGAAAACTGCTGTTCACAAATGCTCTCCATCCAACCTCACTGAGCTCCAGCTGTTTTCCAAGGAAGAATGGACAAGAATTTCAGTCTCTCCATGTGCAAAACTGATAGAGACATACCCCAAGCGACTTGCAGCTGTAATCGCAGCAAAAGGTGGCGCTACAAAGTATTAACGTAAGGGGGCCAAATAATTTGGCACGACCCACTTTTCAGTTGTTATTTTTTACAAAAGTTTAAAATATCCAATAAATTTCGTTCCACTTCACGATTGTGTCTCACTTGTTGATTCTTCACCAAAAAATTTTAATTTTATATCCTTATGTTTGAAGCCTGAAATGTGGCCTAAGTTTGAAAAGTTCAAGGGGGCCGAATACTTTCGCAAGGCACTGTATCATGTTAGGAGTCCCTGCCTCCCAGCAACATACTGTCCTGTACTATAATCACTATGGACAGTATGTAACAGAGAGGCAGGGACTCCTAGCATCATATATAACTATACTACAAGAATCATCAAGATCACCATATTTTACACCCTGATCCAGTGCAAGGAGTGCTTGGTTCATGAGTACGCTAGGTTCACACCTGCGTTGGGGTTTCCATTCCTCGGGTCGCTTATCATAGCTACCTTATATATAATAGTTCCCCCTTTTAATAGCCCCCTTATATTAGTTCCTCTCTTATAATAGCCCCCTTAAATATAACAGTCTCCCCATTATAATAGCCCTACCTTATATAATAGTTCCTCTCTTGTATAAAATATTTATAATAGTTCTCCCTTTAGAAGGGGGAACTATTATTTATAGAGGTGCTGTTATTTATAAGTGAGGAACTATAATATATGAGGAATATTATAAGGGGGGACTATCATATACAATGGCCACCCTATATATAATAGTTCATCTCTTATAATAACCCCCATATATTTAACAGCTCCCCTTACAAATAATAGTTTGCCCCCTTATAACAGCTGCCTTGTCAGATTCCCTTTCCAGAAAACAATCCAGTTTTTACTCACCTTACCATGGTCCCTTGATGAGTGAAGCAGCCGATGTCTCTCCCTGCAGGACTCGCACAGGTGGCGTGATGCAGTGATGTCCTGTGCATTACTTTCAGTCTATGGCAGAGCAGGGACTTTTCAGCTCCCTGCACGGTCATAAGCTTAAACAGTATCGGAGTGCACCACAAACAGGGATGGCTTCAGGTTTGTGTGGGCCCTTGGGCGACAGAGCCTCAGTAGGCCCCTTTTGGAGCAACTCATGCACACCGCAGCAGAAAAAAAAAGACTCGAAATTAGGTTTTTTTTTTTGCTAAGGCAGACCCCCTGGAGTGGACAGAACCTGTTCAGACATCAGAAAGGAAAGAGGAATTTGAGGCGGACATCTGCCTCTGATTCCTCTTTATTTTCTTCCCCCCAGCTCATGGTGGCGGATGCAGAACATCAGTATTACATTGCAGCTTTCCATCACTGACTAGGTCCAAATGAATGAGTCTAACCAGTGGGGAATCTCAAGCCTCTGGGGCTGAATCAGCTGCAGAAGACACTGCAAGATTTTCAATGTCCTGCTCCAATCTCTGCCTCCCATTGAAAACAATGGGAGGCAGAAGGAGGGCTGAATCTGCTGCTGATTTTGGGGCGAAATCCGCTGCAAAATCAGCCACAGATTCTGTATAAAAGGAAGTGCTCAATGCAGAAACTGAGTGGGGCCCCCACAGATATATATATATATATATATATATATATATATATATATGTATATTTATTTATAGTGCCTCTGAAGCCTGTAATATACAGCCCCCGGGATCCCCCGGCAGACCCGAATGACGTAGAACCAGGCGCAGATGTGAACCTAGCCTAAGAGTTTTCAGTTCGTTTTACACTTACAGTTTTTATCTGGCCTTCATCATGTACATATATAGTAAAAATATTAAGAAATATAATGATGATCATCCTGATAAACATTTGTACACACACAAGACAGAACATGTACACACACACTACATGCACACACAAGACAGAACATACCTGGAGCCGAGTCAGGGATTCATTACACTGGGCTACATCAACCCAATGTAATGAATCATTCCCTGCAGTGCAAGACTCAGGAGTCGGTGGGGCAGAGCTGTCAGCCTTGATACTTGGTAAGTCGGGGGAGACAAAGTCATCACCTGGCTGCCCAGTGGGCCCCTTCAGGAGCTTGGGGTCCCGGCACTTCCTTAGGTTTGCCGGGTGCTGACACCACCACGCCGATACAGCTGTGCTGCTCCCTGGATTCAGGAGCCTGATGTTCCAGATCCTGGGGGCCCTTTTGGGGGACGTGGTGTCTGGGCAATTGTCCAGTCTGCCCCCCTAATGCCAGCTATGCTGAGGACCTATCCTGTGATCAACAGTATAAAAAAATTATGTTTTTTTTTTCGTCGGACACAAAGTCCTGCATGTCCGACTTTGTTTCTGACGAGAAAAAAACGGCTTTGCGGCGCAGAGGGTGCAATCGGACACCCTCGCATTGCTTTAAAAACGCATAGAAGAGAATGGATTTTTAAGCAATGCATCTCAAACCTTTCCCAATCCATCCCTTATCCTTTTTTCTGACATTTAAGTCGGATTCGCGGCGGATGGAGTGCCGGCGCAAATGTGAACCCACCCTGAGATTATATCTCCCATTGTTTATACGGTGTTACCATAACCATGCACCTGTCTGATAGGACAAGTGACGTCACTCACTGCTCTCACTGTTATGTACAGTCATGGCCAAAAGTTTTGAGAATGATACAAATATTAATTTTTACAAAGTCTACTGCTTCAGTTTTTCTAATGGCAATTTGCATATACTCCAGAATGTTATAAAGAGTGATCAGCTTAACAGCAATTACTTGCAAAGTCAATATTTGCCTAGAAAATGAACTTTATCCCCCAAAACACATTTCAACATCATTGCAGCCCTGCCTTAAAAGGACCACCTAACATCGTTTCAGTGATTGCTCCATTAACACAGGTGTGGGTGTTGATGAGGACAGGGCTGGAGATCAATCTGTCATGATTAAGTAAGAATGACACCACTGGACACTTTAAAAGGAGGCTGGTGCTTGCCATCATTGTTTCTCTTCTGTTAACCATGGTTATCTCTAAAGAAACACGTGCAGTCATCATTGCACTGCACAAAAATGGCCTAACTGGGAAGAGTATTGCAGCTAGAAAGATTGCACCTCAGTCAACAATCTATCGCATCATCAAGAACTTCAAGGAGAGAGGTTCCATTGGTGCCAAAAAGGCTCCAGGGCGCCCAAGAAAGACCAGCAAGCGGCAGGACTGTCTCTTAAAAGTGTTTCAGCTGCGGGATCGGGCTACCAGCAGTGCAGAGCTTGCTGAGGAATGGCAGCAGGCAGGTGTGAGTGCATCTGCACGCACTGTGAGGCGGAGACTCTTGGAGCAAGGCCTGGTCTCAAGGAGGGCAGCAAAGAAGCCACTTCTCTCCAGAATAAACATCAGGGACAGACTGATATTCTGCAAAAGGTACAGGGAGTGGACTGCTGAGGACTGGGGTAAAGTCATTTTCTCTGATGAATCCCCTTTTCGATTGTTTGGAACATCTGGAAAACAGCTTATTCGGAGAAGAAGAGGTGAGCGCTACCACCAGTCTTGTCTCATGCCAACTGTAAAGCATCCTGAAACCATTCATGTGTGGGGTTGCTTCTCAGCCAAGGGAATCGGCTCTCTCACAGTCTTGCCTAAAAACACAGCCATGAATAAAGAATGGTACCAGAATGTCCTCCAAAAGCAACTTCTCCCAACCGTCCAAGAGCAGTTTGGCGCTCAACAATGCCTTTTCCAGCATGATGGAGCACCTTGCCATAAAGCAAAGGTGATAACTAAATGGCTCAGGGAACAAAACATAGAGATTTTGGGTCCATGGCCTGGAAACTCCCCAAATCTTAATCCCATTGAGAACTTGTGGTCAATCATCAAGAGACGGGTGGACAAACAAAAACCAACAAATTCAGACAAAATTAAAGCATTGATTCTGCAAGAATGGACTGCCATCAGTCAGGATTTGGTCCAGAAGTTGATTGAGAGCATGCCAGGGAGAATTGCAGAGGTCCTGAAGAAGAAGGGTCAACACTGCAAATATTGACTTGCTGCATTAACTCATTCTAAGTGTCAATATAAGCTTCTGTTACTCATAATATGAATGCAATTATATTTCTGTATGTGATAAAAACATCTGACAAACACACATAAAAACCAGAGGGCAGCAGATCATGTGAAAATATAATATTTGTGTCATTCTCAAAACTTTTGGCCATGACTGTACAGCTCTGCCGGCAGGACTATCAGCTCCGTCAGATAAAAATTACCCTTCCATTTTGTATCTTCAAAGGTTCTACCACCTGTGATTTGAGTATCAAGTAGATGAATTTCCCATAAAATGACTTTGCATACAAAAGATCCCGTAGTTAGGAATTAAAGATGAAGTAGGGGAGGGGCTGTGATCAGATCTCTCTCCATTTACTGGCAGTCATTTGACTTCCCTCCTTTCCTCTGCACACACATTCCTGATGGTGAGGACATGGAGGGATTGCCCCGCTGCAGTTATAGGAATGGACGGGCCTTCCAGTGTTAATCCACTATAATTAGCCAGAGCTCTCCGGGATACTGATGGGCGCAGCTGCACGAAGAAGCAAGGAAGGGGAAAAACTGCATCTGTTTCATTTCACTTTCAAGTTGATCAGCTTTTTTGGTTATATTCACACTGCAGAGTCCATTTGTAAGTATATAAAGAGATATAATATATTTAACATGGGAGCTTATGGTGACATGTGGCAATGAATACCTGTACAATGCCTTACTTAGGAGACATCCTTCAGAGATATACTGTAAGATGGTGCGGGACACACCTTAAATAGCAGGCTGATCTCTCCTTGCCCTGCACAGTTGCATAGATAGGCAAGGGGGAGGCGTTTAGCTGCTGTTCACACTGCATAACTGTTTGCTTGGTGTAGGGAGAGATGGTTTGGTCATTGTTGCATATCGTACTGTGCTGATATATGGTACCCTATACTGTGACATGTACTGATAAATTAGAGTCACATTGGTGGTGCAGGTTATGATCTGAGGAGTTGTGTGTGGGTCTCCCATGGTGCAACCAATTTATGCCACGGGTTACCCATGGTGGGAAGGGGCATCCTGCCCTGGCAGAGGAGGTGGCGCTGCATATACTTCTTGGCCAGCATATGGCGAGGACACACATTGGCACCCCTGACTTGGTAGCTGATTCCTGGAATTGGAGCTCTAGCCAGATCCTGCTTTAGCAGTGACAGGGGTTCTACGAGGCAGGTGTCTAATCCTCTGCGCCAAAATTAGTATGTTGTCAATGGAGACCTATAGAACCGCTTGTTGCAGCGTTCATCAAGTGTTACTGTTCCTAGTTGAAAAATTCAGCTTCAGGAATGTGAACCCTTCTAATCACTTCAATAGAGTGAATCCACCTGAAGATCAAGCTGAAATAAAATCAGCATCTGCCTCCCATTGAAATCAAGAACTGGAATCCACCTCAAATTCAGTGCCAAATTCTGCCAAAGTCTTCTTGTAGAGACTTGCATTTGGAATTGCAGCAAAAGGTCTTCAAAGCATTGCCTTCCAGTGAGTGAATACTTTGACAAGTCCCTGTATATACCGCAATGCTGTGGTGTATTTCAGGTCAATGTATTAGGTTCTATTTCTCTCTGCACAGTTGCTCGTCCTCTCCCTGTCAGCTATTGTCTGCCAGCGACCCTCCCATATTATGACACAGGCAGCCGTCTCCTATATACAGGCAGTCAGGAAGTAACAGAAACAAATCTAGAGCTGAGCACTGGAGAAGCAGACGCACTGACTGAGGTAATGTGAATGGAACTGTATAGTATATGTATACGGAGGTGCGGTACATGCGCTACACATAATAGTATCTACACAGAGGTACAACTCACTTAGTATGTAATACAGTATATGTATACAGAGGTGCGGTACATGCGCTACACATAATAGTATCTACACAGAGGTACAACTCACTTAGTATGTAATACAGTATATGTATACGGAGGTGCGGTACATGCGCTACACATAATAGTATCTACACAGAGGTACAACTCACCTAGTATGTAATACAGTATATGTATACGGAGGTGCGGTACATGCGCTACACATAATAGTATCTACACAGAGGTACAACTCACCTAGTATGTAATATGGTATATGTATACAGAGGTGCGGTACATGCGCTACACATAATAGTATCTACACAGAGGTACAACTCACCTAGTATGTAATACAGTATATGTATACGGAGGTGCGGTACATGCGCTACACATAATAGTATCTACACAGAGGTACAACTCACCTAGTATGTAATATGGTATATGTATACAGAGGTACGGTACATGCGCTACACATAATAGTATCTACACAGAGGTACAACTCACCTAGTATGTAATATGGTATATGTATACAGAGGTACGGTAAATGTAGTCTTCAAAATAGTATCAGTGGCCTCAACGTTCACATGGGGGGCACCAGAACCAGAGACCGGGGCCCTGTGACTGCAGGATGGACTCCTTTCCTGATTTATCTCATTTTTCACTAGCCCATTTCTCTATTTCCTTGTGAGGAGCTGATGGGTGTAGATGAGGAAAGTGTTTGCCTGAGGGTTGACAATGTTAGTGATCCATATACTATAAGAAATACAGGTTTTTTCTATGAGGTGTCGTGTCCAGGTAAAGGCACCCTTGCCATAGTGTCAGATTTATGATGTACATTAGTTTTCTGGTGTACAAGGCATGAAAAAATCTTTTATCTTTTATCTTCTTTTATGCTGCCCTTGCCGCTTTCCTGAAAGGGAACATGGGCTGGCAGCCCCACCAGATTTATGGCCATTTACACCAATTTATAGGTGTAAATGATGCCTAAAATCTACACCAAACATGAGCTGGTGTAGATTTCAGTGCTTGCACCTGCCCCGTCAGAGGATGTACCTGATACATGAGGAGGAGTGCACCTCGCCAAAAATGAGGTACAGGATATATGAGGACTGGCGTTTAATACGCTGGACTCTATAAATCTCCCCCATAGTGTCCCGGCTCTTATGTTTAACTCATTTCATACATACTGAAAGCCTTGCATGTATTATCTACATCCTGACAGGCCTGTATAGTGCCTGGACATCAGAATCTCTCAGTAGTGCAGCCTCGGACTACCTTCGGGCCTGTAATCTCAAGTTATCAGATATCAGCATAGAAGAAAAATAAAAAGAAATTTCAGATTTTTTTCTGTTCACGTGAAGGCATCTTTGCCAACTCTCCCAGAATGTCACATCCAGCCTGTTTCGCACAAGATAAGAGACAGAAGGACGGGGGTCTCTGGAAATTTTTTGCTCATGCCATTCTCGCGGACACTACTTAATGCTAGCATGTTATATGTTTGTATTACTTTGTCATGTAATATGGTATTACTGGATTTTATTACATAATATTTTCCAGAGACCGTAGACCGTCTGTAACCCACTGAGCCGGTGTATCCTGTGCCTATTCCAGGGATATCGGCACATCCAGTCTTTTTGGGTTTTCTTTTGTCAACTTTGTTTTTATTTATGTTTTTAGAATTCCATCTGAACCTCCCCATTGATGTGACTGGGTCCATGCAAAAAAAGGACCTCACATGGATCTATGAAAAACACAGCTGAGAATCGGCTCGGTCATGTGACTATAGCCTTAAAGTGTAACTCCCAATTTTTTTTTACTATTGTGTCAGGGAGTTAGATAGGTTTATAAAGTATATTACAAAAATGTTCACCAAATGCTCCCTGACACAATAGCAAAAAAAAAAAAATGAATAAATAAATTGGGACTTGCACTTTAGGATCAGTGCTCCTCACTAGTGTAGAAGTGGGCAGCTCTGTGATCAGGTGAAGGGTCTCGGCTTCCGACCCCTAAGGTTCCCACAGAAAGAGTAGTGTGTAGTATTGTGAGCCTGCCCCATGCGAGGAGCTCAGCTGTCATTCATTAGCTAGCCCTGATCTCTAGTCCACAGGATCGGTCATCCATATGTGATCTGTTGGGGTCCAACACCCGGACCCCCCTCAGATCAGCTGTTACAGCAGTCTCTGGATACCGGAAGCTGCTACTGGATGGAGAGAACGTGGTGCACCGCTTACTCATATAAGAACAATGCAGCAGTTTCTCCCCATCCACTAGCAGCTTCCGGCACCCAGAGACTGCTGTAACAGCTGATCTGAGTGGGGTCCTGGAGGCATTCAGCGCTCCCTCTGGGTCCTCTCCCAACCTCCTGGGTGATGTTATGTGCCCCAGAGTCACCGTGATAAAGGAAGCGCCGGATGCTGCAAGGATGTCCAGGAGAGGTGAGGGAAGGAGAGTATAAGTGTTTATTTTTCCACACCTCCCCTGGGCCTCCACCTATTATATTTTGAGGTCTGAAGAGACCCCAGAGTATAATAATTTCACTTCTGGTTCACAGAAAGTTTTGGGTTCAGGTTGAACCCGAAACGTTTGAAGAATTCTGGTTGAATCTGGTTCGATCTAAAGTGGTTCACACATCTCTACTTCTAAATAAGAAAAATTGGACATTTGCAGAAAAGGATAAAGAGGTAGTTAAAGTTAAGCAGCGAAACCTAAAGTTGAGAGATTGTAGAGCAGAAAGTAAACTAGCCAGGAATGATATATAGGTCGTATGGTCAGGCAGGAAAACTACAACTGGTTCTAAAGCCGTTGCTCTTGCTGTTGTAGGTGATAGACAATATGTTGATCAATTAAACAAATTTTTTGAGAGATTTCGTGATACTGTTTTGGGCTTGGAGGGTGGTCGGGAAGGTTCCACCAATTCAGAGGGTGATGGATGTTCCATGGCTAATGAATATTGTTGGGTAAGGTGAAGCTCGGTAAGTCGTCTGGGCTGGATCACGTAGTGCTGAAATGTACAGGGCGTTCACGTGTTTGTTTAATCTGAGTATATGTGTACAGTGTGTCCTTGTTATGGAAGACTTCATGCTTGAGACCTGTGTCTGAGAAAAAGCGATATGAAAAATTACTGTCCTATTGCTTTGACCTCACAGGTTATTAAAGTGTTTGAGCGCCTTGTGTTGTCTTATTTGAGGGCGTGTGTTCCATTTTTAGAATGTATACAGTTTGCAAATTGTGCCAAAGTGGGGGCAGAGGATGTCTTTATTCATTTATTGCGCTCACAATTGGATGTCATGGCTCGACTGTTCAAATGCAATGTCCTTCTCTGTGGCCCAATAAATCAATTCCAAAATGCTTACAATGGCATACAAGTCAGTGCACAACCTGTCCCGTCCACACACCTCTGCCCTAATCTCGATGCACCCCCTATAGAAGACTTTTTGGCAGCCTAAGGATATGACAGTATGACATCACAACTGTAACTACAATGGCAGGTATAGGCCAAAAAGTGTTCTTTTTTTCCTACGTGCTTCAAAAGCCCACTGCTTTCTTCTTCAGGGAGATCCACTAGATCCATGGTTCCTTATATACACAAGCCAGCAGTAATTAGGAGCAATGCAGCAATAATTAGGACATCTAATTAAGCGAAGTACAGCAATAAAGCATCTGATCCCTCCTTATATCCACAATACTACAACATTCCAATCAGGATGCAATTCAAATAATTGAATTAATAAAAAACATTCTATTTTATTCATAGAAATATAAAATATTGTAATGTTGTTTTTGGCATTGGCACAGTATCTATTATATATAATTGTAGAGTTGTGTTAATATTTAATATACTTACTGAATTTCCCCATTGTGGGACTATTAAAGGACTATTATTATATCTTGGTTGTGCTGCACATAGGCTGAGACACTGAGTACAAGTCTGAAACTTTCCTCTGTGTATATCGCAGAAGTCTGCGATACAATACTGAGTACTGATAAACCACAGATATAGCGACATCCTGATAATCCTAGTATCTTATGCCATCCTGATCATCGTAATGTCTTACCTTCTAACAGAACAACAGCAAAGATGCCATCACCTCCATGTTGTGGTCTCATCATTGTTGGGTCCAAAGAGCCAGGTGAGAAGTGGTTTTTATTGTTTTTGCCCAAAAGAAATATGTATAATATGTGACCCAAGAGTCTTCTGTTGTCCTCTTTACAACTATACACATACAGCTAGATTCAAGGGTTTTCCTACAGTAACTTAAATAGCACATAAGTGTATATAGTGAATTATATACTGTTAATCAGTTTTCCCCAACAGGCTGTCATCAGGAATTTCAGGGCTCCATAAAGGCAAATTTTGTGGGCTCCACCTCGGGGAGCAGAGATTGGTATACAGTATATCTGTATGCCAGTACATTGTATGCTTACAATCTACTGGCATATAGAGATATATCATATATAGAGCTATATCTATATAGCAGCACATTATACACATAAAATAGAGACATACTCATAGCCAATCTTCTTAGGAAGAATAGTTGCGTCTGTGGCTCAGCTGATAGGATGTTTTTCTCCCATGTAGAAGTTACTGGGTTTGAGACCTGGGATAGACGTAGTGAAAAAAATAAATAGAATAAAACTTTAAGTAGATGCGAGATCTGTAACAATATTAGAGTGAGAAGTCCGGGCATCTTGACATCCCCTTATATATTTTGTTTACATGTTTCGCCATCATATTCTGCAGCTCTTTACAGATATTATCACTGTCCCATATAGGACTCACAATCTAAATTCCCTATCAGTATGTCTTTGGAGTGTGAGGTGAAACCAGGGGATCCGGAGGAAACCCATGCAAAGGCAGGGAGAACATAGAAACTCCTTGTAGATATTGTCCTTTGTTACATTAAGGGGGATTTTGCTGACCCCCTTCCTTTGAACTGCTACAGAGCCACGTAGCATCATGGCATGCCTAATGTGACCACTGAGGCCCAATCACAGGCCTTAGCGGTGACCTTGAGATGCATGATGTCACCCAGGAGGCCAGAAGAGGACCTTGTAGAGGCCTAGACACCCTGAAGATGCCCAGGGAAGGTGAATAGAACTGTGTGTTTTTCTGTTTTCCCAGTCTATTATACACCGGGTTCTAGGGAACTTCCTGTTCATGACAAACTTATTGGACTCAAAACGAATCTTTGACCCACCCAAAGCTGAAATGATTCTTTAGAAGTTTGCCCCACTAATAATGTTACCCCAAAAATGCAACTTTTCTTAGATCCTATTTCATATTGCAATCAAAACGTAAATAAAACATATAAAGAATTATTCTATATCTGTCTCAGGAGATCAACCAATTCCCCTCACTCCTTCTCATAAACCAAAGATTAGACCCTTCTCTGGCTGAGAGGCAACTGATTGCCGCAGGAGCTCTCCCCCCAAATACTTTCTCTGTGATTACATAAACCAGACATGGTCAGCCATGCTTGTTTTTGAAATCCGACTACCCACTGTCTGCTGAAAACAGGCTGTAGGAGGAAAATAACACACACAGTATATTCTGTGCAAGATTTCTACAAGGGGGAGCTGGAGATTTGCAAACAGTGTAAAACAAGTTCTTCTGTGTATTTGGGTGTGTCCTTCCAAAGAGATCAGCTTTATTTGTCTGCTCATGTGCCAGTTAACCAGACTCCCACCCAGAAATCTTTGTTCAGAAGAATGTTGCAGAGCCGTGTTTTCAGTGCACAGTATGTGACCTCACATGGCCTTTCTCATTTGTTCGCTCAATCTTACAGTTTGGGAAATTTCTTGTGAAGAAATCCTTTAAATGGTAAGTAATTTACCCTCCTTTATAAATGATCTATTCAGTATTCAGCAGCGCACAAGACAAGACATGTCCACGCTTATCTACCCTCCTTGCCCTAGTCATGAAGCCCCAGCTATTCTTATTAGGTCCAACCCCAATACAGGAGGAAGTGGCCAAAACAGACTTGAAAATGAGCTTGTCTTCAGATAACCTGCTACCCACTTGAAAAACAACTTACTTCCTTACCTTAAAGCCACCATCGGTGGTTCAGAGGGGTGGTGTAAGAGTTAAACTTACTATCTGTTTTATTCCGCAAATATATTTTCCCAAAAGGGTTAACATTTATTAGTTGTGTTATTCTGAAAATATATTGCCCTGTGTTGCTCCATGTGATTTTGCTTCTGAGATGCCGGAGGTCACTGTCTTATTTACTGAACTGTAACTCAGGCTTTCAATGTATTTCTAGGAGAGCCTTGTTCTGAGTTCCATAGGAATACATTAAGAGCCTGAGTTCTGGTTCACTGAATAACACTGCAACCTCAGGAAACTCAAAAGCAGGTCAAGTAGGGGCAACACCAGGTACTATATCCGACAGATAACCCAACAAGTAATCTTAACCCACACATCACCCCACTGAACCACTTTTCTGGTGATTGTAGTCTTAATTCAATATAGTAAAATAGTTGATAAGGTTGAATAAAGACACATCCAGTCCAACCTACAGTATAAACCTAATAAGTTGATCCAGAGGAAGAAAAGACCCATGAAATAGATGCGAACTCCAAATATGACAACTGGACTAAGTCCCTGGATCAGCATTCTATCCCAAAAATCCTAGTTCCCATAACCTGTGATATTTATTACATTCGAGAGAGTCATTCAATCCACTCTTGACCTTGTACACTGTCCACTCTTATCTCAGATCAAATTTTGTTGAAAACTTTAATTTCTGTGAAACCAATTCAGTACCACTACATACTAGCAACTCCTTGACAGCCTGCAATACACAACCACCTGGTGAAGAACATCTCATTCTACGTTCTCTTTGGGTCTTTCAGTTCCTCTCAAGGGGATCTCAGTTGACATCCAGGTGAAAGGCTTTGTTGCTGATGTGTCTGCAAGTCTCAAGTACAAGAATGAGGAGGAGAAGGCGGTGGAGGCGATCTTTGTGTTTCCCATGGATGAAGACTCTGCTGTCTTCAGCTTTGAGGCCACAATAGAGGGGAAAACCATTGTAGCTGATCTCCAGGAGAAGAAAGAGGTAATGTTTGGTGTTTTTGAAGATGATATGATTATGAAGGATGTAACAATGGCAACTAAGGATCTTGTTTGAACAAGGGTTCCTAAAAGGTATGTAGGTCCAGATTAAGGTTGGTGGAGGTCTTAAGCAAAACATGACAAACATGATCAGTTTCAAGTTAAACTCTGCTTCATCTGTAGATCAAATATCTGTAGATCAAGTGCACTGCCCATATTGCAAATGTCCGAACAAGCTCTGTGCAGATACTGAGCCAGCAGGGATAGGAGATGGTGAAGTTGCCAATGATTGATTTAACTATAACCAATGAGACAGATCCTGATGTGTGTTATCTTATAGCCCTCTTCTTCTTCTCTTCAAGGCTCACAAGACCTATGATGAGGCCATTAGCCAAGGCCAGCAGGCTTTTCTTCTAGAAGAAGATGAGAGCTCTGCTGATGTTTTCAGCTGCAATGTTGGGAACCTACCACCTGGTCAGGAGGCAGAAGTGACCTTAAAATATGTACGAGAGCTTCCTGTCGAGGCAGATGGAGCCGTTCGTTTTTTGCTTCCTGCTGTCCTCAACCCCAGATACACCCCAAAAGGTAACACTCAATATCAGCTAATCCTCAACAAAAACTTCATGGTCTTCAAAAATGGTTTATCATCATAGACATACAGATCAATAACATGCATGACTTTTATGTAAACCTTAAAAAAGTGATTTGGGCGAAAAAGAATGAGGATTAAAGGAGTTTTCCTATGGACATAACCATATCTAAGTTTGTAGACAATGAAAAGTGAAATCTTATTGCAAATAACATTGAATAAAAAGTTTGCAGAGTTTTAAAGATTCTCTCTGACCATCTTAGTGGTGACAGGCATTTGTCAGCTGCCAATGGATATGACCCCGAATGCAGGAACTTTCTATGGTCTGGGACTTGTCAGAAACCCAGCCATGCTTTCCTAATTCCTTACACAGAAACAGGCAGGGATGGTGGATTTAAGAGAGGATAACCCGGCCAACCGATTGGTAACAGATCAAGACAGACGTCACCACTAAGATGGTTAGAGAAAATCTTTTAAACTTTCCAAATTGTAAGTAGCTATATTTGCAAAAATGTTTAACCCCTTTAAGTTGGATGAGGCTTGGTCAAGGTGAACGATGGCAAGTATAGAAAGTGATTTGATTTCAACAATGAATGATCAGTCTAGATAATGGAAGAAATAAATAATAGAAATTTACAGTGATGAGGAATGGAGGATCTTATGTAAGGCCAATAGTTGAATACAATGTTGGTTGGGGAAGAAGGATCATGGAGATAGTAGATGATGGTGTAAGGATGTTCACAAATATAGAGGATGGATGATAACATGTGAATGATAGAAAGTCAAGATGAAGGGTGATGAGGCTAAACAATAATGATAGATGATCTGGGCTGATTTACTTTTCCTGATTTTCTCCTTATCCTCAGAACATGCTGTGAGTGTGACTGCCACCCGCCCACAAGTGCCTGTCGGAGAGATCCCGTATACCTTGAGTCTGAGCGCTCACTTCCAGTCTGCATATGGCATTGCCAAGATAACGTCCAACTGTGATATCAGCCCTGTGGAGTATTCTAATGAGGACAAGACCGCCGCCAAGGTGAGGGGACAGCACAGAACGTGCGGACTGGAGAAAACCTTAGTGAATATGGCATGATGCAGAAAGTAATGTTTATGTTTTTGTTGTCTAGGCTGCTATAGTACAATAGGGACAGCACTCCATATTTCTGTTATGTGACCCTTCCACCTCAAAATCAGCTCTAAATTCTGTCTGGAATCTGTTTCTCATTGTTTTCAATGACAGGTAGTGACGGACGCGTCTTTTTTTCAGGACACTGAAAAATAGTGTCCTGCTTCCTGCAGATCCGGTGGCGGATTCAGCTGCAGAACCCACGGTGCGAAGCTCAGGTTGTTTAGTCACATTGCGTCTGGGGTTACACAGCAAGAAAACCCACAATGGAAACCCAAAATGTAAAGGAATCTAAGGCAGAAGACCTCCTCAAATTCCTCTGTGTTTACAGCCTCTTAGTGTTGGCGACAGGCAGACAGAATTCTGTTACTTAAAGATATGGCAATGTGAATGGAAACTGTATTTTTGTACTTTTTAGAAAGGAGGTTTGGAGTAAAATACCCTTTAGAATGACATTGGGGCAGATTTTGTACGCCACTCGTAATAAAAGCCCAGACAAGTGCAAGAGCATCTGATTTATCAAGAGGCTCCAGTAGTGTTTGGTATTTATATCTTTAAACATTTCCAGGTATCACTAGCTGACGGACACAAGTTTGAGCGAGACGTGGAGCTCCTTGCCTACTACTTAGAGGTGAACAAACCAAGTGTGACCATGGAGTCTGGAGTGGTATCTAATGCTGCTGAGGAGCCAAAAGGTGACTTGTATGTCCTTTGACTTTCCCCGACCTTGCCCTTATGAAGATTTCAAGACGTCAAGGAACAGTAGAGTATTTCAGTTGTAGCTCAAGAACCTCCATATAGTAGCCAAGCCACCTATGTGAAAATGGCCAGACTTTCCTACCACAAGTATAGAATAGAATCTACTTCTAATCACTTCGTATCACTAAAAAGCAAACTTTTTGCTGTTCCACAATAGCTCCCAAACCAGTAATAGTGCTGTATAGGGAACTTTAATGGGAACAGAAACATACCTCTGTGGCCACAAACCGAAGAAGCAGTGCAGAGATAATCATCTTTTTTATGGATATCCAAATCATCCTGAAAGTGCACCAGGGGCGGGGCCTGATAAGTTTACATACAACTGTGACACAGACAGAAGCTGAAAACTTCACTCACAGCCAAAGGGACAGTTGTTGGGGGGGCAGTGATTCCAAAGGAGAGACAGAGCACTAGCAGCTGTCTCTAGGCAAGGCTGGCAAATCAGGCTCCGCCCCCAGTGCACTTGCTGGCTGACTTATATGTCCATAAAAAGATTATCTCTGCATTGTTTCATTGGTTTGTGGCCACAAAGGTATGTGTCTGCTCCTATTAAAAGCCCCTATACTGCACTTTTATTGGTTTGAGAGGCATTTTGGGTCTGACAGACCTCAAAATTGGATCTGTGTGATCCTCTTATTGAGAACAATGTAATATGAAATTAGGAAGAATCTGAGCTTGGGGACATACAGTTTTCTTTAATTTTAATTCAGTTTTTTAATGTAAAAAAACAAGCCAATAATAACTTTAAGAATGAAGGACACCTGGAAACCATAGACAGGGCCCCAGCAGTATGTCCACAAACATCTCTTAGAAGAAGAACTTTGCTCATTGGCTGAAGTGTTAGAAGTTTCATACAGAAGGTCTGTAGTTGTTGGATGTGACATTCATTTCTCCAACAATGGCCTCATCCTTAAATTTAGATTGAGGATTACATAATGTCTTTGAAGAAAATCTTCAAGTAGCCAAGTTCTCAAGTTCTTAGAGGTTGCCATTTTTAAAAACAAATTTTTGTATTCCCTATTAGATAATTCTAAGTTAAAGGGTAAAGGGGTATTCCAAATCCAAATCGAGTTTTCATACTGATGACCTATCCTCATTATAGGATAGGAGGCTGCTGATCTGTAAGGGATCCGGTTGTCAGACCTCCACAGATCACATTATTTTATTTATCTCTCTTATATAACACCAGCTTATTCTGCAGCACTTTACAGAGATATTGTCAACACTGTCCCAAGTAGGGCTCACAATCTAACTTCACTATCAGTTTTTGTTTGGAGTGTGAGTGGAAACCAGAGAACCATGTGGATCCTTGGCTCCAGTGCTGCAAGGCATCAGTGATAACTACTGAGCCACCATCCTGCCCATCACATACTGATGACCTGTCCAGTCCATATATGTGTTTATGTTCCTTCTATTGTACTTGACTAACTGTTTTTTTTTGTTTTCCTGGGTTTTTTTGTTGTTTTTTTTAGGTCTAATGACCGAGTCTGTGGCCATGTTTAACTTCTATCCCAGTATCCCAGCTGCACAGGAACAGACAAACTGTGGAGAGTTTATCTTCGTGGTGGACCAGTCTGGGAGTATGGAATGTCAAATGAATTCAGAGCCAAATGCCCCCCAACGTATTGACAGCGCTAAGGTTAGTGACTGATTCCAGGGCAACCTCTACCTAGTTGCCATTTTGATTTTTTTGAGGAATAGTCCACATACCTTATTGTGCTAGAGGGGACTTGGCTACCATGATTTTTTTCCTCTTATCCAGGAGACCCTGCTCCTTCTATTGAAGAGTTTGCCTCTTGGGTGTTACTTTAATATCTTTGGATTTGGTTCCGATTTTGAATCTTTCTTCACGTGAGTTTATTATACATCCTTTTTGGTACAAATTTTGTGTGTCTATAAACATATATATACTTTTGTTCTATTTGCTCATTTCTTAGGAACTCACTATTTCATGTATTTGTATTCTTAAGGGAGAGTAAGGAGTATACACAACAATCCATGGAAGAAGCTGTCAAAAAGGTCAAGGAGATGAAAGCCAACTTTGGAGGAACAGAAATCCTGAGGCCCTTAAAGAAAATCTATGATACTGCTGAAAGGCCAGACCACCCAAGACAGGTAATGTGAGTTATACCTGAAATCTAGGCCTGTCCCTGACTGGCGAAGATTTCATCTCATGGAACCTTGCAAGATACAACAGGTTGGCTTTAAGAGGTTGGCATCTTGTGCCAGTGGGGTATTGAATTAAGACTGGTGGAGGAAGAGCCAGTCTAAATAACTTGCCTCCATTGCGCCAGCCCTTACAAAAGTCCTAATACAGCTGTATGCATAAGCCCTTAGATTGTGAGTCTGTTGGTTACCAACTTGCCACCAACCCTCTATCCCTATCAAAATTTTAATTAGGCTATATTCTTTTCTGTACCTGTGAACTGAGCCTAACTTGTGTGGATCATTGGACGGATCTTGATTATTTTTTTTTTCCCTTTACCTTATAATTTAGCCTTACCATGAAATCCAGTTTAATATAATCTGGGGAGTAGCTTAATATAAACATGATTTATCCACCACATACAGTAGAATTTTCTATTCTGTGATAAATCTGAGATTTTTATATTTATGGTCTTTTAAGGTCTTCCTCTTCACTGATGGTGAGGTCGGGAACACAAAAGACGTGATCGATGAAGTCCAGAAAAATGCTCATAATCACAGGTAATATCAATAATCCTATTGTGTCACTATTTATTTATGTTGGCATCCCATGTATTTTATCATTTATATAGTCATTCCCTTTTTTGGACCATTTAAGAAATTGTTTTCTTATCACTTGCTTAGCTTACTCAGTACCTCAAACAACCTTAAATAAGGTGGAGGACGAAGTATTCTACTATGGCTGAATTATATGGCACATATCACATGGTGACCTTCATGTTCTTGACTTCTGTGTAGATGCTTCACCTTCGGGATCGGTGAAGGCGCCTCTACATCCCTTATTAAAGGCATGGCCAGAGCAGGAAGTGGAATATTTGAGTTCATCACCGGCAAAGACAGAATGCAAACCAAGGTGAGTTCTGGCCACCTCGGTCAATCTCTTTCCTCCCTGACTATATTTTAGTTGTTGTCATTAGCATGTACCCTGTGTCAGATCTGAGTGAGTATTTTATCTGGGTACAATTATCATTTCAATATTTGTTCACATGTGCCCCATGAAGACTCAATGTGAAAAAAAAAACAAAAAACTGAAGTACTGGAATGGAGTAGAGGTTGCTAGACAGTCTTGGGAATTTCCCCACTGTGGGACTATTAAAGGACTATTATTATTATTATTATTATTATAATTTATATATAATATATATACATTTTTTTTTAATTAATTTATTTATTTTTTTTAATTTTGCTTACAATGCTGAATAAGGTCTCATTTCTTTGTGGGATGAGTTACTGTTTATATTGGCTCTATGATGGTTTACATCTGACTTTTTGATCACTTTTTATTCAATTTTTTTTTTTTTTTTTGGGGGGGGGGGGGAGAAATTTTTATTTTTATATTTGACTAAGGGAAATTGGGGATTTGATTTTTTACTATATTGTTTTTACTTTTATTTTTATTCCCACTAAGGGGTTTGATCACTCATGAAATATAAGGCACAATATTTTGTACATATACCCCACTTTTATTACACTCCGCCTGTGACAGGGTGTAATAAAAGATTTATGTTGAGAGATCTGGAAGCCTTTAGTAGACTCCCAACTGTCATGGAAATTTATTTTCATGTCCCATTGACATTATGGGGGTTGGTGATCAAATCCAATGTACTGTAGCAGTGTCCATGTCCTACAATGGCAGAGTGAGTGATGAGTCCATATTTAGTTAGTGGATTGGCAGCCCACCAGTCAACTTCCTGGTCAACTACATTGCCTGGCCATTCATGATCAGGCCACACGAAGGGCAACTATTGATACACATAGATCTGCATTGTAACTATACCCAGTAAGATTTTTTTTTTTTTTTTTTTTTAACCAGATCCTTATCTCCCCCAATATCTGCTTTCAGGGGAAACTCAGGAAACCCCCATACTCACTAGATGGTCAGCCGGTGCTGCCTAAAATGTTGGCACATTAAATATCCATTTAATATGTGTGGTCTGTTTTCCATCTTTATTTACTAGGTTCTTCAGGCTCTGAAATGTTCCTTACAGCCCACTGTGAAGAATGTCTCATTGACATGGTCTCTTCCATCTGGCATGGAAGCCATTCTCCTGTCTAAAGTCCCCACTGCCATTTTCCAGGGACAAAAGTCCATTATCTATGCTCAACTGAAAGGAAAGGTAGGTAATATAGAGGCAGACTTGTTATGTAATGTATTGCAGTTTTCTGGCTTACAAGGCAAAAAGTTGCAAAATTTTTGGGAAAATCGTGTTTTTGCGATTTCTTTAACAACCAATGCTCATCATCATCTTTATCCTGGACTCTCTCATGACTAAAGAAGCATATTTATTTTGCACAAAATGGCCGGTTTGGGAGTATATAACATTTGACTATGTTCATGTTTTATAGTGTAACACCATTGGTGACTCAGTAAGGTCATGTTCAAATGGAATCTGCCTTAAAAAATGACTCCCAACTCTCCAATTCATTTTAATGGGAGTCAGTATCAGATATCTTTTTTTTTTCCACTAGAGACAAAGAAGTGTCAGGACCTCTCCATGGGCAGAATCCACCTTGCAAAGGCCATTGAAATAAATGGGAGGCTAGCGTTTGTTTCTGCCTGCAAAAAAAACTCTGTGTGAATTTACCCTAAAGCTTACTCTTCTATATCCTAGGTGAAGACTGAAGCGGAGGGTGAGGTTTGCCTGCAGTACAACTTTAAGGATGAACTTTTGAAGAACACCATTACTTTCCCTCTTAAAGTTGAGAAAGATGAAAGGTAATTTAAGGAGAATTCACAGAGAAACAGAAAAAACACAAATACTGGAGTGATATGAAGAATTAGTGTGAACACGAACAACCTGACAGATGTAAAAACACAAAGGGAAGTGTTCTGGTAAGACTGACAGACATAGACAAGCGAGATTATAGAGCAGGATCATCTGCAGTGCTGGAGCAGCCTTATAGACAGACCATTAATACAGTATATCACAGCTTTAAGATAAACCAAAGACAATACTCCAAAGACTTTTTACCACCTACACCAACTCCAGCTCTGCAACTGATTCGGGCACAGCTACAATTTTGTCTCTAGCACCTTACCATTCCTGAGCAATCAGTGCAGATAGTTTCTGTGGCTGATATAATAATTAGACTCTATCTGCTCTAGGACCGCCCATTTAACAGTAGAGACTTAGCCTAATTAGCTTATTGGGCGCTGAAAATAACAGCACTTATTGCTCAGGAATGGTGATGGCTAGAGAAAAAATTCCAAATGTGCCGGAATCAGTAGAGTGAAGTCAACTGAAAGGTGCACCAACATTTTAGAAAAAAGCCATGGACCGTACATCCCTGTATGCATTTCAGTAAAATCTACAAAAATTCATGTGAGATTCCTTGTATACATTTTGATCAAGATGTATATAAACATTCACGGTGATCTAGAGGTTCCCCACACTCTTGGGTGTGGTAGCACAGAAGGGAGTGACTTAGAAGCCCAACAGCATCCCTGCTTCAGGCTAAGCCCCCAGGCTCTGGGCCACTCCGCAGAGACCATGCTGCACCATACCATGTGAACACACCTGACAGTAGAAAGTCTATTGGCATGTTTCGAGACATGCTTGTGTTCTTGGTCATAGAGGATTTTTCAAGTATCTCCATGTTTTTTTGCTGGTGGCACCAGCAATTTTCTATAATAGTTCTTTAGAGGTCCTGCTAGGTTGAGGTCTGCAGACAGCAGCAGTAGCTAGGTCCATCCAGGAGAGATTCTTGTACTCTTTCTTTGCACAACTCCTTCTGGGGAGCATAGTATTTGCATTTCACCAAAATTGTCAGTTACCAAACCTATGGAGCCTTTCTGTTTTAACTGTCCACATTTGCCATTCCAGGCTAGCTATGCAAGCAGTTCTCCTGAACCCCATCCCAAGACATTACCTACTTATCCCCAAAATTTCAGATCAAGTACTTGGGTACAGGGAGAGGTCCAATCTTTATTTATATGTTAGTATTAAAATCTACATAAATAGTCACCATCATCATAGACATGGATTCTTTACTGTAAGGGTCCGTTCATTCGTTCACATACTGTATGTACGGTGTGGTGCAGAAACTGTCCCATAATTGTCATGGCTGATTCATTGAATTATATTTACTAGATGTCTACTTATAGGATGTTGAACCAGAGATTTATTTTTTTTGTGTTGTGAAGGAATTTTTTGGGACAATTGGCACCTGTGTCATGCTGGTTTTTTTTTTCCCCTTTGTATCAACATGGATTTTCTGTTGGATGTGAAACTTTTTATCAATCTTTTGAACTTTTTAACTACGTAATAATTTAATATAATATATAGCATATAACTTTTTAATGTTGCTTCCTGATAGGGATGGGCAGACTGATTAGTTTAGAACCAGATTCGAACCAAAATGTCCAAAAAATTTGAGTTTGCCCGAACACGAAACTTTTGGGGTTCGTTGCACACAAAGCACTACTATACTCCCCCCTCCCCAGAGTATAATGAGTGCAGGCTCATGGAAAGTGAAAATAACATACATTTATACTCACCTTGCCTCATCTCTCCTGGGCATCCAGTGGTTCCTCTACTTATAATTGGGCCTCAGCAGTTACATGGGGTGTGGCAAGTGTCATGACCAGAAGAGGCCTGAAGAGAACGTTGGGGATCACCGGATGCCATAAAGATGCCCAGGAGAGGTGAGGCAAGGCAAGGAGTCTTGTTATTTTTCCTCCCCTCCCTTGGGCTTCCACTTATTATAGTATGGGGTCTGTTGATACCCCAAAGTATAATAATAGCACTTCCAGTTTCTATCTGAACAAGTTTAGTATGAAACTAGCCAAAGGGCCGAACCTTACGAATATTCACAAAATTAATCTTCTGAGGTTCACCCATCTCTGCCTTTACTTCTTGATCTTGAGCATGGTCATTCCTGGAACCACTGTAAACAATGGCCATGTTGACAACAAACCAAAGTGCATCTCTACCCACCTGATAACTTCCTTTCTTCTTTCAGACCCACCATCCATAGACTGGCGGCCAAGTCTCTGATCTCTGAGATGGAAAGTGGAAAGGACTCGAAATCTGAGGAAGTGAAGAAGAGGATCCTGGAGACCAGTCTACAGTCTGGAGTCATCTCATCACTCACTGCCTTTGTCGCTGTTAATAAGGACACCAAGACTCTAGTGGAAGGTCCTCCAGTCCGAAGAGACATCCCTGCCCCAAGTACTGAACTCTATGCTTTCTTATTTGCAGCGGGATGTGTAGTAATGCTGTTACTTTATGTAAAATACCAAGGATATTGTACATGTAAAAGGCATCAGTGTCCATATAATAGAACCTGTCATATCAGTGCCTATGATATATGATTGACCATATAAATGCTTATATTGTGGAACTGGCCACATCAGTACCCATATAATAGAACAAGCCATATAAGTGCTCCTACAATGGATATATAATATGATTGGCCATAGCAGTGCTTATATTATATAACTGCCCATATATCCAGTGCTCCTATACAATAAAGTATTATCAGTGCTTTTATATTGCCATCAGCCATGATATGATAGAACTTGCCATTTCAGTGCCCGTACAATAGAACTGGCTATACTGGTGTCCTATAATAGAAATCGCTATATCCAGACCTGTATAATAGAACTGGCCATATTAGTGCTTCTATAATAGAGTTGACCAAATCAGTTTCTCTTTTTCACCCCTTCCCACTCTGTCACGTACACTTACATTTGGGTGGGAAGAGAGCATGAAATAATTTACATTTCTGGAAGGGTGATGGCATGGGCTTTGGAACTGGGTAAGACTTGCTTTTCTACACTGTTGTTCTCTTTTATTTTCGCAGGTTTTATGTACATGCCACGTTCTGGTCATGGACCAGTAGCTATGGCGTGTTGCAGCATGCCCCAGCCAAGAATGTACATGTGTAAGTAGTGACACAAGTTTGAGCTTTTTGGGCATGATAATTCTCTTGTCTGCTTGTTAGAATGTCCCCTGCCGATGACCTACATCTCATTTATCATTGGTATGGCACCATGCTGCCTGCCAGAAATGAAATGTTGAGTGGTGACCGTTGTCCAGCCTGCTACATCATAAACCATTATCAAGAAGTTGTAGCTCTGTTCCCTTTATCAACATATCTAATATTGATGGTAAAATATTACAGGATAGAGTGGGTTCCCCTATATATGTAGCAGTATGTCCAATGTCCAAAGCAAGGGTGTAGCTAATATAGTCTTTCTGCTACCTGCGGCAAAAAAATGATGGCTTCTCCCATCCACCATAGAGTGGAAATGGGGGTTGAGGACATCCATAGCTGTCAAATAAATTATATAGTTTTTATGGAAATCTGTGTAATACAAGTGTATATGATTTAGAAAATTTCTGAGCACATGCTGAGTAGAGACGGGTGAACTTCGCAATATTTGTTTTAAGAATATTGGCAAGGTTCACCTGCAAGTTTTAATTTCAGAAGTGCCAAAATTATACTCAAGGGTCTCTACAGACCCCAGATGATAATAATTGGAGGCTCAGGGGAGGTGTGGAAAAATTATACTCATTTTCTCTTACCTCTCCTGAATGTCCTGTGTTCTTTACGGTCCCTCCCAGCCTCCTCTAGGACATTATCATTTTTTCACACCTCTCCTGGGCCTCCAATTATTATACTCTAGCTCAGTGATGGCTAATCTTTTAAGCTCGGTGTGTCAAAATTCGTAAATAAACCTAGCTTAACTCGGGTGGCGTGTCACATCTAGAAATATCCATAATTTTGTGATATTTGTAGCTCTGGTATAAAAAAAAGTTATATTTTTGATATGTGTATTTGTATTATATGTATTTCTGGCTCATCACACAGTATATGACCCCCTTTTCCTGGCCCATCACACAGTATATGACCCCCTTTTTATGGCCCCCACACAGTTTATGACCCCTTTTATCCCTCTCAATAGTATATGACCCTTTTTTAAAGCCTACCCACCGTATATGACCCCCTTTTATCCTCCCACTTCCACGCAGAGTAGTGGCCTATACTTTTTACTCACCTGTCCGCACTCCAGTCTTGGCCGCCCTCCGCTGCCGTCTCCAGGGTGCACTGTTGCTGACACTGAAGAAGGCCGGGACGCTGTATGTAGCATCCCAGCATTCTCCAGCATTGTGATGTCAGTGTAGCGTTGCCTAGAGGAGCCAGCGGAGGGCGGCCAGGACAGGAGCATGGACAGGTGAGTAAAAAGTATCAGCAGCTGCTTACTGGAATAGCACAATAAGTAGCTGCCAATGTGTGTCACCCAAAATGTCTTGGCGTGTCACTTGTGACACACGTGTCATAGGTTCGCCATCAGGGCTCTAGGCTCTGAAGAGGTAGCAGTTGCTACCAGATCCTGAAGGCTGAGAGGGCCCAAAGGCCTCTCTACAGCATAATAACACTCCAGTATTATACATAGCACGTGGTAAGTAGGGGCTCCGTTTCGCATCAGGGCCCAAGAGCTGCTTGTTACGCTCTAATCCCCCCCCCCCCCAATTGTAATGGAACATAATATGGACATGTGTAATATGTTGAGTGGTGTTCTCCCACTTCTGATCATTTGATTTTCCCTTCACAGGTTCAGCTCCTGCTTCTGCTCCTGGTCTAGGTAAGGTTCTGTATATTTTCTTCACCTTCCCCTTTTAACTCAGTCTTCTTTGTGAATTCAGTATACTATAATGAAAGGGCCACATGGGCTGCAGAATTTTTTGCAGTCATTAGTATGTAATCAGTACGTGTCCGACTACTAGGATTCTACAGATCCTAAAAGGAACACTCTCTGAAATGCCATGTTTAGAATCCCTTCATAAACTAGTAGTTGTTGCCTTGCGTAATATAATCAGGCCAAAAAGACCCATGGGCAACTAATAGTTTCTTTAAAGTGTCCATTGCGTTACAACTTTGCATATTTAACCCCTGAACGACCAATGACGTACATGTACTTCATTGGTGACATGGGGATGTATGGAGAGGGCTCAAAAGCCCATCTGTATAATACAGCCAGGACCCGCCGCTAACAGCAGCGATTGGTGCCTTCACCGATCGCTGTTGTTAACCCTTTAGACGCCGCGGTCAAACAGGACCGCGGCATTTAAATTGCACAGGCGCCAATGGCGCCGCCATTTTTCACCGATCGCTGACCTCCTGAACGTTATCAGAGGGCGGTGATCGGTTGCCATGACAGCCTATTGAAGGCTCCCAGGCTTGTCATTGCATTAGATCTATTGCACGCGGCCAGAGGCAGTGTGAAATAGAGATCTAGGCATTTTGCTATTCACTGCAATACAGTGAATAGTATGAGCGATCAGACCCCCTAGGTTTCAAGGTCCCTAGGGGGTCTGATCATAAATGTAAAAGAAGAAGAAAAAAAGTTTTTAAAAGTATAAAAAACACAAAAAGTTCAAATCACCCCCCTTTCCCTAGATCAGATATAAAAGTAAATAAACAAAAGTAAACATAAGCACATTAGGTATCACCGCGTTCCAAAATGCCCGATCTATTAAAATATTTAAATATTTATCCCATATGGTGAACAGCGTAGCGGCGAAAAAAAATTGCCAAATAGAGTTTTTTTCAACACTTTGCTTCCTTAAAAAATTTAATAAAAAGTGATCAAACCATCAGATCTTTCCCCAAATGATATCAGTAAAAATGTCATCTTGTCCCGCATAAAAAGACGCCTTACCCAGCTCCATAGATTTAGATATGAAAAAGTTACAGGTGTCACAATATGGCGACACACAAAATTTTTTCTATTTTGCACAGTTTTTCATTTCTTAAGGTATCAAAACATTACAAATACTATATAAATTTGGTATCGCCGTGTTTGTACTGACCGCAGAATACAGGTAACATGTTATTTTTACCACACAGTGAACGTCGTAAAAATTAAACCCATATGAAGTTGGTGCAAATGCATTTTTTTTCTCCAATTGCACCTCATTCTGAAATTTTTTTTCTAGCTTCCCAGTACATTGCACAGCATATTGAATGGTGCCATTACAAAGTACAATTTGTTTCGCAAACAATAAGCCATCATGTGAGTCTGTGAACTGAAAAATGAAAAAGTTATGGCTCTTGGAATGTGGGGAGGTAAAAACGAAAATTCAAAAATGAAAAATGGCCCGGTCTTTAAGGGGTTAAATAGTATGCGTTTGTAACATATCTATATTAACCACTTCCCGCCAGTGACATTTTTCAGATGACAGAGCCATATGAGGGCTTAATGTTTGCGGGACAAATTCCTCTTCACAATGGCACCATTTATTATTCTGTACCATGTACTGGGAAAAATTCAGAATGGGGTAGAATTGGAGAAAAAAATCTGTGTGACTTTTTTACGGGCTTCGTTTTACGGCGTTCACTCTGTAGCCAAAATGACGTCACCTGTATTCTATGTTTCAATTGTTACAATTCCGGGGATACCAAATATAGTTTTACATTTTAACCCCTTAAAAAAATTCTAAAACCTTTGCAAAAAAAAAAAAAAAATTCTTAAAGTTGCCATATTCTGTCATTCGTAATGTTTTTATATTTCCATAAGGCGTCTTTTTTTTTTTTTTTTTTTTTTTTTTTGTGGGGCCAGGTGTAATTTTCAGTAATACCATTTTTGGTGAATGTCTATTGCTTTGATCACTTTTTATTCAAATTTTTATCAGAGGTAAAACCGCGAAAAAATTGTGGTTTGGCACTTTTGAATTTTTTATTTTTTTTTTTTTTTTTTTTCCTGGACAGCCCCTTTTAAGATAAGCCATAAATATCTGACTGGTGTGGGCCGTGAATACGGGATAAATGTCTGTAATGGCACAACCCCTTTAATACTTTGATGACAAATATACATACTACAGGCTGTTCATAGATACAAAAGGTTAAATTCATACATAAAAATTTAGAACTGATCATATGCAGCCACATGCAATATACACAATACACACATGGAAAAAATTGGTACCACTCGTTTAATGAAAGAAAAACCCACAATGGTCACAGAAATAACTTGAATCTAACAAAAGTAATAATATATAAAAATTTTATGTAAATGAACAAATGAAAGTCAGACATTGCTTTTCAACCAGGCTGCAACAGAATTTTTTTTAAAAAGAAAACTCATGAAACAGGCCTGGACAGAAATGACGGTTCCCTTAACTTAATATTTTGTTGCACAATCTTTTGAGGCAATCGCTGCAATCAAACGATTCCTGTAACTGTCAATGAGACTTCTGCACCTCTCAGCAGGTATTTTGGCCACTCCTCATGATCAAACTGCTCCAGTTGTCTCGGGTTTGAAGGGTGCCTTTTCCAGACGGCATGTTTCAGCTCCTTCCAAAGATGCTCAATAGGATTTAGGTCAGGGCTCATAGAAGACCACTTCAGAATAGTCCAATGTTTTCCTCTTAGCCATTCTTGGGTGTTTTTAGCTGTGTGTTTTGGGTCATTATCCTGTTGCAAGACCCATGACCGACGACTGAGACCAAGCTTTCTGACACTGGGCAGCACATTTCTCTCTGGAATCCCTTGATAGTCTTGAGATTTCATTGTACCCTGCACAGATTCAAGACACCCTGTGGCAGATGCAGCAAAGCAGCCCCAGAACATAACAGAGCCTCCTCCATGTTTCACAGTAGGGACAATGATCTTTTCAATATATGCTTCATTTTTCCTTCTGTGAACATAGAGCTGATGTGCCTTGCCAAAAATTTCGATTTTTGTCTCATCTGTCCATAGGACATTCTCCGAGAAGCTTTGTGGCTTGTCAACATGTAGTTTGGCAAATTCCAGTCTGTCAGATTCATTTATTGCTGTAACCATTGTGGGTTTTTCTTTCATTAAATGAGGGATACCAACAATTTTGTCCATATGTGTACATCCATTTATTTATAGGTGACATCTTCTATATCTCTGTAAACTTAAAATACAGACTTTTCCATCATCCACCCCAACTTATTACAACCTCCTCATCCTACAGCCACTTCTAATACTGTGCCTAATACCATGCTGTCCCCAAATACTATAGAATTAGTGGCATACAGATAGTGCCCCATACAGTAATAACTATCACACAAACTTCCCCTACACTGATTTGTGCCACACGTAGTACCCTAGTAACAGTGCCACAGACGTTACTTTAGTTTCCCCCCCCAAAACAATTCTTCTATACTAATAGTGCCATTGGCAGTAATAATGCCTGCTAAGTGTAATAATTAATAATCATCCTTTAATAGTCCCACCATGGGGAAATTCATTGTATTACATCAGCAAAGATAAGCAATACAAATACAATATATACAAAACATTCCAAGGTAGAGGCATTCCAGTGATAGTAGACAGACAGATAGAAAGGTACAGGTAAAAAGTAGCCGAGGGGGAGGGGGGATATCACAACAGAAAGATATTTCAGTTCTCTGTATGTAATGATCTCCGCTTAGGTCGGTGTTGATTGTACAGCCTAACCGCAGCGGGTAGGAAAGACTTCTGATAGCGTTCCTTCTCACACTTAGGGTGAAGTAGTCGGTCGCTGACAGTACTGCCCAGCGCTATCACAGTCTCATGCATGGGATGGGAGTTATTCTCCCGCATGGAGCTCACCATGGACCGTATCCTTCTGTCACCCACCACCTGCACTGGGTCCAGGGGACTATCCCTGGTTGATATTTTCTAGTCCCCTAGCAGGCCACTCCAAAGAAGATGGCTGATGCCACTACCCAGTTGAAAAAAGTCATAAGAAGTGCCCCCTGGACTCCAAAGACTCTCAGCCTCCTAAGCAGGTAGAGCCTGCTGTGGCACTTCCTGTACAGGACCTCCATGTGGTCTGCCCAGTCCAACTTATTATTAAGGAGCAAACCCAGGTACTTATAGGTGTTGACAATCTCAATGCCCGGCCCCCGTTGATTTGGTAGTCTAGGATCCAGTTGGAGAGGTGGTGGTCGACTCCAACAAGGGCCAGCTTGTCTCTCAGTAGCCCCGGCTGTATGGTGTTAAAAGCACCGGAGAAATCAAAGAACATTATTCTCACTGTGTTCCCTGGTTTCTCCAGGTGAGACAGAACCCTGTGCAGAAGGTGGATGATGGCATCATCCACCCAAATGCCCGGTCGATATGCAAACTGGAGAGGGTCCATAGCTGGGCTCATCAAAGGGCGGTGATGTGTGAGAACAAGTCTCTCTAAGATCTTCATCAGGTGGGATGTCAATGCTACAGGTCTGTAGTTGTTGAGGTATATAGGATGAGGTTTCTTTGGAACTGGTCTCATACAAGAAGATTTGCACAGTTCAGGTACTATCTCCAACTTCATGCTCATATTAAACATATATGTAATAATACCACACAGCTGGTCCCCACAAGTCTTAAATAGCCTTGCACTGATGCCATTTGGCCCTGTGTGTGGGAGAGGGGATTGAATGACATGCTGGGGTGGGAGGAGCTGTGTGGGATCAAATCTATTGAAGAATAGATTTAGTTCGTTAAGCAAATTAATATCTGCTTCTACCTGGGAGAAATTGACTTAAGACCCATCCATACTGCACTTTTGTCTTTTCTTTTCATTTGCTCTTCAATTTTTCTCTTATAATTGGCTTTTTCCTGCCTGATTTGACACCTCGGCTCATTTTGTACCTCCCTCAGCCCCTCCTTGTCTCTTGCCCTGAATGCCATCTTTTTCTCTTTGAGTAGAGTTTTTATATCAGAGTTAATCTATGGTTTGTTGTTGGAGAAGCACCTCACCACTTTTGTGGGTACCGTGGTGTCCACACAAACATTAATGTAGTCCGTTATGCAGTGTGTGAGTCCTTCTATATCTTCTCCATAAGAATCCTGCAGAACTTCCCATGCGTTTGTGTCAAAATAGTCCCTCAGAGCCTCATCACCCTCCTCTGACCATATCCTCACTGTGCGGGTGACAGCTGGTTCTGTACGTACAAGTGGCTTGTACACACATCGGAGATGTACTAGGCTGTGATCCGATCTCCCCAGGGGCGGTAGGGCTGATGAGTTATATGCCTCCCTCGCATTAGCAAAGAACAAGTCCAATGTTTTGCTATCTCTTGTGTGGCAGGTTACATACTGTGTGAGACTGGGCAGTGTGGATGATGGAGATATGTGGTTGAAATCTCCAGACACAAGAAGGAGAGCCTGGGGGTGTAGCAACTGCAACTGGCTCACCGTGGCTTGTAGGACCTCAGAGTCAGCATCAGCTTTCGCAGAGGGGGGGACATATGCAGCTATCTTGATGACATGTGATAGTTCCCTCGGTAAATAGAAAGGTCTCATACTCACAGCTAATTGTTCAGTGTCCTTACAGCAAGTTTGCTCCTTAATCACAATGTGCCTAGGAGTACACCATTTATCTTTCACAAATATCGCCAGCCCTCCGCCTTTCCTCTTACTGCTCTCCCTTGTCCTATCCATCCATAGGAGTTTAAAGCCATCCAAGGAGACAAGAGTGTCTGGAGTAACTTCAGTGAGCCAAGTCTCTGTAAACAGCATCATGCTAAACTCCTGATAACTGGTCAGCACCACTAGTTTGTCCATCTTATTCGCAAGGGATCTCACATTTCCCATAATGATGGAGGGGACAGCAGGTCTAAAACATCTCCTCTTAATCCTCTGAAGGGCACCAGCTCTACACCCTCTTCTCTTCTTCCTCCTAAGTTTCTGGGGGATGTCTCATCTAGTAGCATGCAGCCCTGCTGTGTCTCTAAGCTGCAACAGTTCATCCCTGGAGTAGACAAAAGAATCCTGGCCATGAGCAGGATCTGCAGATCTGCAATATTTCCCAGTGAAAGCACAACAAAACAAATAAAAAGTATTACAGGAGTCCAAGTCCAAGTTCTCATATGGTTCTTCATAGTGCCCCTTACGTACAGTGATAAGACAAAACAAAGAAAGGAAAAGAAGAGAAAGCTCGAAGTGAACAGGAACTGCTGTAACAGGCTGCCACTCCAGCGGCGCCATCTCCAATCTGTAATTTTTTTTTCTACTTAACAGCTGTCAAGAAGTCCAAAAGAAGTGCAAAGCTTGGTACGTAAAATCATTTCTTTTGATGACTTTTTTTTTTATTTATTTTTTCACTCCCCTCCACATATATATATTTTTTTTTTTTTATTTTTTTTTTCTGTTCAGAGGTCTATGAGCGCTCAATTTTTTTTCCCCCACAAATTGTATTTTGTAATGGTACCATTTAATATGGCGTACAATGTACTGGGAAGTTGGAAAAAATTCAGAATGCGGTGGAATTGGAGAAAAACTGTGTTTTGCACAAATCTTATGGGCTTCATTTTTATGGCGTTTACTGTGCAGCCAAAATTACATGTCACCTGTATTCTATGGTTCAGTAGATTTCCTGGGATATCAAATTTTTATAGTGTGTGTTTTTGTTTTGTTTTCTGTTTTAACCCCTTTAAAAAAAAAATCCAAAACCTTGCAAAAAAAAGTGGCTGTTTTTGCAGGTCCAGATGTATTTTTTTTTAGTTATACCATTTTGGTTAATGTCTATTGTGTTGATTTGCTTTTAATGAAATTTTTATGGGAGGCAAAACAGCGAAAAAACGGCGGTTCGACTCTTTTTTTTTAATTTTTTTTTTTTTTCCCCGCTACGGCATTTACCATATGGAAAAAATATTTTTATACATTTGTAGACCAGGTGTTTTTGGACACGGGGATACCTAATATGTATGTGTTTTTACTTTTATATCTGATCTAGGGTAAGGGGGTTATTTTAATTTTTTAAATATTTTTTTCACTTTTAGGGGGTCTGATCACTAATACAATGCAAGGTATTGCAAAAATCCGTATGCTTTTATTACAGGCTGCCTAGTACTTGAATGACAAGCCTGTGTGTCTTAGTAATGGCTCACCAATTCTGGAGGCACCCATGCACCTCCAGAAAAATAGTGCCTCGGCCAGCTTTGACTGAGGCATCAGGAGGGTAAATGTCTGTGGTCTGTGCAATCTAGAGCGGTCACCATATTTAAACACTTGACAGATGTCGAGAAAGGGTTAAGGAACTTACTTTTGTAGATTTGGAGAAAAAAAAAACTTTGTCTTAAGCAAATGAGGCAGTTGGTGCAGTGCGGGTGGGCCTTCAACTTTGGGAGCAATGTTCTTGCTGTTCAAGATGATGTGTGATGACGAGGTGATGTCATAGCAATGGGAGGGTCTACTATAAGTGCACGAGGTCGTGCAGGCAGGGCATGGTAGGGGTCTGAGTGACAAGACTAGTGCTCCTAGTGTTGAAGGCCCGCCCCCAGTGCACCAACTGCCTCATTTGCATATGACGTCAGTTATTTTTCTCCAAATCTACAAAATTGATATACATAAAGGAGATATGTTATTTTTCACCTTAATGTGCTCTGTAATATGGTGGTGGTAATTGAATATGCTTGGGGGAGGTGGTTGATGGTACATACTAGTGAATCTTGGCCCAGATGTCAATTTTCACAGCACATTTCTCCTCTACAATGCAATTCAAACCTGCAGAAATGATGCCATGAATTCTGCAAGAAAAAACTTGGTACAGTGTTTGCTATTGTGGATTTCTAGCAGATAGGCTATGGGTTTTTAAGTGGACCTGCCCAGGCTCAAAGTGGCCCACAGATGAATAGGTGAACCCCTGAGCCAAAGTGGGCCCCAGCTCACCCTCACCAAGTACTTTCTACACTTCATACATACTCATAGATATTCAATGTGCAGCATCACGACCAGGCAATACATTGGTATAATATACTGGGTAGAGAGTCTCAAAAACTGCCACCCAGCTTATTTTTATATACTGCAGACACCCTGGGTGGCTGAGAGAACCTCGAGGTACAGAGTCAGACCAACCAGTATTCTTCCTCCCTGGGCCCCATCTTTTAAGTCAAACAGCAGGGGCCCGAATAACCAATCATCTTACTGCAACCAATAGAAAATGCAGCAACCAATAGTGGCAAGCTAGACAGAGTAGAGGGCAAGCTGATAAATAGGCTATACTGTATATATGACATAGCCGCGTAGTAAAAGTAATATAAAGTAAGGATAATGTATCTTTATGGCTTTGTCCTCTTTTGTAATAAATCATGGTGTGTGGACATTAATATATATGGTATATGGACATATGGTATATGGACTGATGTTCTTCAGCTTATCATTTGCTCTTCTTTCCACAGCGCCTGTAGAGCTACAAGGTATGACTTTCTTTATTCTCCTAGGTTCCTTAACATAATAAATCTGGATTTCAAGCTACCAAACACTTAAGAGTAACATTTATATGTATGAAATCTCCTCAGGCCCCCAAATACTGAACGTGAGGATCCCATAGGTATTTGTTTAACCACTTCATGACTGGGCTAGTTTCCGGATACATTTTTTTTTTTTTTCTTTCACTTGCATTATCCCAATAATTATTATTTATATGTATACTTTTTTTTTTTTTTTTTTTTTTTGGTGATACATTGGACTTTATTTTTATATAATTTCGTTTTTAAATATCCGGATACATTTTTTTAAAAAATGGGAGGAAAACATGCCCATTTTTCACATTTTTATATAGCACAATACTAAAAATTATCATTAAATTTATTTTTCCCTCTACATTATGGAAATTTTTATGGTGGTAGCAGATAGTTTTGTAGCAGGGAGTGGGGCTACGACCTTTGATGTGTGGGTGGTAATGGAGTTGTTCTTGTCTTCAGTTCTTTTTCTTTTTTTACACAATGAGCCCCCCCCCCCCCATAAGCTTTTAACAACATAATATCATTTATTATTATTATTAATATATATACGTATATATTATTTTATAACACCTCTTGTACACAACCATGTGCATTGTCAGTGTTTTTCAATTAATGGGTCCATGGAGGCAGCCCTACACCCTACTATACTGACCAAAATAAAACAATCTACAGTGTAAGGCTAAGTTCACACCTGCGCCTGCTCTACGCTTGGGGTTTCCATCCCCGAATCTGCTTAAAAATCCAGGAAAAACATGAATAGCACACTGAAAAATCACACAGTCGTCTGAAAGGGGCCTTAACACCAGCCCATTCCCAGGTTCAGAGATTGTAGGCTAAGGTACACTAAATGAGAACCCTCTCCAAAGAAGAGTCACCACCTGTATTACACTCCAGAGCTACATTCCTAATTCTCCAGGCTTCCTTCAGAGCTTCCAGTATTCCCTGCTTCTTCTATGCTTGCATTAGTCATTTGCATTCTGGCACGTAGCCTTTACTCTGGGTACTGTATAGTCATCTGATACAGGAAAAATGCTCCTGCATCATAAGAGCACATTTTAGTGAGATGTCTGTCTACAAGCTTGCTGACTGGTTCCACTTAACACCATCAGAATTGTGACTGCAGCTCTGGAAAATAATAGCTGTAATTTAGGGTCAGTACCCGCTAAGTAATATAATGTGATAAAGTGTGTTATAAAGTGATCCAACGGTACATACTGTATACAGTAGATTTCACCTATAGTATATACTGTATAAAGTATAAGCACAGGTTATTGATTCTCTTAAAAACTTCACTGCATGATATTTGCAACTTACTCTATTTCTGGGAATTCATCTCAAATTATATTTAACCCACGTTACACAATAGTTCTTATGTTACCTAACAATGATGGATGAAGTAATCTTGAATCCCTCGCATCCTTTAACCATATCTGGTCAGACTGTCCACACAAAAAGTTGGCAGTACAAGTTGTTTGCTGTGTATAAAAATGAGAATATGTACAAAAATGGTAAAAACAAGAAAAGGTCATGTGATATGAAATACAAAGTCTTTTTGAAACTTTGGTTCATAATGCATGAGTATATATGTATGGCTATATGAGGTTACAATATAGGATATATAAGATTAGCTATTAGTCCAATTTGTTTTAATTTTTTGCTTTGTGTCGGGGTGTTTGGTGAATATTTTTGTATTATACTTTATTAACCTATCTAACTTCCTTTTAATAGAAAGTAGGCTGTAAAGTTCTCATTAGCAATGCTCTGACTAAGCATTGCCAGGGAGAGTGTCCATACACATGTACTCTATGCAGTATGTAAAGATGAAGCATTTACCAAGAGCGGGGATGGTCACTTCAAATGGCTCTATCTCCGGTTTTATAATGGTTTCTCAGCTTTCATATGTTGCCAAGATTGAAGTACTGGCTATAACAGAATTAGAGATATCACTAGTGGGAATGAACTGCTGCATATTAAGCTCAAGTTCCCGACTGTGTTTTTAAATAGTGATATCTCAGATTCTGTTTTAGCTAGTACTTCTATCTTGGCAGCCTATGAAATCTGAGAATCTGAGTATACCAGATACCAGATTTTTCTAGGTAGTATAAAACCGGAGATACAGCCATATGAAGTAACCATCAATACAATACAAATGTGTACGGACTTTCATTAGTAACCGTTCAGTTAGACTTTTGTTACTATAGCCTGTTTTATAATAAAAAAGAAATTAGATAGGCTACTAAAGTATATTACGAAAATGGTCACCAAACTCCCCCGACACACTAGCTCAAAAAAAATATCTAATGTAATACCTGTACTATTATCCTTTATACAGCTGACGCCTTGTATGACTCCGCTCCACCTCCAGATGTGACGACCCCTCCAGTTGTCAAGCTGATTTCTCTTCAAAATGCCGACGGTTCCTGGAATCTTAACCCCGAATTCTCCTCAATACTGGGACTCTCTCAGCAGGACATCAGCAAAAAAAATCCAGTTCAGGTATGACCGGTGTGCTTCGATCATCTTAGTCTTGACATCCTTAGAAATTTTTATAACACTTTGCTTAATTCCTTGTTTTTATAGCTAATAAAATAATTGGTCCAAAAATATGTGATAATCAAATCATGGAGGAGGAGCTGACCAATGATATAATATATTGTCTGAAAATAGTTTAATATCATAGTTATATGTGAAGAAATCTCCAATCTTCAAGCATACTTTCCAGGAGTATGGCGCGTTTGCATGAGACCTTTTCAGTGTGACTCTCCCCTTTATGGGTGTGATGTGCTCACTTTTTAAGCATGATACGCCCTTTTTTCAGCACGTGCTTGGCACATAAAGTGCCCATGTCTCATGTTAAATGATAAAGAGCACCCAGACTAGGAGATTTGCCCATTCTTCCGGGAGGCCAGGAGGACTCCTCTCTCTTCTGGAGCCTCCCGGATTTCATTGGGGTTGGCGAGTATGGTTTTTATTCTCTCACCATTTTCATGATCTCTACTTGTTGTTAATATATGTAAATGAAGAATTCATTGACAGAAACCAAATCCCCTCCTTCCTAGGTTTGTTACATTGTGCTGGTAGAGACAGTCCTCTATGAGTTGAACATCCTTGACTGATAGTTCTTATGTACAGTGATAAATTGTAGAGAACCCAGGGACAGACACCAATGGTAGTGGGCCACCTGGGCAAGGACAGCAAATGGGCTGCGGTCAGCTTCTCATTTCAAGAGTAAAATACCCTTTATGCCATATACTGTATTATATTTAATGTAAATGGGAATCTTGTTAAATCTAATGCCCAAAATGTTGACAATACTATTATTATTACATATAGCACACATACAGTAGAGCCACATTGTTAGACACTCACCAACCACATCAATATCTACACATTGCTTGCCCTGAATAGTGGCAGATATATGTAGACATTCATATATCTGGAGACTGGAATTCACACAAGGTCTTCATGACAGTTCTGTACCTTACAGAAATCAGAAGAGGACATGTTGTCTTCAGAATCTCTCAGTAGTGCAGCCTCAGGCTTTCGGTAAAAAATGTGTTTGCCCCCTCCATTTGAAAATGAGCCTGTGTGTAGGGTAATGTTATTGAATAAAGTATAATTGCTATATTTTGAAGTTATGTGCTTCCCTCTGGAGCACTACCCTCTCTGCTCCTCTGTTGCACACGGTGTTTCCTGTGTGAACAGGTGGTAAAACTATCAATGCAGATCTATGGGCGTCAGATCGAGGCTCTAATAGACTTACATTGTGATTTTGACCTCCTGTTCATACAGCAAACACTATATGTATCAGTGGAGCAGAGAAGAGATCAGTTCTCTGGAGGGGAGCACATAACTTCACAATAAAGCTGTCAGTATGTTATTCAACATTCTTTACACTTGACACAGACTATTATTTTTTTTTTTTTTTTTTTTACTGGAGTGCGTCTTTAAACTTTAAGGGTATTTGAAGGCTACACTTTCCTCAAAGCCAAAATAGTGTTGATATGCTGGGAGCTAATTCATGTTATTACTGCAAGGGACCCACTCTAGGGAGATGGGACTGCAGCACAGTCTGTGTTGTGTCTAAAACATGTACATTATTTATGACTTCAGGGTTATAAAACCGTGACAATTCTGACAGAGTCCTTCATCAGGCTTAAGGGAAAGGAAGGCCCAGGAACATATACCTGGATGAACAATATGGTCATCAATATTAGATCAGTGGGGATCTGACACCAGCACCCCCAACAATCAGCTGTTCTCAGCAGCCACCGGAACTAACACGTAACATAGACCCCCATAATAGGTTGTCAATATTTTAATCCTGGAAAACCCCTTTAATAAGAAGCCTGCAGGGTATAGGGAAAGCATCAGCCATACTGTATAATCATATACCTGCAGGATATAGTATATGTGTCTGAGGTCTGAAGAGTCTGAATAGTCATACATGCACTGAAGCTGCCGATGGGGTATATAGATAAATACAGTAAGTAATATACTATATACCATGTATATGGCTTATTTCTCTATGTAACCCAACTGCAGTTTCCGTGCATATATGACTCTGGGCTCATGTTTGTGTCTTCCAATCTAATGTTCATTTTTTACAATGTAACTAAAATATTTTATTCCAATTTGATTTACTTTTCTGTTCCGGTCTCAATAGAATGTGGACTCCTCAGTGTGGGCGACGGTCCTGGCAGTGATCTGGCTCCATGCTTCTTGTCTGGACCAGAGAGAGGAATGGGAATTACTGGAAGGAAAAGCCATCTCCTGGCTTAAGGCCAAAGCAGGTAATATCTCAGAAAGAGATTTGATAATTTCCTAATAATAATGTGTCAGGGTACAGACCTATGGTGGTGTGATGATGGGACCCTCAATTTATGTATGTTTCTTGGACATGTATCATTCTTTATTCGTATCAGTCTCACATATCTGTAGGAATGTAGAGCTGTGTTTACATTGGTGGTCAATTCGCTCCAGTGGTTTTATGTGCATACCATTGAGAGAGGGCCTTTCTGACCCGTCAGTGTGATATCCCAGATGTCCAAAGGGGGGAGAATGGGCTAATGACCTGAAACTAACCCAGGCACCCACCTTTCCTTCTAACCGGCATAGATTCCTCTTTTTGGGAGGAGAGGGCCGGCTTTGGGGGGTGAAGGGTGGAGCTGAACAGGGTCTTCACACTGAGGTGGGGTGAGGTTTTTTGTGTCTTTGTGTGAAGCCTGGAAGAGAGACAGCTAAGAGAGAGCTGTGCTCAGGAACCTTCCTTAGGTCTGTATTACTCTATACTTTATTCCCATTTTTGTTTTATGTGCTGTATCATCGCACTTTTGCTCGTATTTTTATGCTTGATCATATTAATATTGTATATTTCTGTATATGCTATTAATTAGTACCGACCCACTTGGGTTATTAAATATATAAAATTTATAAAGCTCGTTTCATTCTATCCTACGAACTCGGTCCGCTCACGGGTTGTGAGTGGAAGGTTAAGAAGGGTGATCGCAGGTAGGCCAAGGGACTTGGCAAGGCGATATTCTTCACAGGTGGGCTAGCTTCTAAGGGTGCAGGAGTTTTGTAAATAGTCCTAAAAAGTTCTACTATTCTGAGTGTATAGTTTCTGTGCAGAGTTATGTATCTCCATGGTTACAGGCTACAAACTATGTGCAGTCTGATCTTGCGGTCTTCGGTTACTTCTCTCCCTCTGTCTACGCTTCGTTATAATCTACAGACTATATAAGAGAAGGAAGATGAGGAGAGAATATCACATAAAGGCAGATACAGAATTCTCACAGTTTGTAATCTGTAACCGTGGAGACACATAGGTCTGCAAAGGAGCTTTGAGCATAAAAGGGGAGAAGATTTTCAATACTGCTACAATGCTGCTTCATTTGTAATTTGGAGCTTTAGATGTGAGAATCTCCTGGACACCGTTATTTATTTATTATGCTTACTTATATAGCGCCATCATATTCCGCAGCGCTTTACAGACATTGACAGCCACTGTCCCATATAGGGCTCACAATCTACATTCCCTATCAGTATATTTTTGGAGTGTGGGAGGAAACCGGAATACCCGGAGGAAACCCACGCAAACACGGGGAGAACATACAAACTCCTTGCAGATGTTGTTCTTGGCAAGATTCGAACCCAGGACTCCAGCGCTGCAAAGCTGCAGTGCTAACCATGCTGCCTTTTACTATTGGACACATTTTCTATTACCTAGTTGTATTTGCAGCATATAAAGCAGTGGAGATAGAAATACTAGTTCACATTCCATTTGGGGCAAATATGACTCCATAATATAATATTCTTCTTATAGTCACAGCTATTGAGCTACTCGCTGTGATCACTAACCTATCTAATTCTATTGATGGTGCTAACCAGGGAACGTTTCCTATTTTCCCAGGTTCCTCCCTGGATCAGTTTGTCAGAGCTGGGAATGAGCTGCTGAAGTCCTCTGTGGATCCTAAAGTGTTTGGTCTGTGAGAAGAAGAATAAAGATGGCGGAAGGCTTCCCATCCTGAATCCTGGAATATTGCCGTCGTCCAGAATGTCGCTGCTTTTGGATTTAGTTTGCATAATATTATATCTGTGCCTTATTACTCTTCATATAGGACACATGCCAAAGATACAGTCTTCTAGTTATATTCTCATTATACAGGGGCTTCAATATCCACATATCATTAAATGTAAAGGATGACTCCACTAGAAATGTATTCATACATCAAGATGGTTTCTAGGTTCCCTGTGTCTTCCCCCTGGGCTAGGAGATATCTATTCTTATTCACTGGTGGTGGAATCCAAGTGACAATCTGTATCAATCAGTGCAGAACGATCACCATCAACCTCAGTGTATTTACTGGTACATATTATTGAGCCTTTCTATGTTTCCATAAGTCAGTTTTAAGATTTTGATATATTGTAATGTTGGTAAAATGATCTAATCCTTATTTCACTCTACTATGTGTATCATCGTCAATAAACTGCAGTTATTGGTCAGATATTGATGTCTTGCTCCTATGATGGATATCAATAACCATATCTATCACAGGGCTAACATGAAAAATGGGTCCAAATGCTAAATCTATTTAACAGGGCTTCCTATGTAGTGCAATGCATTATAATGCCTGTCATATTTTGACAGACTCCTATTACTCCATGCCTTTGGACTTTACAGAAGGCAGGCATGGGGGCCTTCAAAACACTTTATATGCTATGGCCGCTATTGTGTGCAGCATCTGAGATCGAACTTGGGAACCTGCTCGGTCGGTTCATGCTCCAATTTTGTCCAGAAACTTCCATAGGAATTTTCTGTTTAAACCCGATCCTGTCATTAGGGGTCCGGGGGCCTCTCATAGAAGGAGGGGTACTGTTAGGGTTGTGATGTCTGCTGTGACCCCTTTAAGACTGCCAGGTCCACAGAGATGAATTTCCCTTTAAGAAATTGTGCTTTAATTTATGGGTTGGTCCGGGTCTTTATAATCCCCCCCCCCCCCCATTTCTCTCCTCCATGCTGGCTATTGGTTTCACCATGGTTTTGGCTCCCATCCCTGTTGCTTCCTGTTCCTGCTGCTGTGAGTGTTTCTCTGGCTCTGATCTTTGGATTGTGTACTCGGACTTCTCTTTGGATTATGACTAGAGATGAGCGAAGTTTTTGAAAATTCAATTCTGCAACTTTGCCGAATTTTCCGATACGATTCTCTTTGATCCGAATTAATTTGCAGCGACTAATCAGCTATTTCTTGTCTGCAGAGAGCTAGAGTGGGAGGCAAAATGGTGGAAGCCCTTGGATCTTGGATGCCGCGGTCATGTGCTCTCTCTCTCTCTCTCTCTCTCTCTCTCTCTCTCTCTCTCTCTCTCTCTCTCTCTCTCTCTCTCTCTCAAGTTTTATTCATGTGGAAGGATCTGCTAACAAGCAACGACACGCCTACCCAATCACATCACTAGAGAATATCATGTGACCGTCTCATGTCACAAAGGTCCTTACTAAATATTCATTAACGTGAAGCATCAGGAAGTCTGGATTCCATGCGAATCGAAGATTTCCTGACATGCGGATCGAATTCCACTTCTGCAGCTTCAATTCGCTCATCTCTAATTACCACTCTGCTGTACTTACCTTCTCTGGCATTTTGACTATGGCTACATACCTCAACTTCTCCTTCCGTCACTCGCTGCTGTACTTCGCTGCTGGTGAGTTGCTTGCGATTCTGCTCTCTGGCTTCTGCTCACGGTTAGTCAATTTGTGACACATTCCTCTGTGTAGTCAACTCCGGTCTGGGATTCTGCCAAGTCCATCTCCACACTAGGAGCTCTGGTGAAAACGTCCTGAGATTGGCTTTGGCTCATACTGGGTGGGTAGCAGTTTGCTTACGTTTTTTTCCGCTAGCGGTCATTAGGTTCAGTTCTGCTGCTTCTCTCTATACTGACTACTCTGGACCATGTACCTGCATCTGAGCTCCTAACAATAATATCAAGTTATCTCCTGATTATCGGCATGTCATCAGAGGTGATTTTGGTGTGTATATTAAAAAGACCCCTGTTCAGAGAGCGCTCAGTTGTTTGTATTCCTCGCTCCCCCCTCGACACTAGTATGCGGCCATTGTTTTTGTTTTGACCATTTTTTTTTAATGTATATCAATAAAGATTATTAGTTTTACAAGACCATTCATAGGCAGTGACTTTCCTACAGTAGATTATGAATGCTGGACATGACTAGCGATGGGTGAACCTCTTAAGATTTGTTTTGTTTCAGGTGGTTTGGGATCAAGATTTGTTTCACGTCAAACAAGTTACCACAGCTTAAATTGTCTTAAAACCTAGTGTATAACACCATCAGGGCTCCTAGGAACCTATCTATAAAACATAGTGTAGAACACTGTCAGGGCTCCTAGGAATCTAGCTATAAAACATAGTGTAGAACACTGTCAGGGCTCCTAGGAACCTATCTATAAAACATAGTGTAGAGCACTGTCAGGGCTCCTAGGTACCTATCTATAAAACATAGTGTAGAACACTGTCAGGGCTCCTAGGAACCTACAGTATCTATCCTATTTCTATCTTTCTAAAGCAAAGACAGCTGAAGTTATGTCAAAGTAAACGTGACATGTATGTCTATGGAAAACAGAAGGTAAGCAGAGGACACAAGCTCCGAGATTCACCATATACTGCGTTGACACTCACTTTTTGTATTTTAACATATAAAACACTCCAAAAATGACCCTTTGTTTGGGGAAAGGTGCGTGCTTGTGTTTTTTAGACATACATGGTGGGTATATTACAAAAAGCAATGGTTTAGTAGAAAAATATGACCATTTTGATGACTTGAAGAAGCAAAAAGCTCTTAAAAATGTATCTGGCTCTGCTGCTATACAGTAAACAGAATCTTCTGTTACCTGCTCCATCTTCTGTAATTCTGGCGGCTGCATGGAACAGCTGATCTGTGTGGACTCCAGGTGTCAGACCACCATTGATCCAATACCAGTGTCTCTCTCTCTCTCTCTCTCTTCATGTTATAAACCATAGCAAATTCCATACAGGGAAATTAGTTACACCTCTATGACAAATTGAATTTTGGGTATAGATTTTATTTCTATACTTACCATCAATTAACCATATGCTGTACTGAAAAAAATCTAATAAGTGAGAGATTTTTATATTGTGTGACACTAGTGTAGGATTGGTTGTGGAGGGAATGTATATTTCTCCCAGATTCCTCTCCTATGTGAAGTAGTAGGCAGAGGCCCTTACAGGGGCGCATCGCTAATGAGGCAAAGTGAGGCGGCCGCCTCAGGCGGCACTGTCCGTCACTGTCTGGGGGGCGGCATTTTTACCATTTATTTAATGTAAACCAGTCCAGGACAGGCCGCTTTAAAAAAAACAAAGCTGAGCGGGGCCTGTCCTGGGCTGGTTTACGAGACCTCTGCATGTCAGCGCAGGCGGCGATACAATGACGTCATCGCGCCTCCTACGCTGAGACACAGACGTTGCAGACAAGAAGAGGAGGCGGCGGCTCCATCATGGGATTGCAGGTAGGTGACAATAACTTTTTTTTTATATATAAATAGGCCGTAACCTGCTGGAGTATTCCCGGCAGGTAACAGCCTATTTACCTATCGATCCCCGCGTCTGCTGTGGCCACCTCTGCTTCCCCTTCTGCTATCGGACGCAGAAGAGAGAATCAGAAGCGGCTGTGAGCGGCAGCGGGGATCAATAAGTGAGGCCAAGTACTATTATTATACTCCGGGGTCTTTTCAGACCCCGGAGTATATCGGAGACCCAGGGGAGGTGATAAACATAAAAACCATTGTTACTCACTTCTCCGGCGATCTGATGTTACTCTCAGCAGGCTTCTGTCTTTTTTGGTGACGTCCCAGGCGTCACGTGAGCCAGCCCGATGTCATTATGTTGCAACGCCGGTCTGGGCAACATTGAAGAGAGCCGAAAGCAGGGAGCGCTCCGGAGCCCAGGTAAGTAATACTGTTTTTTATGTTTGTCACCACCTTGGTCTCCGATCATTATACTGTGGGGTCCTTTAGACCCCGGAGTATAATAATAGTTCATGGGTGGGTTACTGTGGAGCAGAATACTGTGTGCAGGGGCCACTATGGAGCATAATACCGTGTGCAGGGGCCACTGCGGGGCATAATATTATGTGCAGGGGCCACTATGGAGCATAATACCGAGTGCAGGGGCCACTATGGAGCATAATACCGTGTGCAGGGTCCGCTGCAGAGCATAATACCGTGTGCAGGGGCCACTATGGAGCATAATACCGTGTGCAGGGGCCACTATGGAGCATAATACCATGTGCAGGGTCCGCTGCGGGGCATAATACCGTGTGCAGGGACCACTGTGGAGCATAATACCGTGTGCAGGGGCCGCTGCGGGACATAATACCCTATGCAGGGGCCGCTGCTGGGCATAATACCCTGTGCAGGGGCCGCTGCTGGGCATAATACCATGTGCAGGGGCTGCTGCAGGGCATAATAACGTGTGCAGGGGTTGCTGCAGGGCATAATACCGTGTGCAGGGGCCGCTGCGGGGCATAATACCGTGTAATACTGTATTAAAAAAAAAAAAACACCTACTCACCTGTCCCTTGTGCTCTGATTTCTCCCACCGCAGTCTGGTTCTGCTGCTCTGGTGTTCTCTTCTGGCAGAAGTTCCCACCACACATGACCGCTGAGGGGAACAAAACACCGGAGCAGTAGGACTGGAACGCACTGGGAGACACCAGAGCACCTTCCCCAGCCTCATATTTAAAAAGTGGTTATCCTGGACAAACCCTTTAAGGTGGCACTTGGGCTTTCCTCTGATCAGCTGTATGAAGGGGCTATGGCACCTGTGTATATCTGTGTATGTCTGTTTATAGTGGCTGTGTGATGTAATTACAGTCTTGTCACATAGACGTCCTGTGTATGTCTGTTTATAGTGGCTGTGTGATGTAATTACAGTCTTGTCACATAGACGTCTATAGGGCGAGACTGTAGTTACATTACATGGCCGCTATGAGATGAATGACACTATGTAAACAGAAGCGGTCACAGCGCTTACACAAGTACCACGGTTCATTCAAACAGCTGATCAGTAGGGGTCCTGGGTTTTTGAGCCCCACTGATTAGTTTATTAATGACCTGGAAAACCTTTTAATTAGTTAACACCTGGGGCATTATTAATAAGGGGCACTATTTATACAGGGTACACACGGACATTATTAATATAAAGATGCACTTGGGAGTATTATTCATTATGGGGGGTTATATCATATATTTTATAATTGGGGTAGCAGCAGGATGGGTATGTAGGTGTGGACAATGTGGGTTGGATGCCTGGAAAAGTGAGGAGCCAAAGGTGTCTGTGTTGCAAACTTTACAGAGACAAGTCACAGCTGGAAGAAGTGGTCATGGCGGTCCAGAGGGAAGAGAAGGGAAATGTGACCGATTAGTCAGAGACGTCACCTGTAAGTCACAAAATGTTACTGCCCTGTATTCACCTAAATGATAGAGGATAAATACCTGATTGATGGGGGTCTGTCTGCTGAGTCCCCCACTGAGCCTGAGAATTGGGTTTTTTTCCCCCACTGCGTGGGAATTCAGCCTGACTGCAGCCATATATACAGTATAGGTGTGTCACTTGGTACATGGACGAACCCGCGTGGCTCTCATTCACTTCAATGGGAGTGCCAAAGATACCCGAAGTCCAGTACTCAGCTATCTGTGGCGCTCCTATTATAGAGAATGGGGGCCACGTGGACTTGTCCATCCACCAAGCAGAAGATGTGTGAAGTTACTTTCATTGTTAATACCGTGTTGTTGATCTGATACTGAAGTAATGCAGGAAGAAGAATTCTTAAAAACTGTTTCATAAGTTTGTGTATGTTTATTGTACGACAATAACAGTGTGTGATGCTAACAGCATGTAAATGCAATTTTATATTTTTTTTTTTTTTTTGGGGGGGGGCATCTTTTGATAGTCCGCCTCAGGCAGCAAAGAGGCTAGGTTCACCACTGGGCCCTTACCTGCTAATTGATTTGTGAAGAGAATCTAGACTGGCAGCTCTCTCTCTACCTGGGGACACAAAAAGTCAGTCTGTGTAAGAGACACATGTGAGCAAGCGGTTGTTTGACATTGTTGTGTTTATGAACTGGCAGGGAGAAGCTCTCCAGCTGCTAGATAGAGTTGTTTGATGTTTAGTAAGTGCTGGACAGGCCAGGAATTTCTTTTGTTGCTGTTTTGTTTTATTTTCTGTATACCTGCAACCCTAAGAATAAAACCTTAACCAGTGTTAGTTTACAACTATCGGCTCCTATCTAATGCAGAGTATAATCTCACAAAATGAAAACAGAATTGTTGACATAGCTCTTAAAATATTTTGCCTATATTCGCAAAAAAAAGGAAAGAAACCAATATCATATCATGGTAATACACCAATATAACATTACATTACAGGGAGGAAAAGAAGAGGAAAAAGGAAAACTATAACAATAACAAAACTTTATGTTGAAAGGTGAAGGTCACCAATGAGGAAACAAAAAAAGATTGAAAGTTTATTATCAACCTGGGACACTAAACCACCCACAGGTCCTTATAGACCTTGGGTTTAGTGTCCCAGATTGCCCTGTTGTAATGCAATCTGCAGGCGCATTAAAAATAAAAAACCTTTATACTTACCTAGAGAAGGGTCCGCTCGACGCTGTTTGGCGAGAACAGTCCGGCTTATTCATGAGCTTCTTTGTTGGCACGCCTCCCGGCGCCTGCGCTGTTCTTCAGTGAAGCCAAAGATGGACACCCCGGCTTCACTACGTAATTGTGGGACATGCGCACTAAAGCCGAGGTGTACTCCTCTGGCTTCATTGAAGACCTGCGCAGGTGCGGGGAATACAGCGGCAGGGGGAGTATAAAGCTTTTTTATTTTTAACACGGCCATGGATTGCGTTATAACAGGGTGATTTGGGACACTAAACCCCAGGTCCATATGGATGTGTGGGTGGTTTAGTGTCCCAAATTGCTCTGACAGATTCCCTTTAATATATCTCAGCCTCCAGATTAAAGTAAAGAGGAATGGCAATCCTTGCTAATGTCTAACTCAATTTTGTTAAAAAAAAGAGGAAAATTGTATTTTGACCCAGTCCTACCAGACACCTACAGTATATTTTTAAAATATCTATTTCTTAGTCCCTGTTACACTAGATTCACACCAACGTTTGGGTTTCCATTCTTCGGGTGTATTTTGCTGTGGTAGACCTGCTGGAATGGTTGTAGGTTATCCATAACTTACAACCGGGAGTGAGATCTGCAGCTGTAAATGACATGACCCCGCACGTATAATGGCCCATTATGCTCCTATATAGTGTTATGAACCCCCCATGCCCCCAAACAGTATTATGACCTCCTTATGCTTTATACCAGTGATTCCCAAAGTGGTCCAGGTGGACCCCCAGGGGTCCACGGGAGACTCGATGGGGGTCTACGTTAGATCTAATCTTCATATTTTTTGACGAGTTTTGGGAATATGGTAGAAATGTAGCAGCAGGGGGTCCACCGAAACCAGTAAAATTTTGAAAGTGGTCTACGAGAAAAAAAAAGTTTGGGAACCTCTGCTCTATACAATATAATGTCCCTCTTATACTCCCATATAATGTCCCCATGCAGTTCAATGGCCCCTTAGGCCCGCATACAGTACAATTGCCTGGTTATACCCCCATATAATACCCACACCTGCCAGTATCCCCCCCCATCCCCTCTTCTTGTCTATGACAGACCCCCTCTGTTACCCTCAACCTGTTTGTACACCTCTCACAGTAGCCGCCATGCATTCTATGTTTACACTCCGTTCCCTCCTCTCCGGCACATTTAACCCTGTCAGCGCCAAAGCAGGGAAGGGGAGGAGATCCGAGGAGCAAAAAGCGGTAAATGAGAATAAGCTCTGCACTTACCATTCGGCTCTATTAACTATGCCATGAGTGCTTCTATCTATATTGATGGGGCGATTATTGCAGAAACTGAGTGGGCCCCCCTGTCTCTGTGGGCCCTGGCATCTGCTTGGGTTTGCAGAAAGGAGCCAATATTTGTAAAAAAAATGTATATTACAAAATTTTTTAATGACAAGTGATGCCAGAAAATCAAAAGTTGTCCGAAAGTTTAGTTATGATTTAACTCCGGGTCTGCCGCTATACAATAAATGGAGTCTTCTGCTACCAGCTCCATTCTATACAGGAAGAGTAGTCACACCCCTTTGACAATTTGTTTTTTGTGTATAGATTTCATTATCTCTACATTTACCTACAGTTATAGGGGGAGTCCTAAGTCCATGCTATATGCAAAACAATGCAAAAAAGAACTTGAGGGAAAATGTCCTGGAAAGATCAAATTTATGTTTTTCATTGATTTCACCATGTAACAATTTTCAAAAAAATATTTGTTCCCAGTTGTTAAGTGTGTTTTCCTGATTGTTTGTACCTTAAATGAATAGAAAAAAGTTATTATTCTCTGTAAACTTTGCTTTTGTGGTCAGCACATTGATATTTTGAAATTGATCTATTTTTAAGGATATTCACAATATTTCAAGATACTTATGAAGCTTCTGGAATTGTGAGAACTATCAAGAAGTTTCTAGAACTGCCCAGAATTATCTAGAACTTTCTGGGACTGTACAGAATTGTAGGTAGCTGTATAACTACAGTTATATAGGGCCACTATAGCCCTTCCTGAGAGACGGAGAGACAGGATCTAATTGATTGGGATTGCATAGTAAGTGGGCAATGGCCATCACAGACAAAGGGGAATTGATCTAGACAGACAGGTGTGAATTCAATATCTATTCAGATTCTGATAACAACAGTATTCACACTTCACCCCACACCCATTACAGGAGGAGCTTAAGAATGTAAATGTATATATTGTGTGTTACTCTGGTACCGGGTGATCAATCTTGCTCTGCTGAATCCTCAGTACACTCTTGAACTTTAATACTGCATGGAATAAAGACCATTTTTATCAAGTTTGGCGAGACATCCTTTTTCCTTACAGTTCACAGCAACATAGTCAATTTAGATGGCATCAAGAGGTTGTATACATCCAGCAGACGCATTTTGCTATGTACTGTATGTGGCCAGTTTATAAAGACAAGAGCGAAAAAAGTACTCTGTGGAAGCATCTGCTAAGATGTGTGAGGCCTACAAAGCATACTTCGGCATGCCTGTTGGTGACCAAGACAAACCATGGGCTCCTCATTTCACATGTGAGCACTGCAAGAAAACTCTTGAAGGTAAGTGGATAAATGCTACTCTCTTAAATAGCAGATTAACTGTGTTAATATTGTAAATATCACTAGTCATTAGTGTGAAATAGGCCTAAATCAAATTCTCAATCCAAATATTATTTTGTTTGCTTATAGGTAGGTACAGGGGAGAGAAGAGAGCCATGCATTTTGCTATCCCAAGAATTTGGCGTGAACCGACTGATCACTCAACAAATTGCTACTTCTGCATGGTGGATCCTTCCAAACGTCGCACTGGCAAAAATGCACCGCCTGTAACGTATCCTTACATTCCGTCATCTATTGCCCCAGTACCACACTGCCCTGAAATTCCTGTACCAACACCTCCAGACAGAGCCACACCACCTTCAAAAGAAAGCAGCAGGTCAGACATCGAGGAAGACGTTGAAGATCACGATTTCTCTTCATATGCAGATGAGGAGTGGAAGCCATACTACCCTAACCAAAAAGACCTCAACGATCTGATCAGAGACCTTGGTCTCACCAAGTCCAACGCTGAGCTTCTGACATCAAGGCTCAAGCAATGGAACTTATTAGATGAAAGCGTCCAAGTCACAGATCAGAGGAAGCATCACCAAGTTTTTTCCATCTTCTTCAGTCATCAAGATGGACTGTGCTTCTTCAACAATGTGGCCGGTCTATTCGAGGCTATAGGTATCACCTGTAACCCAAATGAGTGGCGCCTCTTCATAGACAGCTCATGCAAGAGCCTCAAAGCCATGCTGCTTCACAATGGGAACAAGTATCCATCTCTTCCTGTAGCTCAGTCGGTGCACCTGAAAGAGGAACACACCAGTGTCAAGATGTTGCTAGGTGCCTTGAAGTATGATGAGTACGGCTGGGAAGTTATCGGAGATTTCAAAATGGTGTCATTCCTGATGGGCCTCCAAGGTGGTTTTACTAAGTATCCTTGCTTTATTTGGCTTTGGGACAGCCGGGATACTGAAGCGCAATACCACAGGCAGGACTGGTCTCAGCGGACAGAGTTCACTGTGGGGAAGAACAATGTAAAGTGGGAACCACTGGTGGACCCACGCAAGGTGCTGATGCCACCACTACACATCAAGTTGGGGCTCATAAAACAATTTGTCAGGGCTCTAGATAAGGAGTCGAGAGCTTTCAATTACCTCCAAGATTTTTTTACCTAAGCTGTCTGAAGCAAAGATCAAAGCTGGTGTCTTCGTCGGACCACAAATCAAGAAGATCATAGAGTGCAGGGAATTTCCCAAGAAGCTGAATAGGAAGGAGAGAGCAGCTTGGAACAGTTTTGTCGCAGTGGTTCGCGGCTTCCTAGGTAATCATAAAGATGAAAACTATGTACAACTGGTTCAGACTCTGATAAAGAACTATGCTGCAATGGGCTGCAGGATGTCACTCAAAATCCATATCCTTGATGCTCATCTTGATAAGTTCAAAGAGAACATGGGAGCTTATTCAGAGGAGCAAGGCGAGCGCTTTCACCAGGACATTATGAACTTTGAATGCCGTTACCAAGGACAATATAACGAAAACATGATGGGCGACTATATTTGGGGATTGATTCGTGAAACTGATTTGCAGTATAGTCGTAAATCTCGGAAAACCGCACACTTCTGAACAGTTTTTGGTAATCTGTGTAAATTTGCAATGCATATAGTGTTCTTAGTCTGACTGTATAAATGAGAAGATGCAAAATCGTCTGTTTCTATAGTAAAAATGCATAATTTTCGTTGCCGTGGTCACAAAAGCGAAGTTTATGATGAATGTAAGCAATTTTTAATTTGTTTTAAGCAATTGGAATATAACATTTAAAAGCTGGGAACAAAATTTGTGTTACATTTCATTTTACATTATTCAGAAGCATGTCAGGGTAATATTGAACATTGTTAACCTCTTTTCTGCCAGGGAGTTTTGGAACAATTTCCATACTTTTGACATATATAAAGACAACCTTGATTCTATTTAGCAAAATCCTATTTAGTCCTCATAGCCATGTATTCCCTGAAATTAGAAAACGTGAGCATGCCGGCTAGCACTTTACATTTATGGGCGCCTTCATGCTACTTTGCATCAAAGTATGGAAATATTCTGTAAATCATGCAAAGAAGTTCGTGTTTGTGGCTGAGTTGAGAAACAGCAGAAATCTAAAATGAGAGTTCATACGTGTCACTTATGGGTGATAACTACAGAGGAGGGAACTGGTTCAAAATGAACCAGATTCAACACAAATGTTGCCAAAAAAAACAAACTTTTTGTGATCTGGTTCACATGAAATAACTAAAATATTAAAGCATGGAGAAAACAAAGAAAAAGGATCACATGATCTCAGGGATCAGGTCAGATCACCTATAATGCCTTGCAAACAGCCCTTATGACATTGGACTGCCAATCATGAGAGGCTATAGATCTAAGATCACTGATATATAAATAGCCCAGACATAAAGAGAAGATTTATGAAGACTGGAATTCCTTACACCAATCTTCATAGCCCCTCCACCGATGGAGGGTGCATTCAGCTGGTCCATGCGAACACAGGGGAGATTTCTGTCACAAATGATGATACATCAGTCCTGTGCTTGCCACGCACATTTTTTGGGGAAGTGGTGAAAGCAGCAAAAGCAAAAAAGTCAAAAAAATTTTGAGCAAAATATTTGCAACTTTGTTCTTGTGTACAAGAAATAATAAATATGCCCTAAGGCAGACATATCCAAAGTCTTCAAATTTCCACCAGCCTGCCAGCACTGTTGACTATAGCAGGCTCTGACTGGCCCACCGGAGTACCGGTAAATCCCAGGTGGGCCCCATGCCTTTAGGGGGCTTTAACAGACCCCACTGCTTTTACAATAGGCAGTGGAGGTCTGGTAACGGCCCTATTAACTTACCTATTCCCGCTCCTGCTTGCTGCCTCCTCTTCCTTCTTCAGCCTCCAGGGGCCCCCCGTTCAACCATCAGTTACTGTCATCAAGGCTGAAGAGGGAAGAGGATTGGGGAGCGGTAAGTGAATGCCGCCAGGTTCTCCCCAGTTCTGCCGATTTGGTTGTTAAAACTTTCTGCTCTCTGACGCTTCCCGATTCTTCCTGCTTTGGCCGCACATGATGTCACAACAGTAAGCAGGAACAGGGAACAGGGAGCAGAAAGGTAAGTAATGAAATAAAACATAATGCAGAACACTGTCAGGGCTCCTAAGGACCTATCCATAAAACATAGTGTAGAACACTGTCAGGACTCCTAGGAACCTAGCTATAAAACATAGTGTAGAAAACTGTCAGGGCTCCTAGGCACCTATCTATAAAACATAGTGTAGAACACTGTCGGGCTCCTAGAAATCTATCTATAAAACATAGTGTAGAATACTGTCAGGTCTCCTAGGAACCTATCTATAAAACATAGTGCAGAACACTGTCAGGGCTCCTAGGAACCTATCTATAAAACATAGCGTAGAACACTGTCAGGGCTCCTAGGAATCTATTTATAAAACATATTGTAGTACACTCTCAGGTCTCCTAGGAAACTATCTATAAAACATAGTGCAGAACACTCTCAGGGCTCCCAGGAACCTTTCTATAAAACATAGTGTAGAGCTCTGTCAGGACTCCAAGGCACCTATCTATAAAACATAGTGTATAACACTGTCAAGGCTCCTAGGCACCTATCTATAAAACATAGTATAGAACACTGTCATGACTCCTAAGAACCTATCTATAAAACATAGTGTAGAACACTGTCAGCGCTCCTAGCAATCTATCTATAAAACATAGTGTAGAATACTGTCGGGGCTCCCAGGAACCTATCTATAAAACATAGTGTAGAACACTGTTGGGACTCCTAGGAACCTATCTATAAAACATAGTGTAGAATACTCTCAGGGCTCCTAGGACCCTATCTATAAAACATAGTGTAGAATACTCTTAGGGCTCCTAGGAACCTATCTATAATACATAGTGTAGAACACTGTCAGGGATCCTAGGAACCTATCTATAAAACATAGTGTATAACACAATCAGGGCTCCTAGGAACCTATCTATAAAATATAGTGTAGAACACTGTCAGGGCTCCTAGGAATCTATGTATAAAACATAGTGTAGAACACTGTCAGGGCTCATAAGAACCTATCTATAAAACATAGTGTAGAATACTCTCAGGGCTCCTAGGAACCTATCTATAAAACATAGTGTAGAATACTCTCAGGGCTCCTAGGACCCTCTCTATAAAACATAGTGTAGAATACTCTTAGGGCTCTTAGGAATCTATGTATAAAATATAGTGTAGAACACCATCAGGGCTCCTAGGAACCTATCTATAAAACATAGTGTAGAACACTGTCAGGGCTCCTAGGAACCTATCTATAAAACATAGTGTAGAACACTGTCAGCGCTCCTAGGAATCTATCTATAAAACATAGTGTAGAATACTGTCGGGGCTTCCAGGAACCTATCTATAAAACATAGTGTAGAACACTGTTGGGACTCCTAGGAACCTATCTATAAAACATAGTGTAGAATACTCTCAGGGCTCCTAGGACCCTATCTATAAAACATAGTGTAGAATACTCTTAGGGCTCCTAGGAACCTATCTATAATACATAGTGTAGAATACTGTCAGGGATCCTAGGAACCTATCTATAAAACATAGTGTATAACACCATCAGGGCTCCTAGGAACCTATCTATAAAACATAGTGTAGAACATTGTCAGGGCTCCTAGGACCCTATCTATAAAACATAGTGTAGAATACTCTTAGGGCTCCTAGGAACCTATCTATAAAATATAGTGTAGAACACTGTCAGGGCTCCTAGGAATCTATCTATAAAACATAGTGTAGAACACTGTCAGGGCTCATAAGAACCTATCTATAAAACATAGTGTAGAACACTGTTGGGGCTCCTAGGAACCTATCTATAAAACATAGTGTAGAATACTCTCAGGGCTCCTAGGAACCTATCTATAAAACATAGTGTAGAATACTCTCAGGGCTCCTAGGACCCTCTCTATAAAACATAGTGTAGAATACTCTTAGGGCTCTTAGGAATCTATGTATAAAATATAGTGTAGAACACCGTCAGGGCTCCTAGGAACCTATCTATAAAACATAGTGTAGAACACTGTCAGGGCTCCTAGGAACCTATCTATAAAACATAGTGTAGAACACTGTCAGGGCTCCTAGGAACCTATCTATAAAACATAGTGTAGAACACTGTCAGCGCTCCTAGGAATCTATCTATAAAACATAGTGTAGAATACTGTCGGGGCTTCCAGGAACCTATTTATAAAACATAGTGTATAACACTGTTGGGGCTCCTAGGAACCTATCTATAAAACATAGTGTAGAATACTGTCAGGGCTCCTAAGACCCTATCTATAAAACATAGTGTAGAACACTGTCAGGGCTCATAATAACCTATCTATAAAACATAGTGTAGAACACTGTCAGTGCTCCTAGGAACCTATCTATAAAACATAGTGTAGAACACTGTCAGCGCTCCTAGGAATCTATCTATAAAACATAGTGTAGAATACTGTCGGGGCTTCCAGGAACCTATTTATAAAACATAGTGTAGAACACTGTCAGGGCTCATAAGAACCTATCTATAAAACATAGTGTAGAACACTGTCAGCGCTCCCAGGAATCTATCTATAAAACATAGTGTACAATACTGTCGGGGCTCCCAGGAACCTATCTATAAAACATAGTGTAGAACACTGTTGGGGCTCCTAGGAACCTATCTATAAAACATAGTGTAGAATACTCTCAGGGCTCCTAGGAACCTATCTATAAAATATAGTGTAGAACACTGTTGGGGCTCCTAGGAACCTATCTATAAAACATAGTGTAGAATACGCTTAGGGCTCCTAGGAGCCTATGTATAAAATATAGTGTAGAACACCGTCAGGGCTCCTAGGAATCTATCTATAAAACATAGTGTAGAACACTGTCAGGGCTCATAAGAACCTATCTATAAAACATAGTGTAGAACCCTGTCAGGGCTCCTAGGAACCTATCTATAAAACATAGTGTAGAACACTGTCAGCGCTCCTAGGAATCTATCTATAAAACATAGTGTAGAATACTGTCGGGGCTTCCAGGAACCTATTTATAAAACATAGTGTATAACACTGTTGGGGCTCCTAGGAACCTATCTATAAAACATAGTGTAGAATACTGTCAGGGCGCCTAAGACCCTATCTAGAAAACATAGTGTACAATACTCTTGGGACTCCTAGGAACCTATCTATAATACATAGTGTAGAACACTGTCAGGGCTCCTAGGAACCTATCTATAAAACATAGTGTAGAACATTGTCAGGGCTCCTAGGACCCTATCTATAAAACATAGTGTAGAATACTCTTAGGGCTCCTAGGAACCTATTTATAAAATATAGTGTAGAACACTGTCAGGGCTCCTAGGAATCTATCTATAAAACATAGTGTAGAACACTGTCAGGGCTCATAAGAACCTATCTATAAAATATAGTGTAGAACACTGTCAGGGCTCCTAGGAATCTATCTATAAAACAAAGTGTAGAATACTGTCGGGGCTCCCAGGAACCTATCTATAAAACATAGTGTAGAATACTGTCAGGGCGCCTAAGACCCTATCTAGAAAACATAGTGTACAATACTCTTGGGACTCCTAGGAACCTATCTATAATACATAGTGTAGAACACTGTCAGGGCTCCTAGGAACCTATCTATAAAACATAGTGTAGAACATTGTCAGGGCTCCTAGGACCCTATCTATAAAACATAGTGTAGAATACTCTTAGGGCTCCTAGGAACCTATTTATAAAATATAGTGTAGAACACTGTCAGGGCTCCTAGGAATCTATCTATAAAACATAGTGTAGAACACTGTCAGGGCTCATAAGAACCTATCTATAAAATATAGTGTAGAACACTGTCAGGGCTCCTAGGAATCTATCTATAAAACAAAGTGTAGAATACTGTCGGGGCTCCCAGGAACCTATCTATAAAACATAGTGTAGAACACTGTTGGGGCTCCTAGGAACCTATCTATAAAACATAGTGTAGAATACTCTCAGGGCTCCTAGGAACCTATCTATAAAATATAGTGTAGAATACTCTCAGGGCTCCTAGGAACCTATCTATAAAATATAGTGTAGAATACTGTTAGGGCTCCTAGGAACCTATCTATAAAATATAGTGTAGAACTCTGTCAGGGCTCCTAGGAATCTATCTATAAAACATAGTGTAGAACACTGTCAGGGCTCATAAGAACCTATCTATAAAACATAGTGTAGAACACTGTCAGGGCTCCTAGGAACCTATCTATAAAACATAGTGTAGAATACTCTCAGGGCTCCTAGGAACCTATCTATAAAACAGTGTAGAATACTCTTAGGGCTCCTAGGAACCTATCTATAAACCATAGTGTAGAACACTGTAATGGCTCCTAGGAACCTATCCATATAACATAGTGTATAACACTGTCAGGGCTCCTAGGAACCTATCTATAATACATAGTGTAGAACACTGTCAGCGCTCCTAGGAATCTATCTATAAAACATAGTGTAGAATACTGTCGGGGCTTCCAGGAACCTATTTATAAAACATAGTGTAGAACACTGTTGGGGCTCCTAGGAACCTATCTATAAAACATAGTGTCGAATACTCTCAGGGTCCTAGGAACCTATCTATAAAATATAGTGTAGAACACCGTCAGGGCTCCTAGGAACCTATCTATAAAACATAGTGTAGAATACTCTTAGGGCTCCTAGGAACCTATGTATAAAATATAGTGTAGAACACCGTCAGGGCTCCTAGGAATCTATCTATAAAACATAGTGTAGAACACTGTCAGGGCTCATAAGAACCTATCTATAAAACATAGTGTAGAACACTGTCAGGGCTCCTAGGAACCTATCTATAAAACATAGTGTAGAATACTGTCGGGGCTTCCAGGAACCTATTTATAAAACATAGTGTATAACACTGTTGGGGCTCCTAGGAACCTATCTATAAAACATAGTGTAGAATACTGTCAGGGCTCCTAAGACCCTATCTATAAAACATAGTGTACAATACTCTTAGGACTCCTAGGAACCTATCTATAAAACATAGTGTAGAACATTGTCAGGGCTCCTAGGACCCTATCTATAAAACATAGTGTAGAATACTCTTAGGGCTCCTAGGAACCTATTTATAAAATGTAGTGTAGAACACTGTCAGGGCTCCTAGGAATCTATCTATAAAACATAGTGTAGAACACTGTCAGGGCTCATAGGAATCTATCTATAAAACATAGTGTAGAATACTGTCGGGGCTCCTAGGAACCTATCTATAAAACATAGTGTAGAATACTCTCAGGGCTCCTAGGAACCTATCTATAAAATATAGTGTAGAATACTCTCAGGGCTCCTAGGAACCTATCTATAAAATATAGTGTAGAATACTCTTAGGGCTCCTAGGAACCTATCTATAAAATATAGTGTAGAATACTGTCAGGGCTCCTAGGCACCTATCTATAAAACATAGTGTAGAATACTGTCAGGGCTTCTAGGAATCTATCTATAAAACCTAGTGTAGAACACTGTCAGGGCTCATAAGAACCTATCTATAAAACATAGTGTAGAACACTGTCAGGGCTCCTAGGAAGCTATCTATAAAATATAGTGTAGAATACTCTTAGGGCTCCTAGGAACCTATCTATAAAATATAGTGTAGAACTCTGTCAGGGCTCCTAGGAATCTATCTATAAAACATAGTGTAGAACACTGTCAGGGCTCATAAGAACCTATCTATAAAACATAGTGTAGAACACTGTCAGGGCTCCTAGGAAGCTATCTATAAAACAGTGTAGAATACTCTTAGGGCTCCTAGGAACCTATCTATAAACCATAGTGTAGAACACTGTAATGGCTCCTAGGAACCTATCCATATAACATAGTGTATAACACTGTCAGGGCTCCTAGGAACCTATCTATAATACATAGTGTAGAACACTGTCAGGGCTCCTAGGAACCTATCTATAAAACATAGTGTAGAGTACTCTTAGGGCTCCTAGGAACCTATCTATAATACATAGTGTAGAACACTGTCAGGGCTCCTAGGAATCTATCTATAAAACATAGTGTAGAATACTGTCAGGGCTCCTAAGAACCTATCTATAAAACATAGTGTAGACCACTGTCAGGGCTCCTAGGAACCTATCTATAAAACATAGTGTAGAATACTGTTGGGGCTCCTAGCAACCTATCTATTCAATTTCTAGCTCTCTAAGGCAAACACAGCTGAAGTTATGTCAAAGTGAATGTGCTATTATTATACCCTGGAGTCTCTTCAGACCCCAAAGTATAATAGGTGGAGGCCCAGTGGAGATGTAAAAAGTAAAAAGAACATTTATACTCAGTTTCTGTTACTTCTTTGGGCCTCCTCGCATTGTATGGCACTTTCTGCTGCCACTTTGTCTGTCCAAGGGTCACGGCTGAAACATGTGATTGGGACAACAGGGGTGCCCAGGTTACTGCTATGGCCCAATCACCGGCCCTACTGATGAGCCCGGACCAACGATGTCGCAGAAGATCGCCGAACGTCACAAGGAGACATTGCCATCTCCACATGTAGGACTAAAAGAGGTGAGGGAAGGTGAGTATGAATGTTTTTTTTATATTTTCTACACCTTCCATGGGCCTCCACCTATTATACTCTGTGGTCTGAAGAAACCCCAGTGTATAATGCAGCGGCCATTTTAGTTTGTCTGAAATGAATCAACATTTGTTAGGTTTTGTAAGAAAACGAAATTTGAAATACTCAGGTCGAAATTGGCTTGTTACAAATCAATTCGCCCATCTCCAGTTATTATATACTGATCGGTATCAGGGAGAAAGGATACATACTGCCAAGAGTGAGCTAACTATCGCTCCCACACTGAGCGGATAATGTGAACCACTATGCTCAGAGTCCCAGAGGGGAGCGGCAGTATTAGCTATCGCACGCTCTGTTTTAATTCCAAGTTGAGTGAGGAGCAAATGCCGCTCCACTCTGATAAAATTCACACTGGAGGGGGATGGTGGTATCAGTCTCTGTCAGCTGGTTGTTTGTGTCAGTGTGCTGGCAGTCTCAGAGCTACACTGACAGTACATGGAGCACCTCTATGTGTACAGTATATGATTGGAAACACGTGATACTCTTTGAGTTGAAAGGTAAGTATAGGAGCATGGAGAGACACTCTAACTGACCCTGGCAATTCTGTCCCTATGCTCCTGCCTGTTAAAACCACTACCAATGTACTCAGGGGGATGGCATTTCTTTTTCTAATCAGTGGCTACTTATTGTATTAAAGCAAAAGGTAGCGGTCGATACTTTTTACCCACTTATCCACACTCCTGTGCAGGCCAGCCTCTGCTGCCACCTCTAGGCGGCGCTGCACTTACTTCACAACACTGAAGGACGTACTGTCCTGGCGTTCTTCAACATCAGCTACAGCATACCTTGGAGGCAGCAGAAGAGCCTGCCTGGACAGGAGCCTAGATGGGTGAGTAAAAAGTATCGTCCGTTATCTATTGCAATAATACAATAAGTAGCGGCCGATTAAAAAACGAATGCTGCCTCTCAGTCATATACTTGGTGGGGTGGCCCTCAGTCATATACTGTTGGGGGGCCATAAAAAGGGGGGTCATATACTGTTGGGGCCATAAAAAAGGGGGCATATACTGGGACATAAAAAGGAGGTCATATATTGGGGGGCATAAAAATGGGTGCCATATACTGTGGGGAGGGCAAAAAGGGGGACATATACTGTGTGGGGGCCAGGAAAAGGGGGTTATATAATGTGGGGGTGGGCAAAAAGGCGGGTTGTTGTGGGGTGGCAAAAAAGGGGTTACATACTGTGGAGGGGCAAAAAAGGGGTGTCATATACTGTGGGGACCCTAAAAAAGCAGGCGGTCATATATTGTGTGGAGACAAAAAAAATGGGGAAATACTGGGGAGGGGCCATATACTGTATGGACACCAAAATAAGGGGGGCAGTACACTGAGTGTGAGGGGACGCCTTCAGCTTCTTCTGGGGACGCAACTGTCCTAATTAGGGTCTCCTTCATAGACTAACTGTAACATGTAAGCAGTGTACTGGATGGACATTGCAGATTGGGAGTAAGCGCCTTTATACGCAGTATCTGAGCTATATCAATAAAATAAAGTTCTAAAGAATATTATTCTATGTGTTCACTATAAAAAGATATAGCAAGAGCCGTGGCACTGCACCCATCCAAACATTACTTACACACAATGGAGTTTTTCACCAACAAGTCAACATGACATTGGAGTCAGTGGTGATTAGGTTCACGAAGAATACCTACACAGTCCAGCCACGAAATAGAAGAAAAAGAAAGATGCCTCTCTATGTTTTCTTCTTAAAAAGCATCAGCATCACGGCAGATAAACATTGGCACTTACAGGTAAGAACCAGTTTTTTACTGTGTTGGAAGGACACTGGACAAATGGGCAGGAGAAGCAGAAACCCCACGATGGGTGGCTACTCTGGTCACTATGATTTTCCTTTCCCACCAAACCTCTTGCATGCAATGGTGTACAAATCTGAGGGCAGATTCATCTAAGAACAAGTTTTACTGTGTAATTTTTGTAAAAAGATAAAGACCATGTCTCTTTGGCAACATCCGTGCAGGGAAAGAGACTCATCTCATCTCATCTGATGCTTCATCTTCAGTGGTTCAGTGGTCATACTCAGTCTAATGCAACAACAGGATGCAGAGGCTTACACCAAGTTCACACTCGTGTTTGGCTCTACATCATTCGGGTCCGCATGGGGACCCGAAAGACAGAGAGCCTGTCCGCTTAAATGGCGGTTACCCGAGGACAGCCATGGACCCCATAGACTACAAACCAGTGGAGAGAAAAGTCCTCCTACAGAGACTCCATTGCATATGTGAACCTAGCCTTAACAGTATTTAACTCTGTGCATCAACAGGGGACAAAAATGGAAAAGTATTTAGTCTCCGGTGGCAACAGGGAACAACAATTTAGCAACATGCAATGGTCTGTGAGGAGCTTACGTCTTAACTACCAGTGCAAGCAACTTGGGAATCCACAATCTGGAATGTTGGTCTCCTAGAAGCACAACTTTGGTGTCTTTACTCACTTGCTACACTGCTCAGTAATCGCACTCATTCTACACATGTCTGCTTTGCAGGACTGTCTTTTTCCCCACTGTTATCTGCCAATTCTTGCTCTGGTTCTGCTCCATTTTTGCGTGAAATCTCAGGGCTCCAATGGACAGATCTTCGGTACTATACACTGGCCTTTCTTTCTTTGTTTGTTGAAACTCTGGGTAACACTGCTACTGGATCCTGGGCTTCTGAAGCTCCACCCTTCTTCCTTGATAGACCATGCACCCTTTCCTGCTGTCAGTCTGGGGCTCCTGTTTTACAGGCAACCAGTGCTCTCTTTCGACCTAGAGGAGCACCAGAGGAAGAAGAGCTATGTTGAGTAACACATGAGATGCTGGTCTCCCACCTGACAATGGTGGTTCGGGGGTGCACTTTGGCCGAAATAAATATAACTAGCTGATGTAGTGGCAGTTTAATGGGCAGCAGCTTACGACCCTTTTTACTTAAAAACTTTACGGTTTCACATTGATCAACGAGGAGGTGCAAATTTCTTCTCAGGTCCACGTGTTTTGTGTAGAGCGCTGGAGCAGTATTACCTCTTCCCTCTCTCCTGATGGTACCTTAAAACTATTCTTGGGTGACCCTAGGCAAAATGTCCAACTTCAGGACTCTCTGAGGTCTTCCTTGGCCTGGGCAATGCCACATCTCCTGGGTAGTTAGCAGGCCTGTGGAATCGGAAGGCCAAACCACCAACTTTTATTTTTCCACAGTCTGATTCTGATTCCAACTCCTGCTCCGATTCTGACCCCTTCATTAATTGATTTTACATAGGGATGAATATGACCAGTGCTGCACACGTTGCCTGTCCACTAGCAGTTTCCGTCACCCGCACGATCAGCTGTTTCGATGCTTGCAGATCAAGTTCTTGGGGAACTTTTGTAGATGCCCCTGTATGGTCCATCTTCCTGCCCTGCTGGGGTAACTGAAATATTGCTTTGGGAAATTTCCTATATATACACACTCGCTTTGAGTATTGCTGCCAACAGAAACATCAGCTGCTGGATACAAGAGTGTGACAAAATATATGGTCAGAAGCAGCTTTGCTTCTATTCAAGATCTGAGGTTCCTTGGTGCCATTGCTACAGTATATGGCTCAGTACACTGTATACAGCTTCCAGCTCCCTACACTGTAGTGGTGGCCCTGCGGAGCCATAATAGGAGCAGAGCTGCTTTCAGCTTGTATACAAGGCAGCGAAAACAGCTGATTGGTGCGGGGTCCAAGTGTTGGACCTCCACTGATCTGATACTGATGACCTATCCTGTGGCTAGGTCATCCAGGTCCATTGTGCCTGGGTCTCAGACAGCCCCTTTAAGGGTAATCTACAATTAGTCACATATTTTTTTTTCTCCTGACATATATTCTGTATATTATAGTCCAAAAACCGACCCCCCAGTTAGAGCTTTTAGAGCAGCCCTTTATTAATGAAAGTCCATCTATAACTTAGATACATGAGTCTAAGAAACTGCTCAAGAGCTGAAGAGCGAGCGCATACTTCATTATTATCAACAGATCGTAAAACAGAAGAAACGTAACCTAGAGATTATTATAAATCTAGCAATCCAGACTGATGGCGAGCTATGTAGCGTGCCAGCTCCTGCGATCCGAGCAGCGGTGAGCGTGCAGGCTCAATATAGCCGTATCATTTATAATATACGGCGCAGATGTTCCAGGGAGTTTATCCTTTCCATAGACGTACTGTAAACAGCGCAGTCTGCAGGATCTTACTATATTTGTACATCTTACATGAGGTCACGTGATGCGGCCACTTGTTAATTCATGAAGGTTAATGAACTTCTTTGCAATTTTTTTCTTTCGCTTGCCAGAAGAGGGGCTGATAGCAGAAACATTGTCTACTCCCCCATTACAAACAGGAAATGTCTTCTGGGTTGTGCAGCGAGGACCATGGATTGTTTCATCTGCTCTGACAGTCTTTAGTTGTACTTTTAGGTTCTGACATTTCCTCTTTTTTTTTTGTAAAACCAGGAAATAACATACAAGAGGAAAAAAGTTAAATTTTGGAAACGCGACAGATTTCTCTTAGTGTCAAGTCCCTGAATTTTGTGACGTCTGGTGGGATTGCTTGTAAACTTGGAGCAGATTTTCTCCCAGAGATGCTTAGAGATCGAGGTCTTTGGAAACTTCTGCAGAAGCCTCTGTATGATCCATCATCCTGCCCTGCTGGGGAAAACTGAAATATTGCTTTAGGAAATTTCCAAGGACCGAATCATATATACACAGTCGCTGAGAGTATCGCTGGCTACAGAAACATCACAAGAGCGTGACAATGTGCTGCAGCCCACCTCTGTACTTCTGTCTACTGACAGGTAAGAGTGCATGAGTCTTTTCTTTAAGAACATGCCACACTGCACATAGTGTAATGTAGATATTGCACAGCTGCATTTCATATTGACCCCCTTGAGGCTATACTACAGATGTAGCAGTCTTCAACCTGACATTATAACTTGCTGCAGCATGATAACTTATCACTTATAGGAGTTGTGCAGTATTTATGGCAAACTCAGGGGTATCCAGAGGAGGTATTAAATAAAAAACCAGACATATTCACCTACCCCCGGTGCTCTCTTGTCCAGTGCCCTTTCCTCCCATGCCCGTTCCATACCTGTGACCACTGAGGCCACTGATTGATCTCAGCAGTCACGCGAGGCTCTTCACTTCCAGTGTCAAGAGTCCCTGCACAGTAGGAAAGGGGACTAGACAATGGAACGCTAGGGATGCCATATTAATTTTACACCCACCTTAGCTGTCCCTGAGATTGCCATGGAGGGGTATGCTGGTTATTTTAAGTTACCTCCTTTTCACAGGTAGGTGATAACTTGCGGATGGGTGGGAGTTCGATCCTGAGACCCCCACTGATCATGAAAACAGGATCCTGTACCCCTGAATAGACCAACAGGTTGAACATACATGCTGCCTAATTCATGCAATGGAACCCCATTCTCAGTGGGGATCCCAGCGATCAGATCTGCACCAATCAATAAATTACCCCCTAGGATTACTTGTAATGGGTGGACTAGCCGGGATTACGTTCCGCATTCCGCTTGAAAAATGCAGAGAGAAAAGTCCTGTTTGCCGTGTAACTTACTTGTCATGTTCACTCTGAGTTTTCAGTATATGTTCTCCAATTTTGCTAAACATATCGATAGACTTACATGGAATGTGGTTTTTAATACAATGGCAAAAATTTACTATGTGGTGTATATATATATTTACAAGTGGAGTCAATGGGTGATGAATGCATATGGCATATAAATGCATGATACCACAAGCACACGCGTCTATTTCTTGTCCAAAGATTGTGATATCACAAGTTGTGTCAGATAAAGTAACAAACTCAGCTCTGCTTCACTTGTACCCATCCGGTTATGGACTGTAGCATGATAGAATGAGAAGTTATACCAAGGACTTAGAGGATATTTGCAAGGTGGGCATGCTGAGACTAGAATGGCATATTTGCCATTTATTTATAAATCCATATGATGTTTTATCTAGATTTTCCCTTATTGATCTTTTACCTTTATTTTAGACTGTAGCAATATATATGTTACTATATTTTCCCAGTATATAGATTGGTAGTAGTGATAGGATTTGCATTTGCTCACTAGGTTCTAAGCAGGGTGCTTAAGGGGGCTCAACCTAAATGTGTTGCTCTTTGTCATTTGTTCAGTGCTAAATACCTTAGTAATATTGCCTTGGATGATCTCATGTACAATATCAAAAGGCTGTGGGTGTTAAAGGGGGTTTCTGGGCTAAAAATATTGATGAGATATCCTGATATCTTGAAGATCCAACATCCAGGGTTCTCAGTAGCCGATACACAGAGAATGGCACAGGAAGCAGACAGCACCCTTCTCTGTGTAGTGGCCAGATCAGGTACTGCAGATCAGCTCCCATTTATTTGAACGGGACCTAAGCTGCAGTCCCTCAGACCAGCCACTACACAAAGAAAGGAGCTGTCTGCTTCCTGCCCCATTCTCTATGTATCAGCTGCTAAGAAAAGCTGAATGGTGGGGTGTGGCATTCTGCTGACATGACCGAAGGGCAAAGTGACTTTAGCAGTCATGTCTTGCCTTATCCATTTCATGCTGTATCGATCAGGTCTTCTGATTATAAATTTCAGTGTAATCCCCATTTAAACGGGCTTTCCACATGAATATTTGTAATTATTTTTCTAGCCAGGGGCTGATCCAGAACAATGGTGACTCCTATATAACACATGTATGGAGCTCCGTGCCATTTTTGTAAAGGAGGAAACGGTGGCCAGAGGCTATAAGGTTCAAAGTGACTCCTAAACCAACAATAATTCTTTGTAGGGGCCTTTAATAGGAGTCAAAACATACATTTGTGGCCATAAACTAATGAAGCAATGCCGAGTAAATTATATTTTTATCAATATTCAAATCAGTCTGCAAGTGCACAGGGGGCGGGCTCATCTGCCAGGTTTGTCTATAGACATGGAAATGTCAATCGTGGCTAAAAGGACAGAGTGAGTCTTCCTACAGACAAATCTGACAAATCAGGCTCCGCCTCCTGTGCACTTGCAGGCTGATTTGCATATCCACGAAAAGATGATTATCTCTCCATTGTTATCTCTTTGTAGTCACAATGGTATGTCTCCGCTCGTATTAATGGTCCTTACACAGTACTATTATAGGTTTGGGAAGCATTTTGGACTCGCTTTCAGTATAACCTTCGCAATAATAAGTCTAAGAAAAGAAACAGTTGGAGGTCCTAAATGTTGGAGGTCCCAGAGTAACTGTACCTTTTGGCCATGCTATATTTCAACCCTAACATTAATCATTATTGAATGTTTCAGCTATATATGGTTGAACCTCATGAGATTTGTTTTGATGAATATTTGTGAGGTTCGGTTTTCCATTTGCGTTGGGCGGAACTTATCTGGCACGATCTCCTCAGACCCCAGAGTATAATAAAAGGAGGGCGAGGGGACATGAGTATATACTCACCTTGCTACACATCTCTTGGGCATCCTCATGGCGTTCTGCTGTCCCTCTGTGTCCTCTTCAGGCCTCTTCAAGCCTTTGGCTGAGGTCACATGCCCCGGGGTCACATGGGGAGCGCTGATGTCATGACGCTATGACCCAGGAGAGGTGAGGCAAAGTAAGTATAACTATTTGTAATTTTTATGCACCTCCTCTGGGTCTCCATTAATTATTCTCTGAGGTCCGAGGTATAAAAATGTTTTGTGGGTGACAAACCCTAAAGGTTTCGGGTTCAGGTCGAGCCTAGAAAGTTTCAGTCAAATCTGGTTCCATCCAAATCAGTTTGATCATTACTAGTTGAAACTCACAGACTTAAAATATATGAGATCCCTTTAAAGTAAACTTTCACAATAGAATTTTAGTTTACTGCCAGCTCCTAAACCACAACCCCGGACCTTCCACCCTGAGAAACCTAAGCTTCATGCCAGAAAGCATTATGGCAGTGCTATTACTTGGCTGTTAGCTCTGAGTGGAAAGAGATCTTTTGCAAGGAGAGAGACAGATGACTGTATGGCAAAATCCATCTGTCAGGCCCTGGGTTCTGGAAGCGGACTGTCTGATCTCTGACAACAACAAATCCCACTAGGCAATGGAGATCTGTTTTGTCACCAGGTGCACACATAGACTGTTGCTATGCATTAGCTCTAAGGGCTCGTTCATAAAATAATATACCATTTCCCCAGAGTGAAATGCTGAACCAGAGCTTCGACACTCCACCGCAGCTTTCGACCACTTATAGGCCCATCAATGAAGAGTCTTACATCGTGGACTCTGCGACTGAATCAGTCTTGGAACCTACGGTAAGGTCGAGCAGGGCGCTTAGTTTGAAAATGAGAGGCAGAATCTGAGCAGAATCTACCTCTGATTTGGGAGCAGAATCCGCCTCAAAATTAGTGGCAGATTCCACCATGTGAAGGGGTCCTAAGGATACGTTTCTGCCACGGTTTACTGGCTTTATAGCCTCAGATGAATGGGGCTGATCAGTGGTGTGGTTCGTACCATGAGCTCTGTGTCTGGATCAATGGGAGGCAGATGGAGGGTAGAATTTAGCACTGATTTTGAGATGAAATCTGCATAAAATCAGCCTGAAATTCTACTATATTAACATACCCTTATAATGCAGAGAGCTATAAGGAGCAGTGCTCATCATTTACTGCATACTTACAGATAATTCTTACATACTAAATGGGAAAAAACTGGATTAAACTGACATACCTTAGATTTGTACCCTAGGTTCATGTGTTGGCTGGATTTACTGTACTTATCTATGTTGCTAAGAATCCCTGCCTCCCAGCGACAATTGTGTGAATCTAGGGTCAGCCATATTAGTTGACAAAAACTGAAGTGCAGCAACTAATGTCAGGTGGCTGCTTTAAAGGCAAATTATATAAATGATGAATTAAAATGAGTTAGGTTTAGGTTCCATGTTGCAGAAAAGCAGCTTTTTTTGTTGCAGATTTTACTGCGTTTATTTGAGCCAAAGCCAAGAATGGCTACAGAAGGAATGGGAAATATATAGGAAGTTCTTATACATCTCCCTTCTGCTCAATCCACTCCTGACTTTGGCTCAAAAAAACACAGCAAAAACTGCAACAAAAAAAAATGCATTTCCACAACGTGGAGCCACAAAATGAGAACATATTATCGTCCTGAAGGTTGACGTATAAGAATGTGGTTACTGTTGGGGTCTTAGCAAGAGGACTCTGTGAACAGGGTGATCCTTCTGACAAGTAAAGGATGTCTAGCCCTTTAGGGCAGGGATAGGTGGGAAATAAGTTAGCCCTTTAGTGGGTGGAATGGGATATACTAAATTGCTAATATGAAGCTATTAAATTTAGGATAAAAAGCATATACCTGTGATATATGGAATATTAAAGGGGTTTTTGTTGGAAAATTTAATTTTCGTACTGATGGGAAGGTCATTGGTTTGTGATCTGTGGAGGGGCAACACCTGGACCTCACAAAGACCAGCTGTTCCAGCAGCCTCCAGGTGCAGGAAGATGCTAGTAGATCCCCTGCATGTGCAGTGCCATTATTATTCAAGTAATAGGAACAGCTCAGCAGCCCAGTCCCTGTCCAAAGCCCCATCCAGGACCTTTCCTATTACTGAAACAGGAGTGACACTGCCCATGCATTAGCAGCTGTTGGACCCCCATAAATCACATACTGTTGACCTATCCTGTGGAAGTATCTGACACCCAGATCTTGCACAGATCAGCTGGTTCAACAGGCTCTGGGTGCTGGAAGCTGCTGGTGGATGGCAGGGCTATACTAGTAATAGGAGCGACGTTGCTGCACCTCTCCTATTACTTGTATAGGAACCGTGCTGCACGTACTCCCCGTCCACTAGCAGCTTCCGGCACCCAGAGGCTGCTGCAACAGCTGATCTTTGTGGGGTTCAACTGTTGTACCCCCACAGATCACATACTGATGATCTATCCTGTGGATCGGTTATGCGTATGAAAACTTATGATTTGGGGTCAGAAAACCCCTTTAGGCTAAGGCCCCACACAGTAACATTCAGTGAGAGGCCGAAACAGCTCTCAATATAAGAGAAAGAGTGAAAAAATGCAGGATTTCACAGAAAGGAGACAAAATGTGTTAATAAAGTATATTAAAAAATGTATTTACTGTATGTACAAAGAATAGAAAAAAGCGAAGCGGCACTCACGATTCTGTAAAACCTTCTCTTGCTTTATTAGTAGCTCATCACAGGATAAACGATATACAGCAGCATGCCATAGACACAAACTGTTTGGGCAACGGCCGTTTTGCGCTACCGCGCTTCCTCCGGCCATCAGTCGTATAACACATACTGCAGCCATCTTCCTTTTACTCTCTTCCGAGACGAACGTAATGACGTAAATGACGTGTCTAGGAAAAATCTGCGCATGCCATACATTGCGTCCCGTCGGATGAAAGCACCGTCTCCACCCTCCAAAAACATCCATCTAGGAGACAGTGCATTCATCCGACCATTTCTATACACAAATATCAAAAAGAATTGTTTCAAACAAATAAAGAACACAAAATGTATTTATGATACATTTACTGCCAGAAAATGCTTTAAAAAAAAATGTATGTAAGGCCCGGTTGACATCTGCTTTTGGGTTTCCGTTCGGGGAGTCCGCTTGGGGACCCCCCGAACGGAAACCTATACGCATAAAAAGCGGTTTACCTGGGAAACCCACGGTCCCCTTAGACTATAATGGGGTCCGTGTGGTTTTCCGCTCGGTTTCGCACGAAACATGCGAAAACCGAGCGGAAACCACACGGAACTTGTTATAGTCTATGGGGTCCTGTGGTTTCCCAGGTAAACCGCTTTTTATGCGTATAGGTTTCCAAACGCAGATGTGAACCGGGCCTCATATATCATTATAGGGCAATTTATGCAAAACCATAGACCTCTGATTCTGATGACAGATGATCTTCCTTGTCTGCCACTTGATAAGAATATTACAAAGCACTTAAAGAATGTTAGTATTAAAAGATGCATCTGGTGCGCTGTCACTGGAGAGTTGCAGTGCGCATCTTCACAAAGCCGTCCACGACCTCCGCTGCTGCTTACCACATTGTAGATAAGTGTGACACATTCCACAAGCTCAGGATTGTTGCTATGTGCACCTCCCTCACCGCTATCTACTTCAAAAACTGCTGGAAAACTCTCAAAAACTATAATCTTTGTACAGAGCAGAGCGCGGCCAAGGAGGAGCAAATTCCTGCGGCTGTGTTACAAATCTCAGAATGCAGACTACTGCTGACGCTAAAGCCCACCGTATATATTTTATAGATTTTTTTTTTTCCTCCATGTGAACATACCCTTAGGCTGAGGCCCAACGTTGTGGAAGTGCTGCTTTTTTTGTTGCAGATTTTGCTGCGTTTTTTTGAGCCAAAGTCAGGAGGGGATTTAGCAGAAGGGAAATATCTAAGAGCTTCTTTTATATTTCCCATTCCTTTTCTAGCCACTGTTAATTTTGCTCAAAAAACCACAGCAAACCCTGTATCAGAAAAAGCTGCTTTTCCGCAATATGGGGCCTCATCCTTAAAGGGGTTGTCTACGACCCAGCAAATTTTGATACTAATGACTAGAGATGGCCAAAGCCCCCCAAATATTTGTTTCACTTCAGGCTCAGGTGGCTCGGGTCCCTAATTTGGTTTGAGTTGAACAAGTTCAGATAGAACCAGAAGTGAATTTATTATACTTGGAGGCCCAGGTGAGGTGTAAAAACTAAAAAACATTTATACTCACCTTCCCTCACCTCTTTTGGGCGTCTGGAGTTTTCCCTCAGTCTCTTTGATGATGTCATGCGCCCGGGGTCACCACTAAGACCTGTGATTGGACCTGAACATTCACATGATGACGCTCTGAATGCCCATGTGATCACTGGCCTCAGCGATGACCACAGGCTCATGACATCACCAAGACACTGAGGGAGAGCTCCGACATGCCCATGTGACTGCTCAGCCCCAATCACAGGCCTTAGCAGTGACCTTAGCACATGACGGCAGGAGAGCGCCGAGCACTGCAAGACCTAAAAGAAATGAAGGAAGAGGAGTATAAATGTTTTATTTCTTTTCATCTACCATGTGCCTCCACTTATTACTCTCTAGGCTCCGAAGATTATAATAATTTACCACAATGCATGTTGTGGTGGCCATTTTAGTTAGTGTGAGACGAATCGTCAATTGTTTGGTTTTATTAAAAAACTAACAATTTGGAATATTCTGGTCGAGCCTGGCTCTGAACCAATTGGTTCACCCATCTCTACTGTCATCAGTATCAGATCAGTCACGGTCTGAAACCTGGACCTTGCGCCGATTAGCTGTTTTGCCTGCCGGGAGCCATATACAAGGCCGGAAGCAGCTCTGCTCCTATTCAAGTGAATCGGAGCTGTGCTGCAGTTTCAGGTACTACCGCTATAGTGTGTGGATAGGAAGCTGTATACAGAGCTCCATACACTGCTGTGGTGGCGCTGGGAACTTGAATAGAAGAAGGCTACACATTATGCATACCATATGTGCTTATTGAAGTCCAGGATTGCCACAAAAGGGTTATTTTCAGCATTAGAAATATCTTGTGCAAAGATTTGTACTTTCTCAGCACTTACAGTCAGAGTATAACATATCTGGCGATTATCAGTGTGTACGGCCTAATACCACGGAGAATAGAGGAATGGACTCAGTAACATGAATGACCATGTAAAGGCAAGAGGATCTTCATATTGCAAAAACTGCAGGACTGCCATAAAATGACAGTATCTCTGTAATAACAATCCCAAATCCTCCCTGAGATATGGCCGGGCTCCATATCCTGCAATTGAACAGCTGAACACTTCAGTGTTTTATCTGAAATTCTCCAGGAATGACACTGCACATCCTGCCCCGCTCCCATAGATTAACACCAGGCTGCTTTCTGCTGAAAATGTTTGGATAAAAATAGTAAAAAAAAAAATCTTCCTTTCATATTAGCTGATTCCAGCACCCATGTACAGTCATGGCCAAAAGTTTTGAGAATGACACAAATATTATATTTTCACATGATCTGCTGCCCTCTGGTTTTTATGTGTGTTTGTCAGATGTTTTTATCACATACAGAAATAGAATTGCATTCATATTATGAGTAACAGAAGCTTATATTGACAGTTAGAATGAGTTAATGCAGCAAGTCAATATTTGCAGTGTTGACCCTTCTTCTTCAGGACCTCTGCAATTCTCCCTGGCATGCTCTCAATCAACTTCTGGACCAAATCCTGACTGATAGCAGTCCATTCTTGCAGAATCAATGATTTAATTTTGTCTGAATTTGTTGGTTTTTGTTTGTCCACCCGTCTCTTGATGATTGACCACAAGTTCTCAATGGGATTAAGATCTGGGGAGTTTCCAGGTCATGGACCCAAAATCTCTATGTTTTGTTCCCTGAGCCATTTAGTTATCACCTTTGCTTTATGGCAAGGTGCTCCATCATGCTGGAAAAGGCATTGTTGAGCGCCAAACTGCTCTTGGACGGTTGGGAGAAGTTGCTCTTGGAGGACATTCTGGTATCATTCTTTATTCATGGCTGTGTTTTTAGGCAAGACTGTGAGAGAGCCGATTCCCTTGGCTGAGAAGCAACCCCACACATGAATGGTTTCAGGATGCTTTACAGTTGGCATGAGACAAGACTGGTGGTAGCGCTCACCTCTTCTTCTCCGAATAAGCTGTTTTCCAGATGTTCCAAACAATCGAAAAGGGGATTCATCAGAGAAAATGACTTTACCCCAGTCCTCAGCAGTCCACTCCCTGTACCTTTTGCAGAATATCAGTCTGTCCCTGATGTTTTTTCTGGAGAGAAGTGGCTTCTTTGCTGCCCTCCTTGAGACCAGGCCTTGCTCCAAGAGTCTCCGCCTCACAGTGCGTGCAGATGCACTCACACCTGCCTGCTGCCATTCCTCAGCAAGCTCTGCACTGCTGGTAGCCCGATCCCGCAGCTGAAACACTTTTAAGAGACGGTCCTGCCGCTTGCTGGTCTTTCTTGGGCACCCTGGAGCCTTTTTGGCACCAATGGAACCTCTCTCCTTGAAGTTCTTGATGATGCGATACATTGTTGACTGAGGTGCAATCTTTCTAGCTGCAATACTCTTCCCAGTTAGGCCATTTTTGTGCAGTGCAATGATGACTGCACGTGTTTCTTTAGAGATAACCATGGTTAACAGAAGAGAAACAATGATGGCAAGCACCAGCCTCCTTTTAAAGTGTCCAGTGGTGTCATTCTTACTTAATCATGACAGATTGATCTCCAGCCCTGTCCTCATCAACACCCACACCTGTGTTAATGGAGCAATCACTGAAACGATGTTAGGTGGTCCTTTTAAGGCAGGGCTGCAATGATGTTGAAATGTGTTTTGGGGAATAAAGTTCATTTTCTAGGCAAATATTGACTTTGCAAGTAATTGCTGTTAAGCTGATCACTCTTTATAACATTCTGGAGTATATGCAAATTGCCATTAGAAAAACTGAAGCAGTAGACTTTGTAAAAATTAATATTTGTATCATTCTCAAAACTTTTGGCCATGACTGTACATAACAGAGAAAGAATAGCACTATGTGAAGGTCTCGGCACATTGAACACGTAGTCCTGTCTGCAGGCGGCATGTTATAGAGCAGGAGGAGCAGAGAAGATTGATGTATAGATCGTGGGAAAAGATTCAGTATAACTTATATTTTATTCACTTTATTCAATAACTCCCCGAGTGCCGCTTCCACTTGGTTCCTGTGTATTTATGTGTATGTCTATCTATCTGTCCGTATAAACATATAAATACACAGGGTAAATATACCCAGATCACTATCTACATACAGCACCAGAACCAAGATCACTATCTGCATACAGAACCAGAACTGAGATCACTATCTACATACAGTACCAGAACCAAGATCACTATCTACATAAAGTACCAGAACCAAGATCACTATCGATATACAGAACCAGAACTGAGATCACTATCTACATACAGCACCAGTACCAAGATCACTATCTACATAAAGTACCAGAACCAAGATCACTTTCTACATACAGCACCAGAACCAAGATCACTATCTACATACAGCACCAGAACCAAGATCACTATACACAGTACCATAACCCAGATCACAATTTATATATAGCACCAGGACCAAGATCACTATCTACATACAGTACCAGAACTGAGATCACTATCTACATTCAGCACCAGAACCAAGATCACAATCTACATACAGCACCAGAACCAAACCAAGATCACAATCTACATACAGCACCAGAACCAAGATCACAATCTACATACAGCACCAGAACCAAGATCACAATCTACATACAGCACCAGAACCAAGATCACAATCTACATACAGCACCAGAACCAAGATCACTCTCTACTTACAGAACCAGAACTGAGATCACTATCTACATACAGCACGAAAACCAAGATCACAATCTACATACAGCACCAGAACCAAGATCACTATCTTTATACAGTACCAGAACCAAGATCACTATCTTTATACAGTACCAGAACCAAGATCACTATGTACATACAGCACCAGAACTGAGATCACTATCTACATACAGGAATCGAAATGTTCAATGATGTAGATGGCACTGTCACAATAAATGAGTATTGAAGTTAGGACCTAACCTGTAAGTATCAGTAATCAAGAGTCGTCGTACTCATATAAAGATGCAATAAAGCTTGTGAATTTATTCACCAGTCACTTATATATATCTACTTTTCCTCTGAGATACATGAGAATGGGCCCCTCTACCTACAGGGCCCCTCTGCAGCTGCACAGGTTGCATCAATAGTATGTCTGACCCTGTTACACGTTGTGAAATCCAGTTATCTGGAGCCCAAGCTGCTGTCTGTAGTGTCTGCCATGATGAAGAGTTCTTCACTTTTCTACTAGACTCTGTAAACTCTTGATCGTTTTCAAGGTCAGTGAATGGGATTTCTATAGTTTACATTACAGACAGCTGAAAACCCAAACAGACTTAATACAGTTCTCACAGCTGAGACTTTGTTACTGTTGTATCCAAACTAGACAATACAATGATTAAAGGGATTGTCTGAGAGCTTAATTCAACAATTGTACTGTAGTATAAGAAATCCAAAAAAACAACATTACACCCATGTCAAAGGGAGTCTGTCAGCAGTATCCAGCCCCACACGTAGGTTGGTAGTCCCCGGAACCAAATGGTGTTTTCTGCTTGTGAATTGATGCCAATATGTAGATAAGCTCTTTGGGGCAATAAGGGCATTGCCACTTTCTTCTTTGGAGCACTCTTGTTACTCCGTAGAGCTCAATGGCATGTTGACAAAAATGGCGATATCTCAGCAACGGAGCAAGTGATTCACAAGGAGAAAATGCCATTTCATTAAGATGACCCCAACCTAATCTATCTGCAGGATTGATATCCTGAGTTCTGCTGACAGACTCCCTTTAAATGTCTTATTCTCCAGTGGGAGTGATTTTTTTTTTTCTCTAAAGCAATGGCGCACCTTACACCCACATGACTGCAGCAGCCCATCACTCAGGTAGGAAGCAGAGGGAGAGTCACTCTATTTAGGTGGTTTCCAGAACGAAACACAACCATCAGTCCTTTCTGGCCTCAGCCCACCATAGCAAAAAAAAATTCTCACTTTAATACAAATGTAAGACGATGATAGTGAGCGATGATGGGGCAGGATGTTATAGCAATGGTGCCGGCGTATAAAACATGTTTTACAGTAAATGAACTTTGTCCGGCTTCCATTTGAGATTATAAAAGTTAATCGAGGACATTTGCAGCAGTGTAATAACCCGTCACTGGTTTTATTTATGGCTGGTCTGGCTTTGCTCTTTGGGGTGAGAGCTTACTAACCTGGGAAAAGTTAGAAACAAAAGAATCTTTACAGGGAACAGAAGGGAACTTCGAACTTCCTGAGCAGGGCAATCATAGTCTGATAAAGACATTGGAACAAACTTTATCTGGATATTCTCTAGATAAGGACTGCTACAGTGAGACAGAAGAAGCAGAGTTCGCCAGTGTAGCAAGGCTGAGCTTGTCATTTGGCATGATGTGTTAAGTCATACAGGAGAAGCTGTTGCAGTATAACTTACTTAGTGGGCCGCAGCAAAAAAGCACTTGCCCACTGTCAAATTGGATATAATTCCACACCAAACATAAAAAAGGGGGTGGACAAAAGTATTGGCACCCTTTGAAAAATCAGGTGATGCTTCTCTAATTTGTGTAATTAACAGCACCTGTTACTTACCTGTGGCACATAACAGGTGGTGGCAATAACTAAATCACACTTGCAGCCAGTTGAAATGGATTAAAGTTGACTCAACCTCTGTCCTGTGTCCTTGTGTGTACCACATTGAGCATGGAGAAAAGAAAGAAGACCAAAGAACTGTCTGAGGACTTGAGAAGCAAAATTGTGAGAAAGCATGAGCAATTTTAATGCTACAAGTCCATCTCCAAAGACCTGAATGTTCCTGTGTCTACCGTGCGCAGTGTCATCAAGAAGTTTAAAGCCCATGGTACTGTGGCTAACCTCCCTAGATGTGGACGGAAAAGAAAAATTGACGAGAGATTTCAACGAAAGATTGTACGGATGGTGGCTAAAGAACCTCGACTAACATCCAAGCAAGTTCTAGCTGCCCTGCAGTCCGAGGGTACAACAGTGTCAACCCGTACTATCCATCGGCGTCTGAATGAAAAGGGACTCTATGGTAGGATACCCAGGAAGATACCCTTAGGATACCTGTACTTCTGACCCAGAGACATAAAAAAGCCAGGCTGGAGTTTTCCAAAACTTACCTGAGAAAGCCAAAAACTTTTTGGAAGAATGTTCTCTGGTCAGATGAGACAAAAGTAGAGCTTTTTGGGAAAAGGCATCAACATAGAGTTTACAGGAAAAAAAGAGGCCTTCAAAGAAAAGAACACGGTCCCTACAGTCAAACATGGCGGAGGTTCCCTGATGTTTTGGGGTTGCTTTGCTGCCTCTGGCACTGGACTGCTTGACGGTGTGCATGGCATTATGAAGTCTGAAGACTACCAACAAATTTTGCAGCATAATGTAGGGCCCAGTGTGAGAAAGCTGGGTCTCCCTCAGAGGTCATGGGTCTTCCAGCAGGACAATGACCCAAAACACACTTCAAAAAGCACTAGAAAATGGTTTGAGAGAAAGCACTGGAGACTTCTAAAGTGGCCAGCAATGAGTCCAGACCTGAATCCCATAGAACACCAGTGGAGAGATCTCAAAATGGCAGTTTGGAGAAGGCACCCTTCAAATCTCAGGGACCTGGAGAAATTTGCCAAAGAAGAATGGTCTAAAATTCCAGCAGAGCATTGTAAGAAACTCATTGATGGTTACCAGAAGCGGTTGTTCGCAGTTATTTTGTCTAAAGGTTGTGCTACCAAGTATTAGGCTGAGGGTGTCAATACTTTTGTCCGGCCCATTTTTGGAGTTTTGTGTAAAATGATCAATGATTTGACTTTTTTTTTCATTCTCTTTTGTGTTTTTTCATTGCAAGCAAAATAAATGAAGATATTATTACCAAAGCATTTGTGATTGCAATCATTTTCTGGAAGAAATTGAGTATTATCTGACAGAATTGCAGGGGTGCCAATACTTTTGGCCAGCACTGTATGTAGTTAGTCACCTTATGATTTTAGTTTCTAGTATCCACCACAGCCCAAGTATTGTGATGTGCTATTAAGAGAGGTTTTCTCATTTGCAATACCTACGGCAGAGATCAGCAACCTTTGGCATTCAAGCTGCTGTGGAACTACAACTCTTAGCTCGAACTTAGGTTTGACCCAGTCCCATTGGACTCATCTCTGTTCTCCCAGCTCCTGCACAGTTGCTCAGTGAAGCCGGAGAAGTGCACCACGTGTGCTAAAGTCATGTTTTTGTCTCAAGCCGAGATGTACTCCAATTCTTCGCATCTTTTAATTGGTGTCATTTCACTGATTCCGACACAGTTGGAATTTTTTCTGTAGCCCCCACCATTCCCAAACAATCATTTCAGTTAGTTTCAACACAATTCAGCTCCCTGCTGTCAGGTGGGTGTGTCCGAGACTCGAGCAGAAAGACAGGGACCGCCCACTAGACAGCAGAGAACATAATTAGTATTAACTGAACAGTGCTGATTACTCAGGAATGATGGGGAATACAGAAAAAATTCCAACTGCGCTGACATCAGTGGAATGGCACCTATTAAAGGATACAAAGCTTTGCAGTTCATGGAAGTGGTGAAAAGTTTCCTTTAAGAATTACTGACAACCAAGTATATTCACATTATAATACCATTTAATGTTGCAATCCTGTTACCCCACACAGCATCTAAAACATAAAAACTCCCTACATAAGGCGGAATAAATCAACACGACCGCTATAAAATCCAGTGGTAGTATACAGGAGCAGGAGAGAGGATTGCATGTTGTAAATTTCCAGGGGCTCAAAGAAGCTGAATTGTTTGTGACCAAGATAAACTGACATTTACAGATCTGATGGTTATAAGCAGGACACATTCCTGAGAGTCAGTGACATAAGTCAGATAACATTCTCGTAGGCGGTTTGGGTTTATTTTAAGTAGTAATGATAGAAAAAGTTCAAGCCAAGTTCATATGAGACAATACAAATACATGAAAACTGCAGAATTTTTATGACAAATAAATTAACACATTTTAAAATTATTTTAACCCAATACATAGCATGATATATACACTGTCATAGATGTGGGTTACTGATGGCATTGACAGCTGTGATCTCAGCTCCTGCTGAACACCAGCAGAACCCTCAATACTGTGCAATGAGCTTTATAGATGATAGTTCACATGTGCTGACTAATAATGGCCATACACATTAAATAGCTGAAGAATTTCTCAGTGTAACCCCGGCATTCTGTCCTTATCAGCAGACCTAGCTAGATGTATTGGTCTTTCTGCCATGTATCACCATCTGTGTGAATGTAGTTGTCCTTCCTTTATGTATGTACTTCTTCTGGCTATATATTTATCTCTGAGCCTGTGGCCATTGGGCATCTGTTATGTTAGAATCTATGCTACCTGTGATCTATGTGCTTCATCTATACCTCTGCTACCTGTGGCCTTCAGGCTTCTGTTATGTTAGTATTTCTTCTACCTGTGACCTATGTTCTTCTGCTATACCTCTGCTACCTGTGACCTATATGCTTCTGCTATACCTCTGCTACCTGTGACCTCTGTGCTTCTGCCATACCTCTGCTACCTCTGACCTATGTGCTTCTGCCATACCTCTGCTACCTGTGACCTATGTGCTTCTGCCATACCTCTGCTACCTGTGACCTATGTGCTTCTACTATACCTCTGCTACCTGTGACCTCTATGCTTCTGCTATACCTCTGCTACCTGTGACCTATGTGCTTCTGCCATACCTCTGCTACCTGTGACCTATGTGCTTCTACTATACCTCTACTACCTGTGACCTATATGCTTCTGCTATACCTCTGCTACCTGTGACCTATGTGCTTCTGCCATACCTCTGCTACCTGTGACCTATGTGCTTCTACTATACCTCTACTACCTGTGACCTATATGCTTCTGCCATACCTCTGCTACCTGTGACCTATGTGCTTCTACTATACCTCTACTACCTGTGACCTATATGCTTCTGCTATACCTCTGCTACCTGTGACCTCTGTGCTTCTGCTATACCTCAGATACCTGTGACCTATGTGCTTCTGCTATACCTCTGCTACCTGTGACCTATGTCCTTCTGCTATACCTCAGATACCTGTGACCTATGTACTTCTACTATACCTCAGATACCTGTGACCTATGTGCTTCTGCTATACCTCTGCTACCTGTGACCTATGTCCTTCTGCTATACCTTTTGCTACTTGTGGACTATGGGCTTCTGTTTTACCTCTGCTACCTGTGACCTATGTGCTTCTACTATACCTCTGCTACCTGTGACCTATATGCTTCTGCTATACCTCTGCTACCTGTGACCTATGTGCTTCTGCCATACCTCTGCTACCTGTGACCTATGTGCTTCTACTAAACCTCAGATACCTGTGACCTATGTGCTTCTGCTATACCTCAGATACCTGTGACCTATGTGCTTCTGCTATACCTCAGATACCTGTGACCTATGTGCTTCTGCTATACCTTTTGCTACTTGTGGACTATGGGCTTCTGTTTTACCTCTGCTACCTGTGACCTATGTGCTTCTACTATACCTCTGCTACCTGTGACCTATATGCTTCTGCTATACCTCTGCTACCTGTGACCTATGTGCTTCTGCCATACCTCTGCTACCTGTGACCTATGTGCTTCTACTATACCTCTACTACCTGTGACCTATATGCTTCTGCTATACCTCTGCTACCTGTGACCTATGTGCTTCTGCCATACCTCTGCTACCTGTGACCTATGTGCTTCTACTATACCTCTGCTACCTGTGACCTATGTGCTTCTACTATACCTCTACTACCTGTGACCTATATGATTCTGCTATACCTCTGCTACCTGTGACCTCTATGTTTCTGCTATACCTCAGATACCTGTGACCTATGTGCTTCTGCTATACCTCTGCTACCTGTGACCTATGTCCTTCTGCTATACCTTTTGCTACTTGTGGACTATGGGCTTCTGTTTTACCTCTGCTACCAGTGACCTATATGCTTCTGCTATACCTCTGCTACCTGTGACTTATATGCTTCTGCTATACCTCTGGCTATACCTCTGCTACCTGTGACCTATATGCTTCTGCTATACCTCTGCTACCTGTGACCTATGTTCTTCTGCTATACCTCTGCTACTTGTGACCTATATGCTTCTGCTATACCTCTGCTACCTGTGACCTATGTGTTTATGCTATACCTCTGCTACCTGTAGCCTATGTGCCTTCTATTATGTTTGTATCTCTGCTACCTGTCCTTTGAATTCCTGTTTTAGACCTGGCCTCTGATACCTGATGTTCTGACCTGTTCCTGATATATTACCTCTGTCACTAGTCCTGAACACCGTCTGTATTTTGTGTGCCCTGATTTTAGTCTGTGTTCACACTCTGTGTTTTGCCTGAATCTGTGGTCCCCTGCACTTTATTCCCTAATCTGTCTGGTCAGCAGCTATCATAGAAGACAAGGATTGGAAATCAATGCTTAGATAATACGTAATTATAAATGAGATTTGGGGCAAACAAGCACTAACCAGGCCTGCCAAATGTAAACCAATTCCTGGACAATCTGTAGAAATACGGGACTTTTTCCAGCGTACAGTGGGTGAAAAAACTACTTTTGTCTGTGTAGTATATAGGCAGGTCATTGCACAGCTCACATTAAATACTGGTAATAACCAGAGATGGGCGAGACGGTTCGTACCGAGCCGGGTTCAACCCGAATATTCCAAATTGGTTGTTTTTTTAATAACCAAAGAAATGGAGATTCGTCTTGGGTGAACTAAAATGGCTGCCACATTATTCCTTGGGGTCACTTCAGATCCCAGAGTATAATAAGTGGAGACCCGGTGAAGGTGAAAAAAAAATAACAAAAACATTCATATACACCTTCTGCTACCTCTTTTAGGCCTCCTCGCAGCATCGGAACTCTACAGGTGACAATCAGCACTCTTCTGTGATGTCATGCGCCTGGGGTCACCGATGAGGCCTGCAACTGGGCCTCAGTGGGAACGTGGGCAAGCCGAGCATCATGACGTCATAAAGTCCGCCATGCCCATGTGACTGCTGGTGGCCCAATCACAGACCTCAGCCGTGACGGGCAATGAGCACAAGTGTGAACCCATCCTTAGAGAACTATAAATTGAATAATAAGGTTCCTAGGAGCCCTGACAGTGTTCTACACTATGTTTTATAGATAAGTTCATAGGAGCCCTGACAGTGTTCTACACTATGTTTTATAGATAGGTTCATAGGAACCCTGACAGTGTTCTACACTATGTTTTATAGATAGGTTCCTAGCAGCCCTGACAGTGTTCTACACTGTGTTTTATCGATAGATTCCTAGGAGCCCTGACAGTATTCTACACTATGTTTTATAGATAGGTTTCTAGGAGCCCTGACAGTGTTCTACACTATGTTTTATGGATATGTTCCTAGGAGCCCTGACAGTGTTCTACACTATTTTTTATAGATAGGTTCCTAGGAGCCCTGACAGTGTTCTACACTATGTTTTATAGATAGGCTCCTAGGAGCCCGGACAGTGTTATACACTATGTTTTATAGATAGGTTCCTAGGAGCCCTGACAGTGTTCTACACTATGTTTTATAGCTAGGTTCCTAGGAGCCTTTACAGTGTCATACACTATGTTTTATAGATAGGTTCCTAGGAGCCCTGACAGTGTCATAAACTAAGTTTTATAGATAGATTCCTAGGAGCCCTGACAGTGTTATACACTATGTTTTATAGCTAGATTCCTAGGAGCCCTGACAGTGTTCTACACTATGTTTTATAGATAGGTTCCTAGGAGCCCTGACAGTGTTCTACACTATGTTTTATAGCTAGGTTCCTAGGAGCCTTTACAGTGTCATACACTATGTTTTATAGATAGGTTCCTAGGAGCCCTGACAGTGTCATAAACTAAGTTTTATAGATAGATTCCTAGGAGCCCTGACAGTGTTATACACTATGTTTTATAGCTAGATTCCTAGGAGCCCTGACAGTGTTCTACACTATGTTTTATAGATAGGTTCCTAGGAGCCCTGACAGTGTTCTACACTATGTTTTATAGATAGGTTCCTAGCAGCCCTGACAGTGTTCTACACTGTGTTTTATCGATAGATTCCTAGGAGCCCTGACAGTATTCTACACTATGTTTTATAGATAGGTTTCTAGGAGCCCTGACAGTGTTCTACACTATGTTTTATGGATATGTTCCTAGGAGCCCTGACAGTGTTCTACACTATGTTTTATAGATAGGTTCCTAGGAGCCCTGACAGTGTTCTACACTATGTTTTATAGATAGGTTCCTAGCAGCCCTGACAGTGTTCTACACTGTGTTTTATCGATAGATTCCTAGGAGCCCTGACAGTATTCTACACTATGTTTTATAGATAGGTTTCTAGGAGCCCTGACAGTGTTCTACACTATGTTTTATGGATATGTTCCTAGGAGCCCTGACAGTGTTCTACACTATGTTTTATAGATAGGTTCCTAGGAGCCCTGACAGTGTTCTACACTATGTTTTATAGATAGGCTCCTAGGAGCCCGGACAGTGTTATACACTATGTTTTATAGATAGGTTCCTAGGAGCCCTGACAGTGTTCTACACTATGTTTTATAGCTAGGTTCCTAGGAGCCTTTACAGTGTCATACACTATGTTTTATAGATAGGTTCCTAGGAGCCCTGACAGTGTCATAAACTAAGTTTTATAGATAGATTCCTAGGAGCCCTGACAGTGTTATACACTATGTTTTATAGCTAGATTCCTAGGAGCCCTGACAGTGTTCTACACTATGTTTTATAGATAGGTTCCTAGGAGCCCTGACAGTGTTCTACACTATGTTTTATAGCTAGGTTCCTAGGAGCCTTTACAGTGTCATACACTATGTTTTATAGATAGGCTCCTAGGAGCCCTGACAGTGTCATAAACTATGTTTTATAGATAGATTCCTAGGAGCCCTGACAGTGTTCTATATTATGTTTTATAGATAGGTTCCTATGAGCCCTAACAGTGTTCTACATTATGTTTTAAACCAATTAAGGTGTGGTTTGTACCAAACTTATTTGACCCAAAATGAATCAGGGACCTGAGCCACTCGAACTAAACAAATCCTGAGGCGTTCAACCATATCTAGTAATAACACATCAGTATATTGACCTACAGTACACTGCACTGTGAGGTGGTTTTTGGGTGGTCCGTGAGCCTTTGGTTATGCCCTTGAGGGGTTCTATTTGTATTCACTCTCCACTGTGACCAAAAGATGAAGACTCCCTCTATTACTCAGAATTCCCTAAAATAAGTTGATTTTTATACATCTGACAAGCCTTTTAAGGTTATTACAAAAGATACATCAGAAACATTGATAGCGATATATTTGAGACATCAAAGGGGTTCTATAGTTTCAAGTGAAGTTGGTCAGAGGGTATTTTGAGGATGGCTAATATTCTGTAATATTCCATGTGAATACAGATGTAGCACTTGACCCTTTTAATTTGTTGATATCTTATCACAAAACACAACAAAAACCACTGAAAAAGTTAAGTTAATGTTCTGTGCCACGAAGTAGTTAAGTGTCAAGTTAAACTCTGCTACATCTGTATTTTATGTACAACAATACGTTATTTGTACAACTGGATAAAACAACAAATATTTTCAGAATTCTTACAATGATTTCAGGACTGAATCCTCGGCTGTCCAGACCTCCAGCCATCCCAAACCCCTCTCAATTAGCTCTTCTTCTAGAGTATAACATGACTTTTGTTACTGGACTTGTTCATTGAGACTTTCTGAGACTTTTACCCTTTTGGTAACAAAGACGTGGTTGGTAGATAGATTCCAGCAGACGGCTCTGATGGTTTTATTATAGGATTAGAATAGGGAGATATTTCTGACATGAATCACTTTCTATGTGGCTGCCTTTGGAATCAGCTTAGTGTTGTAACTTCACAGAACTTTGTATTGTTGTGCACATATCGAACATGAGACTATGTTGCTGCTGCTACATCTAGTGCATCTTATCCATGTTATGAGAATTCCTGTTTGCAATATACTTCACTAAAGAAAGTGTCTGTGTCTATAACCATGACTCCTGTCTTTACTTCTTATATGAATGATTTCAGTCCATACTCCGTAGACAAGCAGATAAAATTTCAATGAAGTCTATGGAGAGAGGAGGAGATACAAGGCCGTCTACAGAATTAAATGAATCATTTCCGTCAGGAGAAGGCTGGATAGTAATTCCTGATAACCCAGCTGTGTTGTGAAAGAGAACTGTCTCTCTATAGAACAGATGTCTCTCTACTTAGAAAAGCTCTCCTTTTCCTCCACCTTCCCCTCGCCATACTTTTAATTTTGCATATTTGATCAGTGGCACAAGAAGGCAAATAAGTGAAGAATTCATCCATTTCCTTTAATAAAGTATATTACAAAGTTTATGCATTATGGATTGATGAAAAAAATAAAAGTTTAATTATATTTAAAGAGCTTTCATGTCCTCAGAGATGTGCGGTATTATATACTGCTAGATAGCGTTCTGATAGCTTTCCCGGTATGCTCCCTGATGCGGGAGATATTGGTTAGTTTGATATCTCTACACTTTTAGAAAGGTACACTGGTACAAAAGGTACACTTGACAGTACACGTCCATAGTCTTGTATTGTCAGGGGGCGTTCCTATCAGCTTTATAGTGGTATGTAATAGCTCACATCTCTGAGGACATGAAAGGTCCTCTTTAAGGCCGGAGCCCCATGTGGCATAAACGCCATGGTTTGACTGCGGCAGAAACACTGCGGAAAAAAACGTGGCATTTTACAGTCACTGCAAGGTGGATGGGTTTCTAGCAAATTCAATCCACACCTTGCGGAAAAATCACTGCAGCAGACATGCTGCGATTTCCAAAACTCTTGCGGTTTTGGAAATCGCAGCATGTCAATTATACCTACGGAAGCGGCGATGGTTTCCCTATAGGTATAGTGGAAGCAGAAAGTTTTTGTGAAAAGGCCTTAGCCTAAAGAGGTTTACCAAGATTCCAATATTGCAGTAAGCAGTCTGGGGTATTACACGGCCATTTTTAGAACTTCCATAGAAGTGAATGATGCCTCTCCAGTGCTCCCGGCTGCTCTGGTCTCAGCAGGACACCACATAATGTTACATCATCGCTGCAGCCCAGTGGACAGACCAGGAGGGACCACTGAGCGGTGGCACTGTAACTGCAGTAGGATTTGCCAGGTGACTACTACGTTTTTTATTATTTTGTCCCACTCTTCCTTTTGTAAGTAACAATGGCGCCACACACTCTTCAAGTAGTGGTGGTGCCTGTGATAGTGCATATGGTAATGAATTCAAGCACTCCAAGAAATAATTTTCAATTTTCTTTTAATTGTAACCAGTGATTTAGACATAGATCCATACAGAGTTCTACTGTATGTCTAAAGCACTGGTTATAATTAAAATTCTCTCTTTGAGTGCTTGAATTCATTACCATATGCACTACCACAGGTACCACCACTACTTGAAGAGTGTGTGGCGCCATTCATTACGATATTCATAACTACGGTTTGGGACCCTATTCAAGCACCCGCACTACCTGAAGAAACCTCCCGAGTGCCGCATACAAAGATTAGATGGTGCCTGTGGTAGTGTTCTCCAACCCACTAGAGGACAGCCTGAGTGGCAACCACTAACGCTCCTGTTCCCACCTAGGCTCTCCACTACTCTGTACACAGATCAGGCCAGAAGAAGGTCCTAACCAGACTGAAACATTGCTGCTAATCTATCTGCAACCTATTGATCCATGTTACTGTGATTTACAATGGATAATCATATACATGTGGCAACATTGGTATCAATCGTGTTGTAATGAAACTACTTGTGGTTCAAATAAAGAACTTGGAATTTGCAAACTCAAAGTGTGAGCTGTGATTGTACTCCCCATTCACCCCTTGGGTGGATTTCGCTTGAGGAAAACTTCTTGAGGCTGAGACCCCATGTTACCTAAAAGCTGCTTTTTTGTTGCAGTTTGCTGCTTTTTTTTTTTGGAGCCAAAAACAAAAAGAATGGGAAACATAAGGAGAACACTTATACCTCTCACTTCTGCTAAATCATCTTTTGGTGGTGACTCGGTGTAGCCTCCGCCTTAGGGTTTCTCTACAGTAGACCAATTTGTAGCTGATTTTTTGCTGTAAACTTGTCAGAGGATAATCTGCTGTGTTGTGCAGTAGCAGCAAAATAGATGAGATTTCACAAAATCTCCAAAAAATTACTGCTTCTTGCTTTGGAGGAATTCAGGCAATTTCAATGCATATTTCCCATGACCAAGTAGCAGCAGACCCGTTCTGTGTGGACAGATCCTTAAAGGAAGTCTATCATTTGCTAATGGCACATTGGAATGGCTTTTAAAAAGGCCATTCTTCTCTTACCTTTCCTTGTTTTCTTCTCCCAGCCGATTCCAAGATAATTTGTTTCTTCACGTTGGTAAATGAGCACCACAGAGCACCCGGGGCGTACCTTCTCTTCTGTGAGCACCCATCGCATCATCGCTTCTCACCGCCCCTTCGGCCGTTGCGGTGACTCCCCTTTTGGTCTTCTTTCTTCTCAGTTCTCGCTGGCAGCTAATTCTCGCGACTGCACATGCACAATTGGGCCGCCATTTTCCGGTGGTCTGTCACAAGATCGTGGCAGAGCCGATTGCACATGTGCACAGTGCTGCGTACGAGGACTTAGAAGAAAGAAGATACAGAGAAGACAAAGAGGGAAGTCACCACAACGGCCAAAGGGGCATTGAGAAGCGATGACGCGATGGGTGCTCGCAGAAGATAAGGTACGCCCTGGGTGCTCTGTGGTGCTCATTTACATACATGAAGAAACAAATTATCTTGGAATCGGCTGGGAGAAGAAAACAAGGAAATGTAGGAGAAGAATGGCCTTTTTAAAGGCCATTCCAACGTGCCATTAGCTTAAAAGTGCTTTTACGAATGATAGACTCCCTTTAAGGTACAGTCACTTGGAAAATGAATGAGGCCAGTTTGCATGGGGAGAGCTGCAAATGCTTATCCACCTCTCTGTCTACAGCCACCATGAGACAGGTCAGGTTACCCCTGTTCTCAAGTTTGGTGGGATCCCAGAGGTGAGACACACATCTATTGGACATATTGGACAGATACAGAATGGCAACATTGTTGCCATTCTTTATCTGCAAATGATATCTTCTTATACTTAAATATAATGATTTTCTCCCCTAAACAGGCTCATAGACATGATATCCCTGGTAGTCTAAGAGTTATTGGTAGCCCGCCCCCAGTGCACCAGCTGCCTCTTTTGCATAAGACTTCAAAGATGTTTTTTGCCAAATCTACCAAAGTGGCATAACAAAGGTATGATGTGTATCACTATAATATCTTCTGTAATACGGTGGTGTCCATTGAATATACTTGAGGAGGTATTAGACTTCCTTTACGTGTTTAATTGTACATTTCAGATATATTTGTATCTCCTCTGATCTTCATACGGTTGTAGAGGTCTTGAGAAGCACCACGAGGAATCCAGCAGGGGGTGACAGTCCCAGCAGGGCAGTCGTGTGAAAGAAGTTGAAAGAACTGGAGACTCGTGTTATCCCCTATTCTCTTAGGGTTGTTCTCTTGGGGTTCAGCCTCCGCTGTGGTCGCTGTGATGTCTGGTTTTGAAACATTAACCAAAAATAAAATAATGTTATTGAGTCTTGACTTGTCTACTGGGAGCAGCAGAAATACAGACAGCAAGTAATGGGACTGTCTGGGTTGTCCAGTCTCACACATATTTCCTTGTTGTATTAATATCTTTGTGTATTTTCCTTGGTTTCTCTTTAATATTGTAAAATCACCTAATAGGATATGTTATAGGAATATTATGTGTATTGATATGTGATAGAGTGAAGAAATCAGGCGATACCTTTTAGAGGCTAACTGAGTATATTTATAAGTAAGCTTTCAGGAGTACTCGCTCCCTTCATCAGACATGGTGTGATACAAGAACTGAAAATTAACAGATTTTTATACACATGGTTTTCAAAGCATTTTAGAGTCCTTAAAAAAAATTGCAATCTGAAGGGAGCGAGTACTCCTGAAAGCTTACTTATAAATATACTCAATTAGCCTCTAAAAGGTATCGCCTGATTTCTTCACTCTTCCACTACTTTCAATGGCTAACACGGTACAGCATCATACTACTATCATATTGATATGTGATAGTCACAGTTCTGCTCCTTCTGCTCCCTACATAGTGACCTTACAGGCACAGAGCATGCCCACAACAATCCCATAGGCGTCAATAAGTACATTTTCTGGTTTCTTATGTTATAGTCCCCGCTATATATTAAATATGACCAAAAAATCTGAAAAACTAAAATCTTAATACAAAATCACATGCATGTATGTTGGGGAATGTGCTTAGTGCACATACTGTACGTGATAGTGATTGCGAAGGCTGAAGAGGTATGCCCTTACAGTCACCGCAAACCTTTCCCAATTAAGTTTACACAGAGTTTTTTTGCAGACGGATATTTAAGATGGAATCCGCCTCAAAATCCCTTCCATTTCAGTGGGAGTCAGGCAAGCGCCATAACCTTTCTTCAGGAGGATTCTGCCTTGCAAACCCCATTGAAATGAATGCTAGAAGTTTCTGCAGTGGTTTCTAAAAAAATGGTCCAAAAAAAATAAAATGCTGCAAAAAACTGCTAAGCGGTTTTATCTGCCTTCCTTTCATTTAAATGGTGTTTGCAAGGCATAATCTGCCGGAAGATATTTCATGATGCTTCTTGTTTCTTGTAGCTAAAAAATTGCTAGAGGAAATAATCTGCCACTGACTCCCATTGAAGTGAATGGGAGAGTTGGGAGGCATATTTTGAGGTGGATTTTGAGGCAGATTCTGCCTCACAATCCTCTTGCAAAAACTCTGTGTGAACGTAACCTTAAAAATGCTTTCATGTGTCAAAAATGCTAAAAAACAAACAAAAAAAAAACTACACATATTTTTATATTATTTAACCACAAGAAAAATAACAAAACAGTGCAAAAATGTTTTTGCGTCCACAAAAAAACAAAACAATCAAAAAGTCAGATATTTCCCAAAATGACGACAATGAAAACATAAACACATCCCACAGAAGACAAGCCCTTCACAGCTCCATTGATGTTCAATTGAAAAAGTTATGGGTCTCATAATGTTTAGAGATTTTTTTTAAGTGGGTTTGTGCAAAAGTAGTAGAATATAAAACCCTATACATTTTTGGTATCACCATAGTTCCGCTAACTCACAGAATAAAGTTAACAAGTTATTTATTTCGCCCAGTGAGCTGTGCAAAGTTATAATGCAAAAATTCATGGGGAATTGTTTTACATCCCCCCTCACGTTTTGAAGGAATTAATAAAGTTAATCAATAAATTATTTGTACCCTAAAAATGATGCCTTGAAAAATACAACTCCTGCAAAAAAATAAAAGGCTCTTGAAATTTCACAATGATACAATAAAAGCAAAATCTTTGTTCTTAAGGCACAATCAGGTCTGGGTGATACGGGGTTAAGGCAATCGGCCAAGGGAATCCTACCGGAGGATCGACGGAGAGCCAGGCCGCTAAAATAGGGGTTACCCATGGACACCGGTGAACTCCATAGACTATAATGGGGTCCGGCGGGTGTCCATTGGGTTTCTGCCGTTTTTATACTGCAATCTGTGGATCGAAAAGTCCTCCATGCAGGATTTTTCTCTCCGATGAATTTCGGCAGTTTCTGTGGTGGAGTCTCCAATGGAAACTCTGGCACAGATGTGAACCTAACCTTAAAGGGATTGTCCAGGCTAAAATTTTATTTTTTAATTAGGCCGGGGGAGATGAAAAAAAAAAAATCATACTCACATGTCCCCGGTGCTCCGGTGTCTCCAAGCGTGGTCCGGTCGTGCTGGTCCATAGTTGTCTTTCGAGGAAAGAGACACAGGACGTCACAGCCGGTGAGGAATTCCAATGCAAGAGGACAGCTGAGCAGCAGGACCGGACCACGCTGGGAGGACCCCGGGGTCAGGTTTTTTTTTTTTTCGTTTTTTTTCACAACCCGGCCTAATACAAAAATAAAATTTAAGCCTGGATAACCTCTTGAAGAGAAGAGGAAGGATCCACAAGACAGGAAGTTATAGCTCTATTTGTCACTATTCACACTGATGGTTTCCTTCCTTTTAAAGTGGAACCGTCCCATTCTCAGCCTGCACTATAAGGTGGTAAAAACGTCATAAGCTTGTAAGATATCTTCAGACCATCTGCGTGTCTATGGAAGGATGGATAACAATGTGCCACCCAGTAAATGTAAAATATGTCAAATAAGGATTGTGCCCTAACCCTTGGCTTGAGCCTTCCCTAGAACAAGGACAAACATCTCATTCTCAAAGCCATGGGTGTGGTGCCCGCTGTGACAAATACACTGGTGTCAATCCCTCCCTGGATATTGGCAGTCATAATCAAAGATTTACGAGAACTCCCGAGCCCTGTAGTGCACAGTCTTGAACATGTCTTTGTCCTAGGGTCACTCTTTGGGGTCACACTAAAATTCTTAAAATAGCAATGAGAATGCTGTAGTGGAATTCTTACAATGCAGATTGATGCTGAATATAAACAGATCTGTCTGGTAGAGAAGTATAATAGTGCCAAGTGCAGACTGGAGAAATATATTTATAGACTGCAAAAAATAACTTCTAGAAAGAATTAGATGCAGTAAAATCACGAAAATTAGAAAAATACTAAAGTTTCCTACCTTAAGTTTCCCCAAGTTATTGTGATGTCTGTCTCCTGTAGAGTGGCTGAGTAATAGAATATCAGGCAGAATATACCGAGGCTAATGTACAGTCACAATCCAGGGATTCTCTTGACAGCCGAAAATCTGCATAGCCCTGTGTAATCTACTGACTGCTATTGTAAGATCTTGGAAGCCTGACTGCTCAGACCCCCATTGATCATGAGTTATAGCTCTATTTATCACAGGGGATTTGTGTCCCCCATTCTGAATGGAGCAGTGAAATGGGAGCGCTGGAGAAAGCCAACCACTGTACTTTGTCTATTGAAATGAATAGAAAAGTGTGCCCACCACCCAAATAATATGCCACTTAGAATAAGGGTCAAAAGTCCTCACATAGGATAGACTTTGTATCCATACTGGATGAAAGGCGGTGCAATGATTCTCCCACAGGCGGACTACTGTTGCACCTATTAGTTGTGCTGGTTGGGGGGGGGATCAATACTCAAGGTACTATGGCTATAGCTTCATGCTTGTTACCCTGGGGCAGGAAAACCTTCCTACAATTTCAGTTTTATGTTGCATCCATCAGTGCAGAGTGACTTTGTGCATCTGGGAGTGAACCTGGGCTTTTTTCTGAAAGCCAATGGAGTGAGTAACAGTGATAGACCTGAGTAGCAGGATCCATGTGAGCGCGGCCCATCCCCTGTGTGAACAGGAACACTTCTGCTGTGCCCAAAACAAGTGCCCAGTGAAACTGACCTCTGACTGCTGGAGTACTTTTCAGCCATAATCTCTAGAAGCATTAGGGGGAATTTATCGATTCCTCTACACACGTGGACAAAATTGTTGGTACCCCTCGTTTAATGAAAGAAAAACCCACAATGGTCACAGAAATAACTTGAATCTGACAAAAGTATTTTGCCAAACTACATATTGACAAGCCACAAAGCTTCTGGGAGAATGTCCTATGGACAGATGAGACAAAAATCTAAATTTTTGGCAAGGCACATCAGCTCTATGTTCACAGACAAAAAAATGAAGTATATTTTGAAAAGAACACTGTCCCTACTGTGAAACATGGAGGAGGCTCTGTTATGTTCTGGGGCTGCTTTGCTGCATCTGGCACAGGGTGTCTTGAATCTGTGCAGGGTACAATGAAATCTCAAGAGAGAAATGTGCTGCCCAGTGTCAGAAAGCTTGGTCTCAGTCGCAGGTCATGGGTCTTGCAACAGGATAATGACCCAAAACACTCAAGAATGGCTAAGAGGAAAACTATTCTGAAGTGGCCTTCTATGAGCCCTGACCTAAATCCTATTGAGCATCTTTGGAAGGAGCTGAAACATGCCGTCTGGAAAAGGCACCCTTCAAACCCGAGACAACTGGAGCAGTTTGCTCATGAGGAGTGGCCAAAATACCTGCTGAGAGGTGCAGAAGTCTCATTGACAGTTACAGGAATCGTTTGATTGCAGCGATTGCCTCAAAAGGTTGTGCAACAAAATATTAAGTTAAGGGAACCATCATTTCTGTCCAGGCCTGTTTCATGAGTTTTCTTTTTTTAAAAATTCTGTTGAAGCCTGGTTGGAAAGCAATGTCTGACTTTCATTTGTTCATTTTCATAGAATTTTTATATATTATTACTTTTGTCAGATTCAAGTTGTTTCTGTGACCATTGAGGGTTTTTCTTTCATTAAATTAGGGGTACCAACAATTTTGTCCACGTGTGTATACCAGTTTTCTGACATTGAGGGATGATATTGTGGGGCACATTTGGCACTAGGCGGTATCTTGCGGCAAACGTACACTACAACCCTCGTTCTGCACCTCACTGGCCACATTGTGCCAATGTTGGTAGAGCAGGATGGGGAGTGGCACACACTTGGGCACTATGGCAGTTTTCTGTCTTGAGTTATAATGAAAATCTACACAAGTTCTTAACATGGCACAGATAATAAATAACGTATTAATTTTATTTTAGGGGTTGTTACGGATGTGGTGATACAAATTTTTATTATTTTTTTTTTTTTTTATTAACAAGGGGGGAAAAAGTCTATTTTTACTTTTTTTTGTAAAACAACTTAGGTGCAGCATATAAGGGGTTAACTTCCATAGACATATTCTGTCGGGGGGGGACATCAGTGCCGAAATTAATGGGACCGCACTGGGGCGCATACTGGGAAAGCTGACAGTGTGCTTAATTCAGTGCACTTTCGGCTCTCTAGCAGTATATAATACTGCACATCAATGAGGGTGTGAAAGGTCCTTCATCTATCCTCAGGATAGGTCATTGATTTGAGAATGGTGTGGTGGAAGTCTGGCACCCACACCCTGCACTGTGGTAGTAGTGTACAGAGCCGGAAGCAGACGAATTGGAGCTGAGATGTAATAGCACGGCTCGGCCACTGGCCTCCACCAAGCTCAAATCATTGATCAGTCCTAAAGATTCATTTATAGTTTTGGACAACCCTTCCATTATGGTGTCCAGATCTGAGACCACCAACCTGGTCTAGCACTCTGGAGACTCTCTGCTTGTATTTTTACTATATACTCGTGTACCCTTTTCGCTACCAGTCATGTACATCTTCACACTATAATGAATGTAGCACTGGTGACTTCCTATGTTAATGCGGCAGTCATCTCACCTCCATTTATAGACTATCACTACATGTCCGTCCGCTCAGCCTAATGTAGAGAACATTTCCTGGCTGTGTTTCTTCATTGCTGGTTACAGTCACCAATACAGGTTGTGGTTATTACTTTTGTGGAGGAGTTGAAGGTGGGACACCGCAGTCAGTGCTGATACTTCAAAGTATTTCAAAGACTTTCCTTCTACAAAACAAGTGTCAAGAGATCAACTTCACCACTCCTAAAAAGGTCATGACTGAAATTCATTTTTGAGAAACATCTCAAACAGTTCAAATTCCTGACTAGTGATATCTCTGTTTTTATAGCTAGTACTGCTGGCTTGGTAGCAAAAAACGCTAAGGTGGTATAAAACCGTAGAAATGGCTATATCCCCCTCCTTTGGCAATTGCTACATTTCTACATACTAGCAATACAAATGTAAATGGGTTTTCCCTGGCAACAGCTCAGTTACAGCCTATTTTCTATTATAAAGAAGTTAGATAGGTTAATTAAGTATATTCCAAAAATATTCTCCAATAAGCCCCTGACACAATAGCAAAAAAAACAAACAAATGGCACTTACAGGTTAACCCTATTATTATGGCAGATGTCGGGTCCTTAAACATGTCAAGTCTTATTCAACAATACAGAAGAGACCAGGAAGCAATGCCCACAGGCAATAACCCATCAATTGTGATTGAGACATCTTATTACCAGTGATGCCATATTGGTGTCGAATGCAATTCTCAGAATGAGATCCATGGGCGGCGATCCATTACTATGACAACTGGGAGCCCCTTATCTGGAAATATAAAAAAGTTGCAGATGTCAGAATATGGCAACGCCAATAAATTTTTTTTCAATGTTTTGTATTTTTTTTAAGGTGTTAAAACATAACAAAAACTATAGAAATTTGGTATTGCCATAACCATAATGACTGGCAGAATATAGAAAACATGTCATCTTGGCTGCACAGTGAACGACGTAAAAACAAAACCCATAAATGGCGCAAACACAGTTTTCTCTAATTCCAGCCCATTCTGAATTTTTTCCAAGTTCTGAATAAATTGTTTGGAATCTTAAATGGTACTATTATGAGTTATAACTGGTCCTGCAAAAATTAAGCCCTCATTTGGCTCTGTAAACAGAAAAATAAAAAAGTTATGGTTTTTGGAAGGCAGGGAGTTAAAAATGAAAATCGAAAGATGGTTGCGACGGGAAGGGGTTAATGTAGCTCAAATAAAACTGTCACACAGTGCCTAAAAGTACCCCATTCATCAACAGTGGTATCCATTGCTATAAATCATAGATTGCAGAAGGCGCCTAAAAAGGTGGTGACCCACGCAAATTTCACCCCTTTACCAACACTATAATCAAACCATGCAGCTTGAGGGACAGAACATGGACCCTTTATTGTCAATGAAGTGGAAGAGTGAAGAAATCAGGCGATACCTTTTAGAGGCTAACTGAGTAGATTTGATAGTGAGCTTTCGAGAGTGCTAGCTCTATTCTTCAGACATGGTGTAATACAAGAGACTGAAAATGCACACTATTTATACACACACAAGACCTGGATCTTCAAAGGATCTTGGAATAACAAAATGCAATATAAGTAGAGAAGTTATTTACAACAGGTCAGGAAATAAACAGTCTGGAAAATTTGTGGGGCGTGACGGAGGGATCTTGCTATCTGATCTTGCTATCTGTTTGCTGTCACATGGTGATTTGTGACCCTCACAGTTCATACATAGTGTGACATGAAACTGGCATGAATATTAAGTCCAAATTGCAGAGTTTGAAATTTTTGCATTAACTTATATTCCCATTCTTTCCTCTCCCTCTGCGTCTTAAAATGTCCCATTAAAACCACAACCCACAAATCTTCAATAGCGTGGTCTTCTCCAGAGATTCTTTCCATAGACGCTAAAAAAAAATGTGGCATGCCATAATTTCTTCTTCTTCTTTATTCTTCTCGGCCATGCAAGTCTATGGGTTCAGGAAAAAAATGGATGTGTTTTATTAATTTTTCATAGATTAATTCCTAGTATGACACATGGTCCCATTAAATTATGTTTTGCCCCAGGCTCACAGCTGTATACATGGGCCTGTGATAATACACAGGTACTGTATGTGCATGGGGCCATATAAACAAATGGGTCAGTGCGCTAGACCACACTGACAATGCACATGGTTTAGTGCATGAAGCCTAAGACAGATATTCATTGCCATTAAGGTGTCTTTATACTGAAAGTGTTCCTATCCTTTCTTCAAACTTTGCATAAATCAATAGTACAGTGTGTATGTAACAAGTAACACTATTTCTGGCCATTTTATGACTTATAATCTACATTTTTGGATGTTTTTACCCTTTGCATGCTCCATCTTTAATTCTTAGTTGGTGGTTGGGGACTAGCTGCCATGCTGTCTCCCAAACACTGCACACAGAAAGTAGAGGGGAATCTGTCAATGTAATTCTCTTACTGAGAGGCATCAGTGGGATTATATGGGACATTATAGAAAAGTACTGTTCAGCACCAATATGAAGAAAGCCCTGGGTGTGAGATAGAAACTTCCTTTTTTCCAAGAACCTCTCATTTAACTCCTGCTCCTCTACCCTTCTCTCTCCGTGCACTTCTATGGTGAGGTGTAATCCTACACATCTTTGAGTCCTCACTTATCAGGTTTTGATATTCTTAATATTAATGAATACAGAATATTCATAAAAAGAAAAACAGATTATTTATGATACTGAATTTGTTGTTTGACCTTGCAGCACTTCTGAAGATGTCGGAAACTTTTAATGTGGATGTGAAGAACGGTCTGTCCTTCAGTGGCTCGGTGGACGATATGTTTGGTTATACTGTGCAGCAATTTGAAAATGAAGAAGGGAAATGGTAAATTACATAAAAATATTAGTGTTTCCTGGTGTTATGACCATCGTGTTCTCACTTAGTTTTGCTTCCTGGAGATGAAGAAACAGAACAATGTTGTGGTTTATTATTCTTTTTTAAGTATTATTATCTAGTAACATTCGGTAATGCTCAAATGCTACTCCATTCATGAACCTTTGTTCTGTTGATCCTTGGGGTCCCAGTCGGGTTCCCCTGCATGGATAAGAAGGAAATTCCTTTAAACTACTTACATAGTTACATAGTTGATAAGGCTACATAAAGACATAAGTCAATCAAGTCCAACCTATGGACCTACCATGCTGATCCAGAAGAAGTGTTTAAATTATCCCCATTAATAATATTGGGGACAACTTGGAGATTGGTGGGGTTCTAACCAATCAGGAGAACAGGGGACTTCTGAATGAAGCGGAGGACAGGTGGGGATGTTACCAGATTGCTATCTCCCAAAGTTGGTGGCAGCTGACCAGGGACCAGACAGACAGCACGAGCTGTTTGTGATTGGCTGAGGAGACCTCACAAGTGTATTCATAAGGTCTTCAGGCTACAGGGAGAAAAGGGTGCGCCCGCCAGATACAGTAACACAAGGAAATACACAGCAGCATGGAGAGTCAGAAATTGCATAGTGTGAACCACAGGCAAGCCAACGGCTGTGTTGGCTAAGAGAGAGAGCATGACAACGAACACAGACCCATACAGTGATCATGGTGTTCTAGAAAACACTGAATGTGGGCTATGCCGCAGTACCAGATATAACTTCATATTCAACTGTGCAGCTCTATATAACTTTATAATGGCCACACCTCTCCAGCTGCCCTCCTTAAGCTAACCAGTGGCCTACCAGGGCTCAGACCAGAACAAATCTTAAAGAGGGTCTTTGGGATCATAATCTTGATAATCTATTATTAAGCTATGCCATCAGTATTAGATTGGTGGGAGTTTGACTCTCAATATCTCTGGCATTCGACTTTTTGAATAGGCTATGCTCTGTTCACATTGGTCCATCTACCTTTGAAAGATATTGAAGTTTTGTCTAGTTCATGTAAACATTCAACACGTAAAAAAGTGCCACAGTGTTTTCTTGAATGCCAATGCCCCTTCAAACAGCTGATCATTGGGAATGAACCTCACCAATCTAATATCAATGGCCTCTCCCGATGATACGACATCCACATTCTGATCCTCGAAAACTCTTTAACCATAAACTATCAATGAGTATTTCTAGAAAACCTGTTTAAGGTTGGTGATACACGGGGAAGGTGGAATTTATTAAGACTGGCACTCTGTATGCCAGTCTTAATCAAGTCTCCTACTGGAATGAGATGCACCTGAATTATAAGGAGGAACCAATCTCTTAATAATTCAGGTGCACTCCTGTGTGCCAGGATTGAAATCTATGCCAAATCTGGAACTGGAGTAAATTTCAGGTATAGCTCACACCAACTTTCTGGCATGAGGTTTACTAAACTCGTCTCCCTCTGCTGCGCTCACTTTCATAAAAGTTGCAAGTGGGGTGCAGAATGAGCAATGCTGGGCATGTTCGGTGTAAGAAAGGGCCATGCGACAAAGATGCGACACCTTTATACTCATCTACACCAGAAAACTGGTATAGATGGGTTAGTAAAATTTCCCCATTGTGTGAACTCACCAAATAATTTGTCAGTGAAATTTTGCATTGCTCTAGACCCAACCCATCTAAAATATATTATTTTGTATCCCTCCACATTAAGGGTACTCATCGGCTCGCCACTGGAGGGTCAACCAACACGAAGAACAGGAGATGTATATAAATGTGCTGCGAATGGGAAGTCAAAGTGCACAAAGGTTAATTTGCCAAGTAAGTGAACATTTACAAGCAATAATTCCAAAACTTAGAGAACAGATCATATTTTATTTTACTTTTATTAACGTATTAAAGAACATATTTCAATTTAAAAATCAGTAGTACATACAGTTAGGTCCAGACATAATGCAAGGGGGTGAAAAAAAATATCCTGTGAAACATTTAGCGATTGCAACCATTTTTCTACAAAGTCTCCTTTTATTTCAGGGGCTCAAAAATAATTGGACAAATTCATATTCCCATTAATAAAATTATCATTTTTAATACTTTATAGAGAATTCTTTGCAGGCAATGACTGCCTGAAGTCTGGACCCATGGACATCACCAAACACTGGGTTTCCTCCGTTGTGATGCTTTGCCAGGTCTTTACTGCAGTGTCTTCAGTTGTCACTTGTTTGTGGGTCTTTCTGCCTTAAATTTTGTCTTAAGCAAGTGAAAGTCATACTCGATCAATTGATTTGGCCATTGCAGAATATTCCACTTCTTTGCCTTAAAAAACTTCTGAGTTGCCTTTGCAGTATATTTTTGGTCATTGTTCATCTGTACTCTGAAGTGCTGTCCCAGTACCATTGGAAGCTATGCATGCCCATGCCATCACAATGCCTCTGTCATGCTTTACAGAGAATGTGGTCTGCTTTGGATAAACCATTCCAAGCCACTCCTAACATTTCCCCTATCACTCTGATGGATTTCTACCTTTTGTTTTGGCCTTATGATGGTCTGTTTCACTTCCATTAAGAGCTCCTTTGACCGCATGTTGTGGGTTCACAGCAACAACTTCCAAATGCAAATGCTACACCTGGAATCAACTTCAGAACTTTTTTGCTTAATTGATGATGGTTTAATGATGGAATAGCCCTTGTAGCCCATTGAATAGCTTTTGAGATAATTGTCCAATTACCTTTGGTCTCTTGAAAAAGGGGCAGCAACATATTACAGAGCTGTAATTCCTAAACCCTTCCTCCAATTAGGATGTGAAGGCCCTCAGATTAAAGTTGATAATCTACACTTTAAGTCCATATTGATTATATAACCATATCTTGAATATGTTTTGGTAAACAGCTAAAATGCCAAAACTTGTGTGACTGTCCAAATATTTCTCGACCTAACTTTATAAGATTTTGAGTTGTCCACTTCTGTGATGGTAGTTTCCCTCAGAGCTGGCTGGAATAATAATGCCCCAGGTCAAGTGATGAAGAGCAACCATACACATTAAATGGAAGTCCGCCAAACCCAATTATTTCTATTGGAAGCATTATCTAAAGTATATGGGAGGTTCCAGGTACTCCGCCAATGACAGATGTCAATCAGCCTTGGATTTCAACACCCAATCATTAAAATCCAAATGTATATACATTATACATAAAAATTTTCAGTACCTCAAATGAAGAGCAAAATGTAAATGTTTTTCAAATTTTTTTATTCACAAGAAATTGTCATTTTAATAAAAATCTTTGTTTTTTAATTCTATATCAAGCGATTTATCTGGAGTAGAATTCCATTTATTTTGGATTGTAATTTATGTCAAAATATATATTTTTTAGACTCTACAACCATTGCAAATGTCACAGAGGTGAAAGAAAACATGACTATGGGGTCCACATTGGTCACCAATCCTAAAGGTGGTTTTATGGTAAGGAAAAAAAAAAAATTCTAGCAGAGAATTATTACTATCTTGATGGGGCTGCTACATATTGCTGGGATATGTCTAAGTTTATTGATCATAGAGGTCTGATGTTGGGTCCCCCACTGATCCCTTACTTATATCTTGGGTTGTTAATTAGTCTATGCAGCATCTATAGCATAACCCCTTTAGTTTCGAAGGCCCAAGTTATCTAAGAACCAAAGTGATGACCCATTTGGTTTCTATCTTATGGACCTGGTGCTCCTTTCTGGCATGACTCATGAAGACATATATGGGTATATATGGATATATGGCCATTATGTCATCTAATGGACACCTATGAAGTAAAATGAAGAGAGGCCATTTAATCATCTATCTGCCATGTAATATCATAGTGAGTGTGGAAAGTGACCGTCATCTGGTCACTACAACAAAGTGGTACGGTCACTGCACACTGTATGGAGCTGTCTGCTTCCTACTCATTACACTGTTCAGATTTGGCAGTTACAGCAGCTGATTGGTGGGGGTGCCAACTATCTTAAGGATAGGTCATCAGGATTAGGAAAGTTGATCAAATAAAAAAATAAAAACAATACTCACCTGTTCAATCTACCCCTGCTCCAACGCCTCAACTCCAGTAGTCCACAATGGTCTTCATTTACCTGCCCTATAGTGATGAGGTCATATACAATACATTTACTTCTGTAGCCAGTCACTGGCCTCTGTGGTCTTGTGTCATACATGCTAGCATCACCTCTAAGGTCAGCAATTGACTGCATGTGCATGTATGCCATGTCATCACCGCAGGGAAGTAAACCATGACCAGCAGGACTGGAGCCGAGAGGGATTAGACCAATGAGCATCTCTTGTTTTTTTTTCGTCAATTTTCCCGCTTAAAGGGGTATTCCCATGAACATAATCATATCTATATTTGTAGACAATTAAAAGTTAAACATGTTTGCAAATATAAGTAGTTAAAAATTCTGAGTTTTAAAGATTTTCTCTAATCATCTTAGTGGTGACAGTCTGTTGTCTTGATCGGTTGCCAATGGATACGACCACGAGTGCAGCAACTTTCTATGGTCTGGGACTTGTCAGGAACCCAGCCATGATTTTCTTATTGTAGCTGTGTTATCAGGCAGAGACACTACATGTATCAGAAGATATCCCGGCAACAATAAGCAAATCATAGCTGATTTTCTTACCTTAGAAAGGTCCTGCATTCATGGTCATATCCACTGGCAACCGATCAAGACAACAACTTGTGACCACAAGATATTTAGAGAAAATCTTTAAAACTCTGCAAAATGTTTAATTACTTATATTTGCAAAAATGTTTAACTTTTAATTATCTACAAATTTTAAAATGGTTATGTAAGTGGGAATACCCCTTTAAGGTCATTGTTGTAAAATCCCTTTAAAAAAAATTTTGTAACAATATCGTTGATTCTCTGTAGAAAGTCCTACTGTAATAGATCATAGACCATGACTGTCCAGACTGACAGTAAACCACATAATTCTGATCATTTATAATACAAGGAGAATACTGTAATTATGATTGACTTGTCCAATTCTTCCAAAGGCTTGTGGCCCTCTCTATGCATACAGGTGCGGGAGTTTGCACTACACAACTGGAATTTGTTCTAATGTAAGCTCTACGTTTCAAGTTCTGAACTCAATTGCTCCTGGAGTACAAGGTATGGTTCACCTTATTATAAAGTATTATCACAAAGGTTCTGTTCACATCTCTATTGAGGTTTCCATCAATCCGTCAATGGAACAGAGAAACTGGAAATCCCAACACTGATGGATCTAGCATATGTTGGAAGAAAGTGAATCCTGATAGACCCTATTGACTATGATAGGTTATCCTTTATGGTGTCCATGCATTCAGGACTTCTTTGACCTTTGACAAGCTGTGTGAACATAGCCTTAAATCCTAGATGATCTTCTCAACTATAAATTGTGTCTTCCCAGAATGCATCACCCAACTGGACCTGGTGCTTGTTCTTGATGGATCCAACAGTGTATACCCTTGGGTCAGTGTGACTGAATTTTTGCAAAAATTATTTCAAAAAATGACAATACATCCGACTCAAACACAGGTAACTATATCTCACATATTTCTTAAACTTCATCTCTTCATAGCAGCCACATGGCCTGAGAAGCTCACTTTAGAGATTAGGAGCACCAGCTACTATATTACTATGTTCAAGCTTTTGATAAGGTAACCCAAGATTATTAACCCTTTGAGAAACAGATTTTTCATCACATTTTTGAAATATAACTTGTCTTATGCTAGGTTCACACCTGCGCTCGGGTTTCCTTTCTTTGGGCCCACTTGGAGACCCGAAGAACGGAAACCCAATCAGCTTAAAAAAAGCGGTTACCCGAGGAAACCCTCAGACCCCATAGACTATAATGGGGTCTGCCCGGTTTCTGCCCGAAAAATGCTTGCAGGACTTTTCTGTCCGCATTTTCTCAAACAGGGGAACAGAATCCCTGAACAGAAACTGAGTGGTGGTCTGAACCCAGCCTTACCCTAGTGGTGTACTTGTTTTTTGGGGGCCCAGCCAATGGACTTCTATATTTATCAGAGGGGTTAGACATAACTTTGCTGGTCAATTTTTGAATCTGTCGCATCCAGAGATTGTTTCATGGCTTTCTTATTATTGTAGGTTTCAATTGTTCAATATGGTGAAAATGTTACTCATGAGTTTAACCTGAATACACATTCCTCTACGGAAAGTGTCCTGCAAGCAGCAAGCAAGATAACACAGAGAGGAGGTTCTTTGACGTTGACTGCTCTTGGCATTGATACTGCAAGGTACATGTACTAGGACTGAAAATAAAAAATGTAATTTGCAATTTTTTTATATTATATGTTATTTTTTATACAAGGCAAAATGGCTGTATCTGAGGGGTGCTAGGACTTGGGATAGTTAGAGTAGAGTAGCATCTATAACTACATATGGATGCACAATCACAAGGAGCTGCATAACCCACAGGAGTGCAAGTAGATATGTCTACATGAGGAAGCATGGTCACAAGGTGGTGCATCATTCTCGGAATGAAACCAATAAACCACAAAAGTGGGTAGATTTCCTGCCGATGTGTTGTTCAAGGGTACAGGTTCCAGAGACAGCAGGTAGTCAGGAAGTTCCTAGTAAATTAGATTTGCTGTTCTGGTGCACAGACCTGATTTGTTTGTTAATAAATTTGACACATCTCACTTCAGCCCTCCGATTATTAAGACTGGAGTGAAAAACTTCAGTCTTACCAAATTCCCCTAGTCTTTCACCTACTAACCTACAGACTTAGATTTAAAGGTGTTTTCCAGGTTTACAGATTGATGATTTAGCCTTAGGATGGGGTTCTAAGGAACCTCTCTGTTTGTCACCCTTACCCGTTTCCCAGTCTTACCGGTATTCCCAGGCCATGGTCTCAAGAACAGTCATAGATCGATGGTTGTAGTGCTGAAAAACAGTAACAAAACCAAGGACCATAACCAGGAGAATGGTCATGGTGGTCATGCTTAGTCTGGAGTCAGGGGTAGAACAACAGGTACCAAGTAAATAATGCAAAGAGCAAGGCAGGAGATATATTCAGGAACAAGGCTGAGGTCAAGGTCAGGGTAAATGAGGAATCAAAGAGTCAGGATCAGAGTGACAAGTCAGAGGAAAAGGAGATAGGCAAAGTCAAATAACTTAATCAGCAAGTGAGATGGAAAGGCTGGTGTCCCCCTTAAATAGGCTGCCAGGACTGACATCATCCCGCTGTCTTTGCAGTTTGAGCAATCATGCTGCAAAGGGGAGTTATTGCCATGTCCAGCAGGACTTTGCTAGAGAGAAGGGGACGTCTCCAGAGTGAAGAACATGATGGCAACATGACAAGGGCAGCGAACATGGTGGCAACATGACAAGGGCAGCAGATGGATTTGCATCCACAGACAAAGGCCCTCCCACCTTGTCCCTTTTTTGCATTTTTCATATTTTTTTAGTGTTGCTAACAACATTTTAAAATTGTTTTCTTTTTTATGGTAAGTTCAATGTAGGTGACACAGTTTTGTGGTATCAGGGGCAGGTCTACAACCTGTGAAGTGGGTTTATTAGTAACAATTTTTTTTACTTTTTTTATTTTTTGTTTTTTTAATTTATTTATTATTTTTTACACATTGTGCCATTTTAACATTAAATTAACTTTTTTTTTGCTGATTTCCTCTGCAACTTGTACTTATACACTAGCCCCAGAAAGAATACATTCTCCTAACCTGAACTGCAGCGCTGATCTGGATACTACAGGACCGAGCAGCTCATGTGGTTAATGGCACCCAAGAGATAACATGATTGCAGGGTCAAGGGGAAGCTGTATAGGGAAGGCAGGGGTGGTAATAAACTTTCCCTGCTTTTTCTCTCTGTCACTGATAGCCAGCTCCCTGTTCCTGCAGTATGATCATGTGCAGCTGCTCAACTCTGCAAGGACATTCAGGTATCTCCTTGCAGAGTTAAGTAGCCGCTGTCCAGACGTATATATATTCAATGGATGGTCAGAAACTGCTTAATTTCTTCCTGCAGGGCTCATAAACTTATAAACTCTAAGAATAAATTTCCCTCTTTACCATTGTGTGTTGTGGGGAAAGCAGTGTAAATATCATATAATGGACCCTACAACTGTCCTAAACACATATCCGAATATGGAAACATTACATCCCACCAGCCCCCGCTGAATTATGATGCTTGCTGTCTGTCCTGTCATCATGGAATGCAAAGACCGCTCAATGGAATTATCTTCAGATTTTAGGGATGAGGCTTAGCAGACTGGAGCGTGACATATTTAGGTTACTAAACAATATATACTATCTAGTACTTCTCTTCTACACACTAATGGAAAGTTCTGAGCCCCTGAAACAAACTGAAGGAAGAAATACCTTAAGTGAAACCTCATTGTAACGTTCTGACCACTTCAGATTTTCAAGATTAGTCTAACTTGAAGATGACCCCAGTGGGAGTGATAATTGTTGTCATGCTAGTTCCAGTTTTACCAGAAAAATATTTATAAACAGATGAATTGAGTCTTTGACAACTAGATAGAACAACTCATAGATGAGTCCTCCAGTGGGCCCATACCATGAGCCCATAACATGAACCCATACCATGAGCATCTAGCTGAAACAAACAATGGACACCTTGCTGCACTGACTAGGATCACAAATACTTCCAGGAAATTACCATTAATCTAAGTGGTTTTTCAGGGGCACTGTTACCCCATCACTGCCCCTGCAGTGGACTGTAATTGCAGTGCTTACAGGTTTGCCATCTTTGTAAACCTTTAAAGTCTTGTGAGTTGACTAGAACCATTAAAACTGCAGCTCCCCCCACAAAAAAACAAGCCAACATATAGGTCTGTCAATGGAAGAGTAAAAATATTACTGTAGTAACTTGCAATTTTTTTAAAGTGCTTTACAGTGCAAAAGTAGTAAAACATATAAAAAAAAACAATATAAATGTCTCATTGTGAATGGCACAAAATGTAAAAAAGCAATGCAGAATATTGCAATAAATATCATCCCACAAAAAACAAGCCCTAACACAGCTACATCACCAGAAAAATAAAAAAAAGTTATGGCTTTCAGAATGCCATAATAAAAAAAAATGACCACATCCTTAATTCTCTAGGACCTATACGTGCTATTGAATTTTAGAGGCTTATATCCAAAATAATCATCTCCATGGCAATTGAGGAAAAGTCCAGAATTGTAATATTTTTCACGAATAGAGTTTTTTTGTTTTAGACTTTATTGCTTAACAACAAAGCAGCGCGTCTTTCAGGATGTGGTTTTGACTTAAAAAAAGATATATGAGAAACCTCAAAGATGTAGGAAGGCGACTTCGGTTAACTTTGCAGACATTCTACAGTTTTTAAGAAACTGAAGTTTATTTAGTAATTTAGTTATTGGGGTTAGTCAGGATTACATGTATCAGATTCTGCCAATCTGCCATTCTGCCACTCTTCTTCTGCCACTCACAAAAAGGGGCACACGCTGGACTTCATATTTACTTTACTGGACTTCTCTAACTCTCCGACTACGCTCTCTCTCCACACGTTATTAACATTCTCTTCCCTGTCTTCTGTAATAGGCCCCCCAAAACCAACACGGCCCCGCAGGAACCTTAGACACCTTGACATGCGCTCTGACTCTCTTCTAACACTTACTGACATATCCTCGCTCCAGGATGCAGATGCCGCTGCTGCCTTCTATAATATCACCATTACTTCAACCCTCGACTCCGTGGCTCCCTTCACTAACACCAGAACCCGACTGATCACATGGTCCTGACAAAAAAACTGTGACTCACGTCACGGGTTGCAGAATGCCTCTGGAAGAAAAGCCACTGCCAGGAATAGGTATAAAGAGACATTTCTCAACTTCAAGAATATATATATATATATTTTTTTTTAAAAACTAGTGATAAGTCCCCTATTCATTTTCTTTTTAATATTCTCTTTGCAAAGCAGGTCTACTTCACCACACTAATATCTGCCCTATCCCGCAACCCCAAACAGCTATTCACTACCTTCAACTCCCTTCTCCGTCCTCCTGCGCACCCTCCGACATCACTTTTCTCCACTGAAGACTTTGCCTCTTATTTCAAAAACAAAATTGACACCATCAGAGGCAGTCTCACCCTACACCCCCAACAACCATTCTACCCAACTGCTCTTCATCCTTAACCTTCTCCACCATTACCAATGAAAAGCTCTCCACCCTAAATGCAAAATCCCACCTCATCTCCTGCACACTTGACCTTATCCAGCAGGCATCTCATCCCCAACCTCACTGAAGTCTTTACTCCTGCCCTAACCCATCTCTCCAACCTATTTCTAACCAGAGTTTCCTTCCCTCCCACCTTCCAATACGCTACTGTCACACCTATCCTTAAGAAACCGTCCCTCGACCCAACTATCGCCCCATCTCATTGCTCCCATATGCCTCAAAACTGCTTGAACAACACATCCACTCTGAGCTATCCTCCTATCTCTCATCCAACATACTCTTTGGCAGATTATAGTCAGGCTTCAGACCCCATCACTCGACAGAAACTGCACTAACCAAAGTCACAAACAACCTACTAACTCCCATGCTTCAGTGGGAAAATACCAGAGATGGACCAACCTCGCAAGATTCGTTTCATCAAAAATTCTTAGGTTTGTTTTCCTCTTTGGGCTGAACCGCATGTACTATTATAATACTCTGAGGCCTCTTCAGACCCCAGACAATAATAAGCAGAGGTCCAGGGAAGGTGCAGAAACATAATAAACACTACTTATCTTACCTCACCCTCTTGGGCTCCCGTAGAGTCCCTTTAGGTGACCTTCCAGTATCTACCAGCCTCCTTGGTGGCATCAGGATTTCCAGGGGGACTGCTGAGTTCCAATCACGTAACCAACCAGTTTGCCCTAAACACAAGGTCTGACTGATTTTCATTTACTGGATATTTCAGAAAAGAAGCATTTAGTGAAGAGAGAGGAGCCCGGAGAGGAGTCAAGAAAGTCATGGTGGTTGTAACAGATGGAGAATCTCATGATGGTTATCACCTGAAAAAAGTGACTGATGAGTGTGAACGTGATGGGATAGAAACCTATGCCATTGCTGTGAGTATTTTACACCTTTAGATGAAAAAAAACATAATGTCCTCACTAAACTGTAGGGTTAGAACCAAAATGTCCTACTGACAGGATGGTCTACCAATACATCGAATAACTGCTCTACTGAGTACATCTGGAAACCAGTCAACCTATGATCGCCTGTTCTGCATTATTTTGTCACATCTTGTTGCCTGATGGGCACATTTTTTAGGATTCACTGTGGATCATGAAATCATACAATACATTAGGTATTTGTAATAAATTAAACAAATAACTTCATGACATGTAGCAGACATTAGTAAGACAGGTATTCCCAGTACCTTGATATGGTATTTCATTAGGATAGGCTTTTAATGTTAGACTTGTGGCACCTCCATAGTCTAGATAGCACAAGCCCTCCCTTGTTTTTCACCAAGAACAGCGCCATACATTTTGTAGTGGATGTGGCTGGTATTAGGGCTCCGTGTCATTCCCTTAAGAATCAATAGAGAGGTGGCCAAACATGTGCATGTCCTCATCGATTCAGCCCTGTAGGCATCATAGAAACAGCGAGAACACATGGACAGCCACCTCTCTACACTTATTCCACAACTGAAATACTGAGAATTCCTCATTACATACAGTTTTTGTCATTGTAGATTCTGGGAAGCTACAATCGAGGTAACATAAGCACAGAGAAGCTGGTCAATGAGATACTGTCCATTGCTAGTGAGCCAAAAGAGAAACACTTCTTCAACGTCTCCGAAGAACTGGCCCTGTCAACCATTGTGGAGTCACTGGGAGAAAGGATATTCGCTCTGGAAGGTAATATCAGGCCTTTATCTATCTATCTATCTATCTATCTATCTATCTATCTATCTATCTATCTACCTGTATCTTTCTGTCTATGCACAGTGAAAGGATCTATCATCTATCTGTCTATCTACCTACCTCTATGTTTCTTTCTATGTACAGTATCTGTCTCATATCTATCTACCTACCAGCATCTATCTAATATCTATCTATCTATCTATCTATATTCCTTTCTGTTATCTATCTACCTATCTATCTATCTATCTATCTATCTCATATCTATCTATCTATCTATCTATCTATCTCATATCTATCTATCTATCTATCTATCTATCTATCTATCTATCTCATATCTATCTATCTATATTCCTTTCTGTCTTCTATCTATCTATCTATCTACTGTATGTGTTTTGATGATATCTTACTAAAATCATGACTAAGATCTTATTCGCACATCAGTATTTTGTATTAATGTTTATACGCCAAAACCAGTCATAAAGACTACACAGAGATAAGGTTTAATGGAAAGGTTTGTACCTATTCTATGTATTTGCTCGGCTCCTGGTTCACTGATGTGTGAATAAGGCACCACTGGAATTTTAAGACATGTCTATGAATGTATTTCCTTGGCTTATGTCAGGTCCAGAGTTTTGTTAGGACGGAAGATTTTCTTACGGCTTTACTGCACGCAGTTCTCAGGGGGCTTGTGTAGTATTTAGGAAGCTGTAGGAAGGGGGAGGTGGAGGTCCTGGGAAGTTACAGATGGAAAATAAGTGAAATACTGAATTGCCTCCTGGCAGATAAATACACAATTTATCTTGTGCCGTGTTCTTACAGGCAAATCTGCTAATGGTATACAACATGGATCCGAGTCTGTTATAATATAGTGATGTGTCCATACATACACCTATAGAAGGTCGTACACAGATCACCATGGTCTATACTCCTGTATGCTTATTCTTTCTATGATTGATGGTTTTCTAATGACCAGCACACGGCTGCATTAAGGACATGTCGTATCTTTGCCGGTTTCCTGGATCCCTCACATCACTATGTGCTTTGTCAGTATTCTATCTGTGTTGCTAACCCATTATTTTGTTATGGCCCCATACACACGACCATGTATTATCATGGGTCCATGCGGGGTGCCATGAGCATGGAAGCAACACTTAGGACATGTCCTATACCTCATTAGTTGACATGCATGGGTCCATGGAGGCCACAGACAGCCCACGGATGTCATCCATGTGTCAGCAGTGTTGTTATCTCACGGATCAGTACATGAATGCGTTAGCCAAATCTATATTCACACAACTGGTCATAAAATGGCTGTGAAAAACGTCCATTTTTGAAGTTCATGTGAATAAAGCCTAAGGCAGAGGCCACATATTGCAGAAGTATAAGAGCTTAATGTATATTTACAGCTTTTCCAAAATGTGTGACCTTGGCCTAAGGCTCCATGTACATGAACGTCTTGTTATTACAGATCTGTAATCATGGATAGCATATGGACACTATCATTTTCTATGGTCCCATGCACATGACCGTATATTTTACGATACCACCCGTGTACGTTCCGTTCTGTTGATCGTTGTGTATATGCACAGATGTAAACCAACAGTATATACACTATATACTACATATAGACTGAATGTGTAATGTACTGTTTATTGCGTGTAGGTACAAACTGCAGTCCTATGGAAACCTTAAGATACCCAGGGGCATTGCTATAAGAGGTGCAGAGGTTGCAATCACTACAAGGCCCTAAAGAACCTCTATAGTATAATAAGACAGCAGTGTTATATATATAGCAGGGGCCCCATTACAGATTTTGCGCTGGGGACCAGTTACTTCAAGTGATGCCTCTGCACATACTCTGCATATATCTCAGCATATTGTGAGAAAAAGCAGATGTACATTAGAGCCAGTGTATTACAAGATCTCCTACACGGGAAGTTCTTATGTAGACATTGTGGTCTTGTGCCTGACACGGTCGCCATTCCCACATGTGAAGGGGCTAAGCCCTGAGAAGCAAGGAGTTTCATTCTTCTCATGGGCGCTGGTAGATTTTGTTTATTTTTATAGAAAACGCTGAACTTCATAGATCCTGTATGTCGGAGGAAGTGTCATGTTCTTACCAGTCATGTGAAGACTTTTCTTAGTCTCCAGAGCTTTACAGCTCCATACCAGATGTACACACACATCTAACTGTATATACTCTGCACATCTACATGGAGACACATACTTATTGTACCTTACTATATCAAGATGAGTCCACAGCGGAGGAGATACAGAAACTGCAGGGTGGACTGCTGGTAATCTAATATAGCTAACCTCCTGTACAGAAGAGACAGCTTTAAGGGGTTACCACTTTCTTAAAGTTGATAGCCTATTCTTACACCAACTTCCGAACAACTTTTGATTTTATGTCAGGATTTGTGTATGGACTTCTGTGTGATATCATAGATAGATAGATATTTTTAGGGTGGTGCTGCTCTTTTATGGATCCATCGATACAAAAAAGTGAGGCAGCACTCAAATTGGATGAAAAATGCAAACGGTAGATTTACATCCACATCACATCTAGATCTAGTGATATATTTGACATCCACATGACACTTAGACCTGGTGATATATCTGACATTTACATGACACCTGGACCTGGTGATATATCAGACATCTACATGACACCTGGACCAGATGATATATGTGACATCCACATGACACTTAGACCTGGTGATATATATCTGACATTTACATTAAACATGGACCTGGTGATATATCTGACATTTACATCACACTTAGACCTGGTGTTATATCTCACATCTACATCATACCTGGACCTGGTGATATATCTGACATTTACATCACACCTGGACCAGGTGATATATCTGACGTCCACATGACACTTAGACCTGGTGATATATCTGACATTTACATCACACCTGGACCTGGTGATATATCTCACATCTACATCATACCTGGACCTGGTGATATATCTGACATCTACATCATACCTGGACCTGGTGATATATCTGAAATTTACATCACACCTGGACCTGGTGATATATCTCACATCTACATCATACCTGGACCTGGTGATATATCTGACATCTACATCATACCTGGACCTGGTGATATATCAGACATTTACATCACACCTGGACCAGGTGATATATCTGACATTTACATCACACCTGGACCTGGTGATATATCAGACATTTACATCACACCTGGACCTGGTGATATATCTGACGTCCACATGACACTTAGACCTGGTGATATATCTGATATAAACATCACACCTGGACTTGGTGATATATCTGATATAAACATCACACCTGGACCTGGTGATATATCTCACATCTACATCATACCTGGACTTGGTGATATATTTGACATCTACATCACACCTGGACCAGGTGATATATCTGACATCTACATCACACCTGACCTGGTGATATATCTGACATAAACATCACACCTGGACCTGGTGATATAACTGACATCTACATCACACCTGGACCTGGTGATATATCTCACATCTACATCATACCTGGACCTGGTGATATATCTGACATCTTCATCACACCTGGACCTGGTGATATATCTGACATCTACATGACACTTAGACCTGGTGTTATATCTGACATTTACATTACACCTGGACCTGGTGATATATCTCACATCTACATCACACCTGGACCTGGTGATATATCTGACATTTACATCACACCTGGACCTGGTGATATATCTGACATCTTCATCACACCTGACCTGGTGATATATCTGACATCTTCATCACACCTGGACCTGGTGATATATCTGTCATCTACATGACACCTGAACCTGGTGATATATCTGACATTTACATCACACCTGGACCTGGTGATATATCTCACATCTACATCACACCTGGACCTGGTGATATATCTGTCATCTACATGACACCTGAACCTGGTGATATATCTGACATTCAAATCACACCTGGACCTGGTGATATATCTGACATCCACATGACACTTAGTCCTGGTGATATATCTCACATCTACATCACACCTGGACCTGGTGCTATATCTGACATTTACATGACACCTGGACCTGGTGATATATCTGACATCCACATGACACTTAGACCTGGTGATATATCTCACATCTACATGACACCTGGACCTGGTGATATATCTGAAATAAACATGACACCAGGTCTGATCCATATCAGACCCAGTGACATTTCTGACATCCACGTGGCATTCCACAAGATGATTTGATACAGATAATAAATCTTATTAATACCCTCATAGAAGTCATTGTGTAACTATTTTTTTTTCCATCTTTATAATTTTCTGATTCTTTCTTAGCCACCAGTGAGCAGCAGGCAGTGTCCTTTGAAATGGAGATGTCCCAAACTGGATTCAGCGCCCATTATTCCAAGGTACAACTATCCTGTTCACTTGGCATTCATCCCAGATGTCCTTGTGTCCTTGAATACATGGCATCTACCTATGCAGAGTCTTGCCCACTATCAACATACACAGTTGGCATGTCAGCCATGCCTTAGTAGACATATCGATATGTCAGGTCAGTGTTAGACAGATCTTTTAAAGGGATCCTGTTACATTGAAGATGGTATCCGATCTGCCCGAGGCATGTTATAGAGCAGGAGGAACTGAAAACATTGATATATAATTTTATGGGAAAAGTTTCAGTATAACTTAATTTTTATTCATGTATATTATTTTTTAAATGAAGACAACTTCTTCTTCTATGGTTGCAGGACTGGGTTATGCTTGGTGCAGTTGGCGCCTATGACTGGAATGGGACAGTTGTCATGATGAAAAGTGATGCTATAGTTACGCCTGGAAATAATTCGTTTAGGACAACAACGCAAGAAAGGAACGAGCCTCTAGCAGCTTACCTTGGTCAGTACAATCCTCATTTATTGTTTGCAAAGGGTCAATTGTGTAGTTGGGATTCAAACAGGATCAAACCGACTATCACAGTACCAATGGATCCTCCTGTGGGTCCCTAATAAAACATGACCTCCAAGGTCCAGTAAAAGGCAACCCCACAAGATCTGCTGAGGTGTCATCATGCTCAGTTAGCCCGGGCCGATGACGTCTCAGAAGAGCGCCACTTCCCCTGGGCCTCCACCTATTATACTTTGGGGTCTGAAGAGGTCCTTGAGTATAATGCAGTGACCATTTTTGTTCGCCCGAGACGAATCTCAAATTGTTCTCTTTCAAAAAAAAAAAAAAAAAAACAATTTGGAATACTCTGGTCGAACCCGGCTAGTTATGAACCTATTTGCCTATCTGTAGTGGTGACTGACAATCTACTGTGTATTCAGATATACAAAGCAATGCCAATGACTGCAGAGCGGGGTGAGGAGAGTACTCTGTCCCTGAATACTCTGAATAATAGTTGTCACCTACAACCCACAGCTGGAGATCCTACGAAGGATTGCCAAGGAGCTCCAACCTGTGCTACATAGGGACAACAGACTCAAGGACATATTTCCAGTCCCCCCTCTCCTCTCTTTTCGACAACCACCAAACCTGAGGCGCATTATTGTCCGGAGTGCCCTGAAGGCCCCAACTGAAAATGGCACCTCACCTTGCCTACATAAAAGGTGCATGACCTGCAAGCACATTCACACCGCTGACAGTGTACCTATCCCACAGTCACAACAGGTGCACAGAATTAGGGGGACATTTTCCTGCAGGTCTTCCAATGTGGTGTACCTCATAATGTGTGTGCAATGTCCCACCACAGGCCTCTATGTGGGGGAAACAGGGCAGAGACTCAGTCAACGAATGAACTCACACAGATCCACCATTAATAACAGCAGAACAGATCTCCCAGTGGCCGCACATTTCTCCGGAGAAAACCACTCTATTGAAGATTTGCGGGTTGTGGTTTTAATGGGACATTTTAAGACACAGGAGAAAAGGAAAGAAATGGAGTAAAAATTTATGCAAAAATTTCAAACTCTGCAATTTGGACTTAATATTCATGCCAGCTTCATGTCACACTATGTTTGAACCATGAACTGAACTCAATATTCATGCCAGCTTCAAATCACACTATGTGTGACCTGTGAGGGTCACAAATCACCTCCTGATAGCAAACAGATAACAGCAAGAATTACTGATCCCTCCGTCACGCACCACAAGTTTCCAGACTGTTTTTTTTGACCTGTTGTAAATAACTTCTCTACTTAGATTGCAATTTTTTTAAGGACTCTAAAATGCTTTGAAAACCATGTGTATAAAAATCTGTTAATTTTCAGTTCTTGTATCACACCATGTCTGATGAAGGGAGCGAGTACTCCTGAAAGCTTACTTATAAATATACTCAGTTAGCCTCTAAAAGGTATCGCCTGATTTCTTCACTCTTCCTGAATACTCTGGACTCAAAAACTATAGGGGAAAACTATCATACTTTGTTCACCAGTTTTCTGAATGAAAAAGTTACAGGTGTAAATTTCAGACCTAAATGATGCCTAAAATACAAGATGGTGGTGCGGAACATTTCAGAGTGGAGAGGTAGGAATAGCCTAGTGCTGAATGCAGCAAAACCAGGGAGATGATGATTGACTTTGGCTGGAAGAGTAACTGTCCACCTACCCTTGACATAGGGAGGTAGGTGGCTGAGAGGGTCTTGGTCTATAAGTATGTGGGTATCTTCCTAAACAATGAGCTGGAGTGGAGGACAAATGCTGAGAGGGTGTACAAAAGGAGACACAGCAGACTGTTCTTCCTGCGTCAACTATGATCGTTCAAATTCTGCAGTAGACTCCTTAATGCGTTCTATCGCTCTGTTGTGGCCGGTGCCCTATGTTTCACTGCAACAATGTGGGGGAGCCTTAAAAGAGCAGCGAATGTGAAGAAGCTGGACAAGCTAATAAAGAGGGCAAGGTCTGTGACTGGTACCCAACTGGACAGCTGGGAGGCGGTAGTAAGGCGTAGGATTCTCAAAAAACTATACTCAATCCTGGACAACCAACATCACCCCGAGAGATCCATCATCAACGAGAGATTCATCCAGCTCCGTTACCATAGTGAAAGGCTTAGGAGGTCGTTCATCCCGGCGGCCATATCTTGCTTTAACAGAACTGACACCAAGAATAATGTGAATTAGAAAGAAACCTTTCTCTGACCCACTTGGCCACCCTTGCTCCCCTGTTCTCCACACCTGTCATCCCCCCTTGCATAGCTATGTCACCAAACCCACCAGCTTCGCAGGGATTATTGAGGCCAGTCTTGATATGTCTATGCGTGAGGTGTATTCATTCAGGGTTCCTAGGAGCCAAACGACAAAGGATTTCTTTGTGATAAAAATGTAGGGACAGTTCAGTTTACCATTCCTCCCATGTCAGACACTGAATTGTTTTGAAAAGAGACCACTGAGCTAAGGAATCATCAAAAACCTTTCACTAGAAAGTTTGTGACCTATAAGTACAATTATAGAAGACATACAGCTTCCTCCACCTTTGGCAGTGCAGGAAGTATGCGGGATGTTTTCTCCCAGAAGATCTTTGTTGTTTTGTCTGCTCATTGGAATCAATGGAGAAGCTCCGCTCAACATTTCCTGATAAAAACAACAAACACAATATCAGACAGTGAGCGGATACATTCTGCATTGCCGGTCAATGCGGGGCGTTTCCTAAAAGCCTTTGTAAAAAGCAAAGCTATTTAGAAAATACCATAGTGTCTTGAAAGTCCTACGGTATGGCTGTGAGACAAGACGTCAGGACAAAACCAAGAATGAAGCAGACAGAGAGAAAAATGATAATGGAAACACGTAATTCCTCTTCTGTATTCAGGACACATTTTTGGTTTTACAGATACCGATCAAAATACTGTTGTGTGAAAGCTTATTCATTCATCGGTGTCAAAATTGTATAGAACTTTTTAAAAAAATAGTCGCACGAAAATTTTGGGAGATAATAAACTGGTAAACTAGAAAAAACATAAAACTATCTTTAGACATGTAGACAGTTGATGCAACTTCGTGAGAAACAGACCTAAAAATAAAAGGCAGGGGTACAAATCTCATACACAATCATCCAATAAGAATAGACCCAAGTGGTAAATGATGACTCCAAAGTCACTTTCCAATGGGATTGTCCATTGTAGCCCATTACTGTGTCAGAGCTTGGACTCTGTAGAGCATCCTTTGGTACTCTGATGGGTCAATCCAACCCTGTCTATACCCCATATGACTTTTCATGAATAATACACATTGTATACTGCACTTTATTAACATCTGATTACAATTTTTCATTCTTAGGATACACTGTAAGTTCTGCCTCTGTCCACGGAGAACAAGTCTATATTGCCGGACAACCACGCCACAACCATATCGGACAAGTTATCATCTACCAAATGAACGGGCACAAAATTAATATACTCCAGACTTTAAAAGGAGAGCAGGTAAAGAATAAAGATTTACTATATCAAAAGAACTATATTAATATTTAAATTATATTGATATTATTTTTATTATTCTATATGTTGTCACAAACCAACCTCAAGACAAGAGGTAGTCCACAGGTTTTCTTCAAGGTGAAGGACTTGAAGGTGTTTTCCAGACTAACAATATCGATAACCTAATCTAAGAATATCAGAATGGTGAGGGTCTGACTCCAGACAACCTCATGATCAGCTGTTCTTAGCACAGAGAATGGAGCAGGAAGCAGACAGCACTGTTCTCTGTTTAGTGGCTAAAACAGGTTCCTGCAGATAATGCCTATTTAAGTGAATGGGAGCTGATCTACAGTAACCTGGTTTGGCTACTCATTATACAGAGAACAGTGCTGTCTGCTTCCTTCTCCATTCTCTGTGTATTAGCTGTTCAGAAGAGCTGATCAGTGGGCCTTCCAAGTGTTGGACCCTCACCAATCTGCCCCGAAACCATGGGGCAGATATTTAACTGTTACAGGTCATTATAGATGATTCCCCAGGTTATGTCCTGGAATAGTCTATGATGAAAACCTCTCTCATGACATGCTGATGGTATACAGATGAAAGCTACAGAATCATAATGCACCAGTGTGATCATGGAAATCTGCGGTCAGGGCAGGCATTCAGCAATAAAATACATCAGGACTATCTCCAGCAATTCCATATAGAATGAATAGAGCAGCAGGGCACATGCGCAGTCTACCACTCCATCAAGACGGGAGCACTGGAGCCCATTCTTGGTATCAATGGGGTCCCAGTGAACAGACCTCTAGTGAGCACGAAGTTATCCCCTATCCTATCAATTGATAAGAACTTCAAAACAATCCCTTTAACTCAAACATTACTTCTTTGTTTCAGATTGGGTCTTACTTTGGTAGTGTCCTCACCACAGTGGATGTTGATGGTGATTCAGTCACTGATATCCTGCTCGTTGGTGCACCAATGTATATGGGAAGTGAAAAGCAAGAGCAAGGGAAAGTCTATGTCTATAGGATACATAAGGTAATATATTGTATTTTTTTCATAATTTTTTGTAATTTTTTTGTAATTCAGGGAACCCCTGGCTTAGCACATACTATTACGTCGAGCCGAGTTCTCAGAAGTATTGCAGTATATTGCACTTGGGATCAAGAGATCCTTTGTGGTGCAGGAAAAAAAAAGAAGTTTAAAAAATAAATGCATAATAAAAACAAAACAAAAAAAAACCCTTTCGAACTTAAAAAACACATAATGTAAACAAAATAAAGTAAATAAACATATTAGGTTTCCCCATGTGCGTACAAGTCCGCACTATCCAAAAGTAATTTATCCCATACGTGAACACCATAAAAAATATATCACAATGCGCAAATTAATGTGTTTTTGTCACCTCATCTCCCCCAAAAATAGCAATAAAAAGTAAGCAAAACGTCATTCATACCAAAAATTGGTACAATAAAAACTACAACTTTCCCTGCAAATAAAGAGCTCTGACATGGCAATAAACAGTAAAAATTTATAGATGTCACAATACGGTGACACCAGGCATATGGTTTGTTTTCACAAAATGGTGTTTTATTCAGTAAAGCAGTAAAACATGATACTTTTTTAATGTAGATTCTCCGTCGCGTCATTGTCATTAACACCGATCCACCTCTTTATTCCGTCCCCTCCCCCTCTTCAGTGCTGCGTCTTCGCCAGCTCTTCGCGTCACTGATTGCTCAAATCTCGCACATGCACAGTACACTCGTAAGCAGCGCGAAAGACCGGCGCGTACTGAGCATGCGCCGTATGCTTGGCCATGACCCAAAGTAGCTGAGTCTACTGCACATGTACGAGATTTGAGCAATAAGTCTATCATAGGTGATAGACTCCCCTTAAATAAGGCCATCCCATAGGGAATGAATGAATTTTTAGATAGGTGGGGGTCCCACTGCCAAGACCTCTGCAGATCAGCTGCTAACAACTGCTGTGCTCATTCCTTCTTCTCATTCACGAGTGAGCACTGCAGCTCGCACCATCACAGGAAACCCGCTGATCTGCCGGGGTCAGAGCAGTCTGACCGTCGCCAATCCAAAATTGATTTATAGATAGGACATCAATTTTTAAGCTGGATAACTCTTTCATGTTAGGGTGGGGTTTCACTATATTTCAAGCCATTTATTTGAAGGACTACTTTGTACATACCTCTATATAATGTATATAACATGTACTGATATTTTTTGTTTTCACAGAAAGCGTTTGAACTTGAAATGACTTTGGAACCGCTGAACGAAACTTGTAAAGAAGATGCAAAGAACGAGCCATGTGGGGCAAGATTCGGGACAGCGATCGCTTCGGTGAAGGATCTCAACCTTGATGGATTCAATGATGTGGCTATCGGAGCTCCATTAGAAGGAGATCACAGAGGAGCCGTATATATTTATCACGGAAGTGGAAAATCTATAAGGAAAGACTATGCTCAGGTATGGGATTAATGTATAGGACAGGCCTAGCGAAAAAAACTTACATTTCTTCTAATTCTATATGTTGCTTTACGTTAGGTTCACACTAGTATCAGCTCTCTGTCGTTCGGGTCCGCATGGGAGCCTGTCTGCTATAATGGGGTCCGCTGGGTGTCAGGTTTCTGCTGGTTTTATTTGAAACTGATGTCCTCCGTGCAGACTTTTCTCTCCGTTGATTTTAGGCGGAGTCTCCTATGGAGACTCCAACGGAGATGTGAATCTAGCAGAGGTTGTGAAGTATGTGAAGATGTGAAGTAATAGTGGTGTCAAAGAATGATGAACCAAAAAAAAAATACCTAGGAAAATATATTATATTATCATGTCAGAGGGGCCGGCCTTACTGCTCAGCGTCATCACTGGGCGGTAAGAAACGAGCCCCCCTGACAGTACAAGACTATGGATGTGTACATCGAAAGGGGTGAACCTCAACGCCCAGTGATGACGCTGAGCTGTGAGGCCGGACTTTCTGACAGTGCAGTGATATTGGTGCCAAAACTAACAGCACCGATATCTCTGCAACTGGGGCACATACCGGAAAAGGTGAATTACAGCTTTCCAGCAGTATATTACACACAAAGTTAGAGGACATGAAAGGTCCCCTTTGCGATTGATGCATGAGATGCCAGTCTTAATAAATCTGCCCCACAATATCAGAAGTCACAGGTACCTCTTCTAGTGCATGGTTTAATGTAGTCATAGAGCGTTATCTTTCATGATATAGACAGGGTCAGTTCCAAGGACATGTAACCCCCTTGTGTGCATAGAGTTGATTCTGGACCTGTGTTTTTGTCTATGGAGGAAAAAGGGTTTCATTATTTTTCAGCGCATACCGTCAGGTGGGGATGGGAAGAAAGTGAAGTTCTTTGGTCAGTCCATACATGGCGAAATGGACTTAAACGGAGATGGTCTAACAGATATAACAATTGGAGGAGTTGGAGGTGCAGCCCTTTTTTGGTATGTATACAGGCTAGACATGTCAAAATTTAAGATTCCATATATTGTTATTTTTGGATCCCTCTGATGTGATTTTCACCATTTTTATTTTTGGTTATAGACTACCTAGACTTTTTTTTTATAGACACACTATTGTTTTTGTGTTCTCTTTGCAATCTTGATATAATGCAATCTTCTATTTAAAAAAAGGGGGCCTGGTGGGTATTCCCTTTAAGTGGCATGGGTTGCAAAAATTCACAATCCTCTTTTGTGTGATCACTGAAAATTGCATTGTGGCACATACTACGCACTCTTCATCTCCCCAATTCTGTGCGAGCTCATTTTCTTCTCATTCTTCTACACTGAGGTTGCCTGGCTTCCTCAATATTCCAGTGAGACTTCTACTTAGGCCCGGTTCACATCTGCCTTCGGGTTTCCGTTCGGGGAGTCTGCTTGGGGACGCCCCGAACGGAAACCTATACGCATAAAAAGCGGTTTACCTGGGGAAACCCGCAGACCCCATAGACTATAATGGGGTCCGTGTGGTTTCCGCTCGGTTTCAGCACAAAATATGCTGAGAGAAAAGTGCTGCTTGCAGGTAAACCACTTTTTTATGCATATAGGTTTCCGTTCGGGGGGGTCCCCAAGCGGACTCCCCGAACGGAAACCCGAACACAGATGTGAACCGGGCCTAAGAAGTCACTACCAGTATTATAAATGGCACATGGTAAATGAGGAGCCATGTTACATTTTATATATGGGGACCCTCATGTTATGATTCCTGATTTCTCTCTCGTACTGAGATGATTTTTCACAGTCACTATAACTTGCGGTGTGATATTTAAGAGAGAGGAGGAAGCTGAAAGATCCATCACTAGAAGCTGCAAGATCCATCACTAGAAGATACTGCCTGTCTCATAGCCTAAGGATCATTCCCCAGGACACACAGGCTTCTACAAAACCTGACTACAAAGGAGCGTGTTTGTAGTCAGGATCCACTGTTTACCACAGAATTCTGTACACCAGTAGATAATACATCCAGCAAGAAAATAGGAGACAAAATAGATAATTTAGATAAACTATAATGTGGTAGATGTTATATTTTATGCCTATTGACCCCGCCCTTGTCTAAAGGTAGACTTCCGCTTAAGTAAAACTATATAAAAATGCTTTATCTTACTCAGTTCCACTGTAAATAAAATAAGCCCTTTCCTTAGGTCCCGGGATGTTGCGGAGGTGGAAGTGACGGTGGAATTTAACCCAAATGTCATCAACATGGAACACAAAAACTGCAACATCAACAATAAGGAAACTGTCTGTATTCATACTAGATATTGTTTTAATATCCTCATTAAATCTGGGACATCTAAACAGGAAACATTTGGTGAGTCCGAGAGAACATGAGCAAAACTGAATATGTAAATTCTGCCGGATTAAAATATTTGTAATTGTGTCTACAGACCTGGAATACAAAATTACTCTGGATTCACATAGATTTTTGTCCCGGAGTCTTTTCACCGAAACAAATGGGAGGACTGTACAAGGAATTATCACCAGAAGTGGAGAATGTGTGGCACATGACTTCTATATGGTGGCAAGTAATACATTGTTAAAACTATCATTTTAAGTACCAAATTTAAGAACTAAAAACTACAGTAAGTACAGAAATGCTATGCTTTAATTTGAGTGGGAACTTGGCAGGAAGGTCTAAATTTCTCTGCAGCGCCCCTACAGTAGAAGTGAAGAATTGCAAAGTTCCCATTGAAATCAATGAGTTGCATGTCAAATGTATGGACATGTATGGACATGCTGGGTCTTCCAAAGTAAGAAACACTCTTTGTAGATCTATACCATGGCTAATGTATGGGGATGTTGAATCGGGGGAACTAATAGGGTCTTTCAATATATTTTTTTCTTAATCAGGTAACATGAGACTATAACCTCACTTGCATGTCTAAAGTCAAAAAATGTTGACTTATTTTTTGTATTGTAACACTTTCTTGATAGCACCTGACTTAAGATACCTATAGATAGAAACAATAATAATGTATACTATATCAACAAATAATCCCACTAATAAATTCTTGTATTTTACAGGAGAAGCCAGATTTTCTAAACTCTCTCAATGTTTCAGTTGAGTTTAATTTTAAGGACCCAGAGGATGGTCCCGTCCTGAGCCAAGAACATCCAAACATTGTAAACGCCTTTGTAAGTACCTGACCAATGTAAGGAGATGCTTGGGTTGAAGGTGTAGTCCCATATCAACAACTTATCTCCTACCCTGTGTATGATCATTGGGAGCCGCACCATTAGGGCCTCCACCAATCACCAGTATGTGGGTCACATGTCTCGTGTTAAATAAAGGGACTGACACATATACACACAACCACTCCATTCAATCTCTATGGGACTAATGGAGAAAGCCAAGGAAAGTGCTTGACTAAGGGTTTATTTGCATGACTATGATACAAATCTGCAGTGAAGAGTAGATGAATCGTTCCATTTTTCATGACCAATTTACGTCCCTGTGGCACCCATTTTTATGAATCCCTCATAGACTTGAGTATACAAGTGATTTGTGAAAAACAGCCAGAAATAAGACGTGTCCTTTTTTCTGACAGCCCATACTCACGGTTCATTTAATACATGGATACGTGAATATACCCATAAACTTTCATTCTTTTGATAGCTGTGTGATCACAGTGTGTCTGAATAAGCCCTAACTTTGTCAGTCCCTTATGTTTTAATGGTGTAACAATGAGCATGTGCAAACATGGCTCCATTCAAATGCAGAATACAGGAGCCTCATGAGCGCTGGGACTCGGGAGTCCATACATTGGAACCGCCAATGACAGGTGGTAAGTTTTAATTGTGAGACAACCCCTTTAAGTTTGTTACAAGTTTGCTAGGTGGACCGTTACAACAGTGGTCCCATATGGAGCCTGATGGACCAATTAACTATAATGGGATCCTTTGGCTGTCTATTCTTTTAAACTAAAACCACCGGATGAAAAATTTCGGACTTGCCATATTTATTTTTGTCTCCAGCACAGATGTTAACACAACCTCAGGGTTTATGCACATCCTTGATGTAAAATCTGTAATGGCACCCCTACCTACCTTGTGATATATTTGAAGTCCAGTGCCCAGTAGCCTCTGCACCCCCTATAACTATGCCCCTGCCTGAATCTGATAACTTACTTCTGGAGGATAACTGACAACAAATGGCATTGAAAAGACACTGAAATAGTCAAGCTAGGCCTCATGCACACGACCGCAATTTTATCCTCAATTACAGATAAAAGTATGGGCCCATACATTTCGATGGGCCTATACACACAGCCATAGTTTTGTGTGTCCAGGGTGCATTTAAGAGCTGCAAATACTATAGCAGGTCCGATACCTGTCCAGAATACTAACATTTTTTAACAGTATTTAGAGAATGTTTGTTATGTAAGCATGGTAGGACAATATTATTTGGGGACTGTATGGCACTCTTATTTAGCGAATGTATAATGAGTGTATACAATTGTATCTGAGGAGTAAATGTTACTACTATCAGGCATACATTCTATGTTAATAGAAAGCATCATGTCTTCTCTTTGAGACTCAGCCTTCCTGTCACTTATGTATTATACTCAGCTGGCACCTTATGCTACTGATATCCTGCTATTAATATGATATCTTATAGTGTACGCGGATACAGATGTGTCTATCCTCACTTTTTTTTATCTAGGTTGGACATATCCGGATATGTATATCACTAGAGCACTAGCTTTTCAAGACAATACTGTTTCTTGATATTGTGTCACAAAGTGATATTCTATACGTGTCTATGTGTGGCCACCCAGTGGTTGTGTTGTGTATTGCAGCCTGTTTTGTTAGCATGCTGCAATATTGGATTGGATTGGTTCATGAGAAATTGGAGTCCTAATTTGAGCCAGGGTAAGGGAGGACACATGTATAACTTGTATCATTCTATCGTTATTATGATACTGCTGTATCATAAGGATCTGCTTATTATAGATGTGTCATAAAATAATAACGTCAGAAGTAATGTACTATGGAAACAATCCACATGGAATTTAACACATTTTGTGTCACTGATTTGCATTGGATTAAACTAGCTTGTGTTTAGTGAAATGCAGAGAGTTAATAGACATAACAGTGAGCGCTAAAGCCGCCTACTGTACACAGAGGGTCTAGGTTAGGGATTATGTACCCATGGATATGGAAGTGAACTTTTGCTTTATTTGTGCTCAGGAAATTGCTTCATTTACAGAAACCGTTCAAAACACAATTTATAACAAATGCCAACTGGTCGAGGTCACTTTGTATAATAGTGAAGCTACATAACTATAGGGGTATCACGAGTAATTCTCTAATATAATGTGATGGTATGGAGAGTGCAAGGACTGTATGGGACTGTGTTCACTGCAGAGCAGTATTATTTGAGGATTGCATTGTTAAAGGAGCAGAATCTAAAAATGAGTGCAAAAAACATAAAAATATTGTTGTCCTCACTGTTTATCAGTCTGCATCATCTCAACACATACATACAACATAGCAGCATGACAGAGCCCTGGCGAGATTGCCATAGTGCGCCCACCACTCGAGCCGAGTATAAGAAGAAATCCCCTCCCTTACTAGACAAAGTCGCCCATCTGTGGATATTTTAATAAAACTGGAATAAATAGTGTTTTTAATTGTCTTATACAGGGTAGGATTTGGTATTTAAAGGGGATTTCCCATGAACATTACAATATTTAAATGTGTAGATAATTAAGAATGAAACATTTTTGCAAATATCAATAATTAAATAATTTTCACAGTTTTAGAGATTCTCTAACCATCTTAAGCAGGGTTCACACTACCGTTGGAGTCTGTTAAAAAATAAATAAAAAAACGGACACCTATCATAACAGACATTAACGGACACTAACTGATGTTAATGTGTTCTTTTTTTTAACTGATCCAAATAACGGACATTTTTTTTTTTTTTTGTTTCTGCTTTCTGAGCATGTGCAGAAAAAAAACGGACATAAAATAACGGACAATAACTGATGGTTTTCAGTTACTGACCGTTATAAGTCCGTTACCCATAGACTTCAAAGTTAAAAAAATAATGGACACTTGCTGTCCGTCAAGAATCCGTTTTTCCAAATGGACAAAAAAGTCCTGCATGTAGGATTTTTTGTTCACAGAAAAAAACGGACTTCTGACGGATTTGGTGTAAACGGACACAAACGGACACTAACGGACACAATATAAAAACCCATAGAAATGAATGGAAATTTTAACGGATTTCTGACGGTTCAGCTAGTGTCCGATGCTAAAATCTTGTAATGGACAATAGCAATGGACACTACTGCCGGTCACCAACGGTAGTGTGAACACCCCTTTAGTGCTGACAGTCTGTTGTCTTGATAGTTGTTTTGATAAATGCAAGCACCAATTGTGGTCTGACACATATTGTGTCCATGTTATCCTCTCATGCATGTAGTGTCCCTATCTGATAACCTGTCCACAACAAGGACATCATGGCTGGGTTTCTGACAAGTTCCAGACTCAAAAAGTAAATATATTATTAAAGAGGACCTTTCACCATCTCCACCAATTCCAGTTCTTATGATCTAATAATAGGTGTTGCACCACTGATTCCAGCACAGTTGGAATTTTCTCTCTAGCCTCCGCCATTCTTGAGCAACAAGCACAGTTAGTTTTGGTGCCTGATGTGCTATTTAAGCTCTGAAATGTCAGGTGGGCGGTGTCAGGCAGGGGATGTGATTCAGAGCTCCAATCAGAGACAAGCAGTGTCAGTGCTCAGAATCACACCCCTTGTCTGTTCCTGCCTGACACTGCCCACCTGACAGTACAGAGCCTAACTAGTATATCAGGCACCAACACTAACAGGAAAGATTGCTCAGGAACGGTGGGAGCTAGAGGAGGAATTCCAACACAGTGGAGCAGCAGCTATTAAGTGATGTAAAAAGCTGGACATGGAGGTGGTGAAAGGTTCTCTTTATTCTGTAGTGAATTGTCACACAACTTACCGTTTAGCTTATATATGCTTATTTGTAGATTCCTTTCACCATGGATTGTGGGCCTGAGAAGAGATGTATAGCCGACCTTGCACTGGATGCGCAGTTAACTATGGGTGACAAAAGGTGATCTCTTATTTCTTTTGATGCTTGAGGATTTAGATAACTCCAACTAAGAGTTGACAAGGAACAAAAACATACTTATGTAAGTAATGGCTATGGGTACATTCACATGCAGGAGATTTTAGGCTGAAATGAGCTCCATTCATGAATGGATTTTTGGTAGCAAGCACATGGATGTCTGCAAGTTTCATTCAACTGAATGGTGCAATGGCAAAAACTGCTGCCATGTATCCGCCAGGTGAATATACTTCTATATTGTGTATCTATTTCTGTGCCTGACAGCAGCAGCTGCCTCAGCTAGTCACCTAGGGTGGCGTGCACACTAGTGTTATTGCAGTTATTATTTTTACAAACAAACTGGTACTTTACAATGAATCCATCTTTTTTTGTTTATGGCTGAAGTCAATGGTTGATCAATTGAATAACACTGATGGAATTTTTCTGCTATCACTTTTTCATTCATTTTGGCTCTGTTTACACCAGCGCAGTTATTTGCATTCATTCAGGGATTCTGGTATTTGGGATACCAATGACTTGAATGTAGTTTAGGCTTGAACACGGCTCCAAAGTCACCACATGTATGGGTGAATACATTTGCATTATTTTCGATTGACTGCTGCCTTTTTGGCCTCTATGGTGTCCATATTTGAGAATTTGGAAAAACATAGAAAACTGTGGGTTACACTTTATGCTCTAAATGTTACATTGACATCCTTGTCCCCATCTTTATCTGATTCATATTTTCTTTTTTTCCTAGTTTTAACCAGACAGTGGTAAAATATAACAAAGACAAGTTCAATGTTACTGTGACATTACGGAACAACTGGGACAGCGCCTATAACCCCACTGTAACAATGAAGTACTCTCCAAATATTATACTAGCCGGAATAGAGGTAAACTATGAAGATTATATTTCACAGTAGCAGACAATCAAGTCCATTAGAAAGTCTGTTCTGCTGTTTCTTAACAAGAATATGTGACCAGAAAATTACCTATTTTTTATGTTAAATATATATTTTTTAAAAAATATATATTTAAAAAAAAAAAAAAAATCCATGTCACTATCTATATATCTTTTAAGTACTATATTCTGCAAGCCTAATAAGCTTAATAATAGATTGACACTTGTCAGTTGTGTCGGGGTTTTCTTTGCAGCAATCACTTAATTTTCATCACAAACAGGTTTACAATAAAGATAACTCTATAGATAACACCACTGACTCCTCATTGCATCTGTTACTGACAGTAGATGATGTCACAGTTTATATACACCGAGCATGACTAGAAATCTCTCCTATAGACTTTAATGTGTAGGCTCCAGACTATTGCGGCCTATGGCCATGACTATGCTGTAAAGCATATCACTAAATGCTGTTAACAGAGCGGAGGAGAAGCTCAAGCAATACATTTTACAATGCATTAGCATTCCAGTGCATTGTATTAGTGATCAGATACCCTGGAGTTCAAGAAAGTAAAAGAAAATATTAAAAGTTTAAGTCATCCACCTTTCCCTAAATCAGATATCAAAATAAACAGTATAAAACACATTAGGTATTGTTACGTCTGAAAGTCCCCGGTCTACAAAATTTTCACAGTTTTGCCTCTGATAAAAATTTTAATAAAAAGTGATCAAAACATGAGACATTCCTCAAAATGGTATAAATAAAAATGACATCTGGCAAAAATAGACGCCTTATGCATCCACATACACAGAAGTTACGGGTGTCAGAATATGGCGACTACAAGAAATTTTTTTTTTTTCAAAGTTTTGGATTTTTTTTAAGGAATGAAATGTAAAAAAAAAAAAAAAAATAAAACATATAAATTTGGAATCCCCATAAGCGTGCCAACCCACAGAATACATGTCATTTTGGCTGCACAATGAATGTCATAAAAAACGAAGTCCGTAAGAAAGTGGAGCAAACACAGTTTTTCTGCTTCCACCCGATTCTGAATTTTTTTTCAGCTTTCCAGTATATTGTACAGAATATTAAAAGGTACTATTAGGAAGTATAATTTGTCCCACAAACATTAAAGGGGTTGTCTACTTTCACACCAATATTGAGAGAACAATGTTATTATTTGTATAATAAAAAGTTGTACAATTTTCCAATATACTTTCTGTATCAATTCCTCACGGTTTTCTAGATCTCTGCTTGCTGTCATTCATTCTGCTTACTCCCAGTGTATAAAAATCAGTCTATGGTCATGTGATGGACATAGGTTACAGTTGAATAATCAGACATCTGGTAACGAGCTGTGCACCTGTGTGTTCATCACATGACCATGGACTGTACATCACATGACTATGGACTGTACATCACATGACCATGGACTGTACATCACATGACTATGGACTGTATATCACATGACCATGGACTGTACATCACATGACTATGGACTGTATATCACATGACCATGGACTGTACATCACATGACTATGGACTGTATATCACATGACCATGGACTGTACATCACATGACTATGGACTGTACATCACATGACTATGGACTGTATATCACATGACTATGGACTGTATATCACATGACCATGGACTGTACATCACATGACTATGGACTGTACATCACATGACTATGGACTGTATATCACATGACTATGGACTGTATATCACATGACCATGGACTGTACATCACATGACTATGGACTGTACATCACATGACTATGGCGTATATCACATGACTGTGGACTGTATATCACATGACCATGGACTGTACATCACATGACTATGGACTGTATATCACATGACCATGGACTGTACATCACATGACTATGGACTAATTTTTATCTACTGGAATTAAAAAGAATGAATGAAAGCAAGCAGAGATCTAGAAATCCGCGAGGAATTGATACAGAAAATATATCGGAAAATTGTACAACCTTTTATTATACAAATGATCACATTTGTCTCTTAATATTGGTCTGAAAATGGACAACCCCTTTAAGCTCTCATATGCCTCTATGAACGAAGAAATAAAAAAAAACTGTGGCTTTTGGAAGGAGGGGAGTGAAAAACAAAAATCGAAAAATGGACTGCGGCAGGAAGGGGTTAATAATAGTGAAAGAGCCTGCAAAGACCGATTTACAAAACACTGCTGTTTTCCTGTTGTCACCACTAGAGGGAGCCAAGAAGCATATAGTTTTATAATGCAGTAAGTTCCTAAATTCCACCTAGTGGTGGTAGCAGGCAGCTAATATGTTATCGAAATGTAATTTCAACAATTTTTGCACAAATTAATTGTGCAATTGAATATTAGAAACTTTGTAATATTTCTTAACAGAATTAAATGTTTCTCTCTCCGGTTATCTGCCTGTTTTCCTCTCCCTCCAACTTTTAAACTCACTTTCACTCTGAAATCTCCGCTATACCTATCTGTAGATGGACTGCAGGAGGATGTATCAAAAGTTAGTAGGGGTACTACAGTGGGTACTTAAAATTTTTCACTCTTTGTTTCATTGCAGCCATTTGCTAAAAGCAAAGAAATTCAGTTTATTTCTCATTAATGTACACTCAGCTCTCCATCTTGACAGAAAAAAACCAGAAATGTAGATATTTTTGCAAATTTATTAAAAAAAGAAAAACTGAAATATCCCATGGCCATAAGTATTCAGAGCCTTTGCTGTGACTCATATTTAACTCACATGCTGTCCATTTCCTTCTGATCCTCCTTGAGATGGTTCTACTCCTTCATTGGACTCCAGCTGTGTTTAATTAAACTAATTGGGCTTGATTAGGAAAGGCGCACACCTGTCTATATAAGACCTCACAGCTCACAGTGCATGTCAGAGCAAATGAGAATCATGAGGTCAAAGGAACTGCCCAAGGAGCTCAGAGACAGAATTGTGGAAAGGCACAGATCTGGCCAAGGTTACAAAAGAATTTCTGCAGCACTCAAGGTTCCTAAGAGCACAGTGGCCTCCATAATCCTTAAATGGAAGAAGTTTGGGACGACCAGAACTCTTCCTAGACCTGGCCGTCCAGCCAAACTGAGCAATCGTGGGAGAAGAGCCTTGGTGAGAGAGGTAAAGAAGAACCCAAAGATCACTGTGGCTGAGCTCCAGAGATGCAGTAGGGAGATGAGAGAAAGTTCAAAGTCAACTATCACTGCAGCCCTCCACCAGTCCATGCTATGGGGGTGTTTTTCAGCTGCAGGGACAGGATGACGGGTTGCAATTGAAGGAAAGATGAATGCGGCCAAGTACAGAGATATCCTGGAAGAAAACCTCTTCCAGAGTGCTCTGGACCTCAGACTGGGCCGAAGGTTCACCTTCCAACAAGACAATGACCCTAAGCACACAGCTAAAATAACAAAGGAGCGGCTTCAGAACAACTCTGTGACCATTCCTGACTGGCCCAGCCAGAGCCCTGACCTCAACCCAATTGAGCATCTCTGGAGAAACCTGAAAATGGCTCCACCAACATTCACCATCCAACCTGACGGAACTGGAGAGGATCTGCCAGGAAGAATGGCAGAGGATCCCCAAATCCAGATGTGAAAAACTTGTTTCATCATTCCCAAGAAGACTCATGGCTGTACTAGCTCAAAAGGAAGCGGCGTCTACTAAATACTGAGCAAAGGGTCTGAATACTTATGATCATGTGATATTTCTCTTTTTTTCTGTCAAGATGGGGAGCTGAGTGTAAATTAATGAGAAATAAAATGAACTTTTTTGCTTCTAGCAAATGACTGCAATGAAACAAAGAGTGAAAAATTTAAAGGGGTCTGAATACTTTCTGTACCCACTGTATGTCTTTTTGTGGAGATTGCCACTTCTGCAGTTGTATGGCATTTTACAGGCCAGGCAGAGCTTTCCTCTTTCCGTCAAAAAAAACAGTTTTGCATATTTTTTCCCATATATGGCAGATTACATGTGTCTATAGAAGTCTATGGAGAGGGGAGAGGGAGGAATGAGCAGTAGCTGAGGGATACAGAAACAGAGACAGAGGTTTAATCTGATGTTGAAGCTAAATATGAAGCTTTCTATCGCAGCCAAAGTACTTTTTCCACATCAGTACATGTCATTCCTTCTCTATCTATGTCCTGCATGACATATGGCTATGAGTATGAGAGAGACAGTTATAGAGCAGATTCTCCTGTACTCACTGTGGGCAGTGTATGGCAGCTAGTCTCCACTTAACAACTACAGATAGAGCCTACAAAGGGGAAGATAGATATATTACAACATACTCTTGTATTATTTATTTCTTGAAAAAAAAATAAATAATCAAAGTTTCCTCTTTAATGGTCTCCTCCTCGAGCTTTCATAACAAAAATGAATGAAATTTTAATGACTTCTCAAAAGATTCATGAACACGTCTGGGTTTTATTTTTTTTTGGGGGGGGGTTCTTTAAGAAGATTTTCCATCTAATCCTAATCTCTTTCTGTTACTCACAGGATAAACCAAAAGTAAGCTGTGAGTCGGATACATATTTTACATGTAAAGTTGGATATCCTTTCCTGAGGCGAGCCGAATCGGTAGGTTATAGACTATATCAATCTACAGTACTGTGTATGAAAGCAAATGCATTGGTGACATCATTGACTGGTGGGAAGAGGTGGGGAGATGACAGATTCATGAATACAGTGGACTCATGTATCTACACAGTACAATGGTTTGTTTTTTTTTGGTATATTAGCTAGCCGAGCCTGTCATAAAAATAGCCAGCAGCGCTAATTTTAGTGGTAAATCGATGGACACCACAACACAACCTGATGGACCCCATGATAAGCCAATGGGGTCTGTCGGTGCTGTTGGTGTCCATCTTAAGATTCATCCAACACTGCCTTGTGGTTTCCTTTTTTATCAGAGACTACAGTAGATGTGAACAGAGCCTTAGGTATACTTATTTTTTGTAGAAATGATAGAGTAAAGCACTCCACCATGGCCAATATAGAATAAAAGATCCATAAAACATTAGCGAGAAATTTTCCAAAAAAGAGAGTTACATGTCTGACCCATAGAAAACAATGAGATATTTCAAGGTACGTTATTTCAACATAATACTTTTGATTTTGAAAAAAATTTTTCCAAAAAGATAGAAAAATTTTCAAGGGGCGGATCTGGCATCTTCATTATGGTTAAAAAAAAAAAAAAAAAAACATACCCTGTCTAGAAGCATTTTAGTCCACCTGTGGATTTGTCAGTCCTGGGATATGGATTTTATTGGATAGTGGATCACTGTTGATTCAGTATCATATAGATGTAATATGATTTTTATGATGATTTTTTTTTTCTATTTTTCTCTTTTTGAAGATCACATTCACGGTAACTTTCCAGTTCAATATCTCGCACCTTCTGGATAAAGTGTCCCTATCTATCAATGCAGTAAGGTATGGTATAAATATCCTTATTACATTACCTAACACCTCACTGACGTATCAGTGATTTCTGGAAAACATGGACAGCACACAAATGCATTGAATATTATATTATTATATGTGTATTCAGACCCTGGACCCTTGTCCACAGAGGAAAAGTGGAAACGCGCACAACGCGCTTATTTAAGTCAATGGGTCACTGAAAACCGCAGACAGCACATTTTTATCAGACTTTTACTAGATCATCTGTGCAGTCATGTGTCTTTTTCCGTTTCAGTTGGTTGGACCACAATGGGCCTCCTGTTTATTGGGGGATTTTTTTTTTTTTTTTTTTTTTTACATACATGAAAAACGGATGATGTATAGAGGGAAAATAATGAACACACAGACAGAAAACTGATCCCATCATGTAACTAAGGCCTTACATATGAGCATATGCGCTCTGGTTCTCTTCCTGCACACTTGGTTGGCTCGGTATATTACATATTACACATTTTTAACAAGATTTTGTATTTGCCCTGATATTCTAATATTGCTGCTTAAACGGAAAGCTCTAGGAAATCAGAAATTACCCCCCATTATTTACTTACCCCTCTGCCCCTCAAGAAATCAGACATAGAATGCCACCTCATCCTCTATACTGGTCCCCACACAGTACAACAAAACCCTTACTGACCCCCCTATACTTATATACACTATATAGCTCCCTTTACTGGCCCCCATACAGTATGCAATATTCTGTGTGGGGGTTAATAAAGGGGGCGATATATTGTCCCACACACAGAATATTTTCCCCTTTACTGTCTCCCCTTTATTGGTCCCTTTACAATATATTATCCCCTTTATTGGCCCTCACCATGTATATTGCCTCCATTATTAACCCCCACTCAGTAATTGCCTCCTTTACTGGCACCCACACAGTATACTGTCCCTCTATTTATTGGTCCATATACAGTATATTGTCCCCTTTATTGGTCCCCATACAGTATATTGTCCCCTTTCTTGGCCCCCACACATTATATTGTCCCCTTTATTGGCCCCCACACAGTATACTGCCCCCCACACAATATATTGCACACATTGTCCCCACAGAGTGACATTAAACCGATACCTACTGAATTATTCCAGCAGGGAATGGTCGATATTCACTTACCCATCCCCACTCCTGCTCATGACTACTTCCACTTCAGCTTTAGACTGTTGCTGCATATTACATCCCCATGGGACATAATGTGTGGCGCCCCTACGCAGACTGTTGTAGGAAGGATTGGGGATAGGTGAGTGAATATCAACCATTGCCTGCTGGAATAATCCAGTAGGTAACAGCCTATTTGAAAAAATAAAAAAACTAAAGTAGCGGGGGGCTGCTTAATGTCCCGGGCCCCCTACCAGCTACTACAGCTGTAGTCCCGCTACTGCCTAATAGAGAATTCTGAGTTTATAGATTCTCTGTCCAGCTATGTGAAAACAGAGGTATATGGAGGTAAAGGAGAAACCCATAAGGATGGTGTATTACAGCAGTCTGTACTACGCAGAGGTTATAGAGCCATAATGCACCCATGTGTATAAACTCTTAGTTTGTGGTTTAATGAGTCAGATACTATAGGGTTAATTGGACTAGAGTAAACATACAGTAAGCCGTAATTCACACGGTAGTATCAAGATAATGGATATTAATGCAGCTATGTTGTTTCCTTCCAGTGATAGTGATGAGAAGAATTTGGATGATAACAGAAAAAACATCAAATTTCCAGTTAAATACGAGTCTTGGATGACATTTACTGGGTATCTACTGAACATCTATCTATTTATCTATCTATCCCATATCTATCTATCTATCTATCTATCTATGTAACATCTATCTATCATTCTATTTATCTATCTCATATTTATCTATCGCCTATCTCATATCTATCTATCTATATCATATCTATCTATATCATATCTATCTACATCATCATCATCGCCCATCCCCATTCCTCCCCCCCTCCCTCCCTTCCTCTCTTTTTTTTTTTTTTTATCTCATATCTATCTATCTATCTATCTATCTGTCTATCACGTCATATCTATCTATCTATCTACCTATCTATCTATCTATCTATCTATCTATCTATCTCATATCTATCTATCTATATCATATCTATCTGTCTATCTCATATTTATCTATCTATCTACCATCCATCTATCTATCTATCTATCTATCTATCTATCTATCATTCTATATATTTAACATCTATCTCCTATCTATCTATCTATCTATCTATCTATCTATCTATCTATCTAATATCTGTCTATCAATCTCATATCTATCTATCTATCTTTCTATCTATCTATCTATCTATCTATCTTATATTTATCTAGCAATCATTCTATCTATCTATCTATCTATCTATCTATCTATCTATCTTATATTTATCTAGCAATCATTCTATCTATCTATCTATCTATCTATCTATCTCTGTCCATTGAAAAATGATACAATTATCCTTATTTGTATTGTTCTTGATATGATTGTTACCATTTTTCAGTTATTTCAGCTATTCCATTATTTTTATATTATTTTCATCTTTCGTGTCTTTTGACATTTTAGGTAATGTTATGTATATATTTTATTTTATATGCTGACTGTTTTATTTTTTTTATTTTTTTTTCCAAAGTTCCAAAAAAGAATTCCACATCAGTATTCCTGCCAATGATTCAGTCCCGACTGACATTAATTCTACAGATTTGATTGGACCAGAAATTCATCTGAGTTATCTGGTAAATCCAGCGTGCAGTATCATGTTCACCATGATATAAAGTGACCTTGTGTGTATGTGAGGAATACTGTGAAGTGCAGTTAATATTTGGTTATTATATTATAATACACATCTATGGGAATTTGCCAGTGACACATCTGTACATATTCTTCATATAAACATCACGTTGTTGTCGCTGATGTCAGAACCTAATAATTATACAGAGATAAGCGGTGCTCCAGAGGCACTACTTATCTCCTCCTGCGGACACTTTTATAGCAAGACCCTCATGGCAAGTTATGAGTTACACGTAGTGCTTCATGTATTTTTTTTTTTTTTTAAAGATGTTCTTCAGCAGCTACAGTGTGTATTCCATAATTTTGTGTTCCAGCTGCTGCAGAACTGCATACTTCTTAAGGTATTGCACACAGGCAAAGAAATCAAACCATAGATGTGCATAAATTATGTGTAATAATGAGAAATGACACAGGGAAAAAGTAGTGAACACATGAAGAAAGAGAAGTACAAAAAGTCATGGAAAGTCCTGACACCGGCTGAAATATATCAGGAATTAGAAAGCAATCCTGATATATCCAAATAATGGCAGCGGGGTCAGCTGATGGCCCATAAAAAGGTGTCTCATTACTAAGGGGCCACACGAGAAACATCTCATGATGGGTAAAACCAGTGAGCTGTCTCAAGATCTTCACAACCTTATGGTTGTCATTCATACTGATGGCATTGGTTACAGAAGAATCTCTAGACTACTGAAGGTGCCAGTGGGCATTGTTGGGACTATAATCTGGAAGTGAAAAAAACATCATTACACCAGAAACCGGCCACAACCAGGAGCTCCCCGCAAGAATTATCAGAACAGTCGTCCATGAGGAGCACCAGTGGAGAGCTACAGAAATACCTGGAATCAACAGGTACAAAGAAAACAATAAGTAATGCCTTCCACCTCCATGGCCTGTATGTACGCTCACCACGCAATGGTGAACATCATGATGTGGGGCAGGGGAGTAACTAGTAAAGACTGGGCCCCATAGAAAACTTTTGACTTGGACCCTCCACCACGGCATAATGCCCCATTTACACACACTATAATGTTCCTAAGTAGCCTGCACACGGTATAATGTCACATAGTGGCCCATTCTCACAGTATAATGACCCATAGAGGACCCTCCACACAGTATAATGTCTCATAGTGGCCCCTCCACACAGTAAAATGTCCCATAGAGGACCCTCCACACAGTATAATGTCCCATAGTGGCCCCTCCACACAGTATAATGTCTCATAGTAGCCCCTCCATATAGTATAATGTCCCATAGTGACCCCATCACTCAGTATAATGTCCCATAGCAGCCCCTCCACACAGTATAATGTCCCATAGTGGCCCCTCCACACAGTAAAATGTCCCATAGAGGACCCTCCACACAGTATAATGTCCCATAATGCCCCCTCCACACAGTATAATGTCTCATAGTGGCCCCTCCATATAGTATAATGTCCCATAGTGGCCCCTCCATACAGTATAATGTCCCATAGTGACCCCCCTCACTCAGTATAATGTCCTACACTGGCCTCCATACAGTATAATGTCCCATAGTGGCCCCTCCACACAGTATATGGCTGTATAGTGGCCCCTCCATACAGTATAATGTCACATAGTGGGCCCTTCACACAGTATAATGTCCCATAGTGGCCCCTTCACACAGTATAATGTCACACAGTGGCCTCTTCACACAGTTTAGTGTCAGATAGTGGCCCCTGCACATAGTAAAATGTTCCATAGTGGCCCCTGCACACAGTATTATGTCTCATAGTGTCCCCTTCAAACAGTATTATGTACCATAGTGGCCCCTACGGTGTACGGTGTTCTTTTCAGACTCCATAGTATAATGATGGGAGGCCCAGGGGAGGTGGCAAACAGAAAAACCAGTGGTACTCCCCTCTCCTGGGCTTCAGAACGACTCTCTGCTCTCTTCAGCCCTTTCTTAATGACGTCAGAGACCTGGGTTATGCTGGCAGCCTGACCTATGTGACGTCAATAAAGACGCCCGAAGACAGCAGTCCAGCCGCAGCCCAGGAGAGGTAAGGAATCGATAAGTAAATAGGCTTACTCCAGCAGGTAATGGCCTATTAAAAAAAATAAAAAGCAGCAGGGGTCCATTATGACTACGCTGGTAGTTACGCCTCTGGTGTGGGGCTGTTTTTCAGCATAGGGAACTTGCAAACTCCATATAATTGAAGGAAGGATGAATGGACAAATGTACTGAGACATTCTTGATAAAAATTTGCTGCCAACTACCAGGATGATGAAGATGAAACGAGGGAGGACATTTCAGGAAGACAATGATCCCAAACACACAGCCAAGGAAACTCAGTTGGTTTCAGAGAAAGAAAATAAGGCAGCTTGAATGGCCGCACTGATCCCCTGACCTGAATCCAATAGAAAATCTACGGAAGGAACTAAAGCTCAGAGTTCATAGAAGGAGCCCACCGAACCTTCAGGATATGAAGAGGGTTTGTGTTGAAGAATAGGCCAAAATCACACCTGAGCAATGTATGTGACTGGTCTCTCCATACAGGAGGCGTCTTGAGGCTTCATGTACCAAGTATTAAATATATTTCAGTACTTTTCCCAGTGTCATTTCTCATCATTACACATAATTTATGGACATTTATGGTCTGATTTTTTTCCCTGTGTGGATTGGATGGATTGTTTCCAACATCTGGTGAGAATTTCATGTCAATAGAACCTTTAGATATAGATTTACTTAGAAAATTGGTGACGTGTACAATACTTATTTCACCCGCTGTATGTGACACAGCATTGCTCTAATAATGACATATTACACCTGACCATATGGATCATTTTCTTGCCTTTCACAGATTAAGAGGAATGACTACATCCCGATGCCCAGGCTGAAATTCCATCTTTCATTCCACTTTAAAACTCCCGATGGCAACGTCCTCCTGTACTTGACCAATGTGTCATATTCTGATGTAAGACCATTAATACTTTGTATTCCTAAATGCTTCTCTTATCTACAGATGTAGCAAAGTGTAACCTGAATCTGATAACTGATAAGTCTGCTAAAACCTGGGGTTTCTGCAAGGGGATGAGGGGGGGGAGGTGGGTTTAGTATTCTCGCTAAAGATCAACCGCAGTTGGGGAGTGGGGGGGGGGGGGTTGTTCAAAATTCTGTGTACACCCCTCCATGAAACTATTTGTTTAACTCATTAACTGTAATCTTAACGTTTGCTACATCTGTGCATGCCATGTATTAAGCGTGTTTTTGGGACGCGATTCGCCACAATTTAATTTTGATCGAATAGAATCATATCGCGAAATTCGACAAAGTTGCCGAATCGAATTTTTGAATCACTATAATCACAGCTACTGTATGTCCCTAGGTTCTAGCAAAATACCGTAACACTGACTACCGGGATAATAAACTGATGTTTAATGGATGGCTCTTAGTGGTCTTATATAGAGGTGCCTAAATAGAGGCCAACAGGAAAAGCTTTATAGCATACAGTGGGGAAAAAAGTATTTAGTCAGCCACCAATTGTGCAAGTTCTCCCACTTAAAAAGATGAGGCCGGCCTGTAATTGTCATCATAGGTAGACCTCAACTATGAGAGACAAAATGAGAAAACAAATCCAGAAAATGACATTGTCTGATTTTTTAAGAATTTATTTGCAAATTATGGTGGAAAATAAGTATTTGGTCAATAACAAAAGTTCATCTCAATACTTTGTTATATATCCTTTGTTGGCAATGACAGAGGTCAAACGTTTTCTGTAAGTCTTCACAAGGTTGGCACACACTGTTGCTGGTATGTTGGCCCATTCCTCCATGCAGAGCTCCTCTAGAGCGTTACCTCACAGGATATGATGCCGTATCAGACTAACTTTATATGTCCAGGCACCATCTGCACGTTAAAGGACACGACTGGTGATGGCTCATACAGCTTTATATATGTGTAATGACAGTAACCTCTATTACAGAATTGTCTGACCATTGTACAAACAATGCTACGTCTGTTGCCGCCCCTGCTACCTCCTGTGTCACCTCCTCTACATCATAGAGTGTAAGCGCTTGCGAGCAGGGCCCTCAGTCCCAGTGTGTGAATTGACTATTTCTTTGTAATGTATCTTTTTTGTCTGTACTTGAACCCTACAAATTGTATAGTGCTGCGGAATATGTTGGCGCTATATAAATAAAATGTATTATTATTATTATTAGAGCAGTGATGTTTTGGGGCTGTCGCTGGGCAACACGGACTTTCAACTCCCTCCAAAGGTTTTCTATGGGGTTGAGATCTGGAGACTGGCTAGGCCACTCCAGGACCTTTAAATGCTTCTTACGAAGCCGCTCCTTCGTTGCCCTGGCGGTGTACTTGGGATCATTGTCATCTTGAAAGACCCAGCCACGTTTCATCTTCAATGCCCTTGCTGATGGAAGGATGTTTGCACTCAAAATCTCACGATACATGGCCCCATTCATTCTTTCATGTACACGGATCAGTCGTCCTGGTCCCTTTGCAGATAAACAGCCCCAAAGCATGATGTTGCCACCCCCATGCTTCACAGTAGGTATGGTGTTCATTGGATGCAGCTCAGCATTCACTCTCCAGCAAACACGACGAGTTGTGTTTCTACCAAATAGTTCTACTTTGGTTTCATCTGACCATATGACATTCTCCCAATACTCGTCTGGAACATCCAAATGCTCTCTAGCAAACTTCAGATGGGCCCGGATATGTACTGGCTTAAGCAGGGGGACACGTCTGGCACTGCAGGATCTGAGTCCCTGGCGGCGTAGTGTGTTACTGACGGTAGCCTTTGTTAGGTTAGTCCCAGCTTTCTGCAGGTCATTCACTAGGTCCCCCCGTGTGGTTCTGGGATTTTTGCTCACCGTTCTTGTGATCATTTTGACCCCACGGGGTGAGATCTTGCGTGGAGCCCCTGATGGAGGGAGATTATCAGTGGTCTTGTATGTCTTCCATTTTCTAATTTATTGCTCCCACAGTTGATTTCTTCACACCAAGCTGCTTGCCTATTGCAGATTCAGTCTTCCCAGCCTGGTGCAGGTCTACCATTTTGTTTCTGGTGTCCTTCCACAGCTCTTTGGTCTTCACCATAGTGGAGTTTGGAGTGTGACTGTTTGAGGTTGTGGACAGGTGTCTTTTATACTGATAACAATGTCAAACAGGAGCCATTACTACAGGTAATGAGTGGAGGACAGAGGAGCCTCTTAAAGAAGAAGTTACAGGTCTGTGAGAGCCAGAAATCTTGCTTGTTTGTAGGTGACCAAATACTTATTTTCCACCATAATTTGCAAATAAATTCTTAAAAAATCAGACAATGTGATTTCTGGATTTGTTTTCTCATTTTGTCTCTCATAGTTGAGGTCTACCTATGATGACAATTACAGGCCGACCTCATCTTTTTAAGTGGGAGAACTTGCACAATTGGTGGATGACTAAATACTTTTGTTTCCCCACTGTATAATATAATAACATAAAAATAGCTTTATGTAATAGCAACAGAATAAGAGCTTGATAAAATACGCTAATACCATATTAAACACTTTATACAATATAATACCATAATAAACACGTTATGCAATGTAAAAGTAACAAGATTTATATGATTTATATAATAATAACATAATAAGAGCTTTATATAATATAGTAATAACATAATTTTAGCTTTTCTTTAACTTTTCTGCTTTCTCTTTCCAGAACGCGCACTGTGATACTAATAATCTGCTGGATCCTTTCCATATAAATTCAGGAAGAACTTTCCATTTGGGACCATTTACAGAAAGTATAAAAGACACCATTTTGGTAAACATGAGTACTGTTATTTGGTCACTGTATGGTCCTGTAGTATTATAGCACTGTATAGTGGGAACCACTACTAGACACTGTACAGTATATTATGGTACTGTACAGTATGGCTATTGTAGTTATGGTTACTGTATACAGTATGGTTATTGTGCACTGCATAGCCATAGATTATACTAGGGTGGGGATGGGGGATGGCAACAACAGAGATTATGATACAGATATCAATGTAACACCATAGATTCTGTAGATAAGATATAACATAGCAGGCATACTCTACATATAGATCAACAATGTCCAGATATGTATGCTAAGGGATGAGAAGCTTTTTGCGATATATCACAAAGTGATTTATTTTGCTTACTTCTATAGCGCCAAAATATTCTGCAGTGCTGTAGAGATATTGTCATCCATCACTGTTCCACGTAGGGCTCACACTAAATTCACTATCAGGAGGCAACCCCCCCCAGACATGGGGTGAACATACAAACTCCATACAGATCTTGGCCTAGGAGTTTGGCCACCTTGGTTGTGGTGTGAATTGCTTCCTGTCAAGGGTTTTGCTACCACGTCATGGTTTCATATGAATTTGGAGTATCAAATTCCAGATAAGTTACAGATATGTTCACCTTAGATAGGTCAAATCTGGTTATGAGCTCCAGTTTGTCATGAAACAAATACAATACAATACACAGACATGATAGAAAAACCTCTTGACAGGCTGCAGTTTACATCACAACCATGGGGTCCATACATAGACACATATAGGATAAGCATTTTGTGACAGAATATGGCAAAATCATATTGTTTGGCAAAGCTGGTCATCTTATGGCAGACATATCTGGGCATGTCCAGCCAATAAGAAAGAAATGGAAGCATACGTCTGTAAGGTTAGACACATCAGGAAATGCATGTGACCCCGTTCAGCAATGCATGCAAGTCACTTTCCTCACCTGAAGGGAATGATGGAAGGGTTCACCATGGGAGTCCATTTCTTTAGGGGAAGTGGCTGGTATGAATCATGAGACCCCAATACTCTCCATGGCGAGCAGGATCCCAGAAGTATGGATATATGCCAGAAACCTGATTACCAGTTTTATATTACCTTCTAGAAGATAATGTATATTGGACTCATGTAATATAAGTTCACAGGGTTCTGTCCATACTGGTAATATGGTTCTGTTCTATCATGTTGACCCTATGCACATGACCCTATTGCAGCTCCGTACAACCTCCAACCTCCGCTGTAAGAGCATCGTCATAGAAGTATTCACATTATAGTCATGGCCCCTTAGGGGCAGAATAGTCTGCTGCAGAATCGTAAGTCAATAGGATCAAAACAAGTAAAAAGATCTCTTGTGGATCCTATAAAAATAGAACCTATTATGCCAATGTGAACAGAGTCTAAGAAAACAATTTCCTCATGGGCATATAATGTCATATACTGTATATAATAAGGTTATGTCAACAGGACTGCAAGAGAAACATCTGCCCGGCATTCTACTGTACTGTGGAGCCATCGGACAAAACTCATATCAACATCTCTATGCGAGTATGGAAAGCCACTTTCATTAAGGTAAGGCGTGCACAATATAGTAAGGGAACTAAAGTCTGCATGAAATCTGCATCCCATACATATGTGAATGGGGTCACTGTAACCTTGATTCCATGCATTGGAATTTTTCTGCAGCAGATTTCTGTCATTGGTGCAATAAAATTCTGCTGCAGAAGTGAGGAGCCTGTCACTCATTTCAGCCAGAAACTGCATAACCTTGGGGCTAATCCTCCAAATCCACAGCACAAATCCTCCAAATCTGAGACTGACTCTCAGATTTCTGCCATGGGAAATACATGTTGATATGTTTGATGCTTCAGAACATCCGCCATTTTTGTAGCCCATCTTTGCATCCAATGCATTTTATCTATATCCCTTTGTGGGTAGGGTCTCCAGAACTAGACACAGTATTCTAGAAGTGGCCTCACCAGCGCTCTATACAGTGGGATAACAGTCTCTCTCTTCCTTCTGGTTATATCTCTAGCCATACAGCCAAGTATCTACTGTACAGCTAGAGGTATCACCAGTAGGAAGAGAGACTGTGATCCCGCTGGTGAGACCACATCTGGAATACTGTGTCCAGTTCTGATAATGTATCCCATATAGTTCTTACTGTAGCAGAGAGAAATCTATACATCCATAGCCTGCACTATCAGTGTACGTATATATAGTCTACAGTACTGTATATGTATAGGGAGTGACATGATGAGAATGTGATGATGTAGTAAGTGAAGTAATGTCTGTCATGCAGGCCAGTATACACAGTCTGACCCTTGTGTTAAGCGCTGTCCTGAGAAGTGACTCTTCCATCATAGCCTTAAACACTGAGAGCGAAAACTATGAGGTAAGTCCAATCCTTAAAGGGTTATCCAGGACTATGACATTGATCGCTGCGGCCTCTTCACTACATACCAGGCACAGCACCATACATTGTATACTGGTTGTGCTTGGTACTGTACATTGTGCACCATACAGTGTATAGTGGTTGTGCTGTAGTATGGCCATGTGACTAATGGATAAAGGAGAAAGAGCAGAGACTTACAGCACGCAATGAGTTAAAAAGGTTATCCAGGGAAAATACAGTTCTCTGGAGGCAAGGGCAGTCATAACAACAAAGTAAAGGGGCTTTATTCACCTCTCCTTGGCTATATTCACTAGTAGCCCCTCCTGATAGTTCTGCAAGATGACATCACTAGAGAGTCAGCCAATCATAGGCCTTCGTGAGCTGTAACGAAGTTGTAGTCAGTGATGTCATCCTGCAAGATGGGTTGGACAGGAGCATTGGAGCCTCTGCTTTGCAAGAGTGGAGCAAGAAGGGCTGGGTATAGGTGCTTTTACTGCTATGACTGCCCCTGCCACCAAAGGACTTTTATTTTCCCTGACAGCTCCTTTATTACAGCTTTGATGCCTGTAACGTTGTTATTAAGTTAGCGACTAGCCCAAATTTAAAGCACTGGATTTTGTAACCCACTTGTTTTGAGTGGGTGTTACTAGAGATGGGCAAACCTCACAAGATTTGTTGAATATTTATGAGGTTCAGGCCTTTGGCTTGTTTTAGGCTGAAGTTGTTTGGCACAATCCAGAAGTGCTATCATTATACTCCAGAGTGTAATAGTTGGAGGCCCAGGGGAGGTGTAAAAAGTAACAAAAAGTTATACTCACCTTCTCTCACCTCTCCTGGGCACCCTTGCAGCATTTGGTGATCCCCCTGTGTCCTCTTCAGGTCTCTGATTGATGTCATGTGCCCCGGGGTCACCACTAAGGCCCAATCACATGTGGAGTGCGCTGATGTAATGACACTGGGTAAGATGCCTGAAGAGGATGCTGGGGGGCCACCAGATGCCCAGGAGAGGTGAGTATAACTCTTTGTTTGGTCACCTTCCCTGTGCCTCCATTTATTATACTGTGGGGTCTAACAGTGTTTTGTGGGTGGTGAACCCCAAAAGTTTCAGGTTTGATTGAACTCGGAACTTTTGAAAAATTTGTGTTGAATCCAATTTTAACCTAATCGGTTCGCTCACCCCTAGTGGTTACTCTAACTGAACCTTCTTTCTCCACTGTACTACTACTGTACACTGTGTACCTGATATAGGTATATGTTAGCATGTCACTTTGTGATAACATATCATGAAATCATGTTGTTTTTAGAGACGCTGCTTGACTTGTGATACATATACCTGGACATGTCCAGCCAATAGGACAGGTAAAGAAAGACAGTAGTAGACAGTAACATGGGTGACGTGATTTAGTATCCCCGAGTACGAGTGCACATTAAAAACACCATGTGCAATGATGTCTATATAGAGGAGAGATATAAAGGAGGGCAGTCTCACGCCCTACTCACACTACACAGAGGTAATAGAGTGAAAATGAACATGCTATATCTAGGAGGCAGAAGCTATAAGCCCCACCCACACTTCACGTAATTTGTCTCAGTTTCTCTGCTGCTTGAGACGGATTTCACTTGATAATAGGCAGTGGACAGCAAGTAAGAGTAAAAGGAGACACCTAGTGGCCAGTACTTTGGAGTAACTTTATGAGGTGTCTTTACATAGTGTAGGGATCCATCTAAAGAGATTGCTTTGTTGCTGCAGATGAGCTCTCACAATTTGATCAAAATGTCTGCCAAGAACCTAATTCACATCATATTAATGCCCTTAGTGTGAGCAGAGTTCTGTTAAAAAGTGTTGTGTGTTCTTACAGAAACAGTGCCACACCTGTCCACAGGTTATGTGTGGTATTGCATCTCAGTCACATTCACTTCAATAGAGCTGGGCTGCAATACCAGAAATAACCCAAGGACAGGTGTGGTGCTGTTTCTGGAGGAAAGCATTCATACTTTACTGATCCTTGAGAACTTCCTAACCCAGACTGACCCATATTTATTGATATATTTTCATTGTAGACAATGATAAAACTGTCTAAGGAGCTGGAGCATGGCAAGGTGCCGATCTGGGTAATCCCTCTGAGTATAATCATTGGACTTCTCATACTAGCCCTCATCATATTCGCAATGTGGAAGGTAAGTATTGCTATAGACGCACGTATACGGTATGCTTTATTATAGCCACCATATACTGGACGCATTTACACAATATTAACGTCAGCTAGCAGGACAAATTTGCTTTTAAGTTTGTGACAATGAAGAGTGATCAGAGAAGTGCTTGCCACACTCCAAGGAGGTAGATAAGGACACATTTATTAATGGGAATAGGTGTGAATTTTGTCACATATCTACAAGTATGTCTGCTTACAGCTTAGGCTAGGTTCACATTAGTGTCAGGTGTCCATCACAGGAGCAGAAGAAGGGACAAACAGACTGCTAAAATAGTGAACACCAATGAAGCCTGAGGGGCCCCACTGACTATAAAGGTGTCTGTCGGATATTTGTTCTTTTTAACTTAAAATGACAGATTTTCCTACAGTCAGGAGTGGATTGAGCAGAAGGTAGAAGTATAAGAACTTCCTATATATTATCCATTCCTTTTGTGGCCATTCTTGGCATTTCCGCAACGTGGGGCCTAAGCCTTAACTCAATGTACCTCTTAAGGCCAAGGCTCCACAACTTTTGCTGAGGTTTTTTGAACCAAAGCCAGGACTATATTTAGCAGAAAGTAGAAGTATAAGAACTTTCCTATATATATTCCTTCTGTAGCCACTTCTAGGTTTGGCTCTAAAGAACGCAGCAAAATCTGCAACAAAAAAAGCAGCATTTCCACAACGTGAGCCTAAGAAAGGCATTTCAATTCACTTGTAAAGTTTTCAGACAATGTATAATATCCATACGCCATGTAACCTTCTTCATTTTTCAGCTCGGATTTTTCAAACGACCTTTGAAGAAGAAGATGGAAGAATGAGGAAGCCTGCCCTCAATATATCTGATAATACTTGAACATTGTCTCAGGATTAATACTGGTGATATACTGAAAGAGGAAGTTATAAAATAGTCCACTAGTTCTATTTTTTTTTTTTTTGTGAATATAATTCTTGGAAAACAGGCTGCATACACCTAGGGTCGGAGATTTATCTATAGGTACTGTTGGCCATTTAGGTGTCTATGGTGGTGTCTATGCCTAGGGTGGGCCTGGTTGAAGGAGGAGGTAAAATGTGCATATGAATGTTAACTTTAAATTCATATGTAAATTATGTGTGTAGATATATATGTGTGTGTGTTAACAGTGTTTACTGATTTTGCATGCTGATGACCTATCCACAGGCCAATACCTGGACCCTGCACAGATCAGCTGTTGCAGCAGCCTCTGAGTGCCGGAAGCTGCTAGTGGATGGGGAGCGAATACATCACTGATTGTATTCAAGTAATAGAAGCGGCACAGCAGCCCCGTCCATGGTGGCTTTTTGCCATATTCCATACTTTGCACATATTGTACAGAGAGAAGGATGGTAGATCTATAGATTTGTGCTCAGTTCAGTGACTGCTGTGATATCACAGTGGTTGCCTAGTAGTGTGTGTATATATATATATATATATATATATATATATATATGTGTGTGTGTGATCTATTGGCACACCTACACATTATAATTACAATAACTTTTATGGCCTCCCATCCCAATCCATGGTCATTAGTATGGAGCTGGTCCCCACTTTGCAACTAAAACAAAGGTGTTTAATAGGGTTGAGAACAGTCAAGTTCTTCAACACCAAACTCACCCAACCATGCCATTATGGACCTTGCTTTGCGTACTGGGGCACAGTCATGCTGGAACAGAAAAGGGCCTTCCCTAAACTGTTCCCACAAAGTTGGAAGCAGTAGTTGTCCAAAATGGCATGCTGAAGCATTACGATTTCCCTTCACTGAAACCAAGGGACCTAAGGCAACCCCTGAAGCTTGGCATTGTGCTTTACAGCAGTTCACCTGCCACTTGGCATTGTGTTTTACAGCAGTCCATCTGACACTTACCATTGTGCTTTACAGCAGTCCATCTGCCACTTGGCATTGTGTTTTACAGAAGTCCATTTGACACTTACCATTGTGCTTTACAGCAGTCCATCTGACGCTTGGCATTGTGTTTTACAGCAGTCCATCTGACGCTTGGCATTGTGCTTTACAGCAGTCCATCTGACACTTAGCATTGTGCTTTACAGCAGTCCACCTGACGCTTAGCATTGTGCTTTACAGCAGTCCACCTGACGCTTGGCGTTGTGCTTTACACAGTCCATCTGACTCTTAGTATAGTGTTTTACACCAGTCTATATAGACTTACTGGTGAAAAACTGGAGAAAACATGTAAGACACGGAAAACAGATGCAGGAACAATTCTACACTGACTATACAGTAAGCTAGGAGAAAGATTTATTATTACTGTATAAAAATTCTTACTCATAGAGGAAGCCCACTACAAATACACTAAAAGCATGGATCTAGAAAATGATTTGCTGTGATAACACAAGCAGCTAGTCAGAAGTAGATAGAAGTACACAGAGGAGTAATTTGAAGCTCATGAGTCCCAATGCAAAATCTGTAAATGGGCTTCATTTAACCTGAGCCACTTAAAATAGTGGTATACTATATCTGGTAGAGGAGCCTTTGGGCCCCCCTCAGGGATCCAGAGCCCAGTAGCACCTTCTACAGCTGGATTCCCTATAGCTACACCCCAGAAAGTACATCAATTCTCCTTAGACTCCTGCAGACTCCTCCCTGTGCAGTGTACAGGTAGGGAATGCTGTGTGTAAACATGCAGAGGCTATGAAGAGAGACCTGCCCTTCCCTCCATCACTCACTATGTTACCGTCTTCAGCCTGCTGGTTTCTAAAGATGGAACTTCCTTAGTAGCAGGGAGTGAACATCAAATTAGCAAGAAGGTGCACACCTAGTGAATGGAACTTTAGGAAGTTTTTCAGGCAGAAATACAGGAACACAGTGAGTGAAGAGGGGAGGGGCAGGTCTCTCTTCACAGCCTCTACATATTTACACACAGCATTCCCTATCTGTACACTAATCAGAGAGGACTCTGCAGCTTGTCACAGCTCACATTGAGTGTAAGGAGAGTCTATATACCGCTAGCTACTTCTGACTAGCTGCATGTGTTATCACTACAAATGAATTTCTACATTTTCACCTTGATTTTAGGGTACTCATAGTGGTACAGATAATATTTTAGTTTTACATATATCTTTTCCTGTACCACTGTCCCACTTTTTTATTTTTTATTTTTTTTACAAATTGTACAAATAGTGGCGTACCCTTTTATGCAGAGCAGATTAACTCCCCATTGAATATAGTATACCTATTTCCTAGGCAAATAGGCAAATACAGCCAGATTATATATAAAGAAAATAGTATCCATATACACTGTAGCAAAATTCAACTTTTCTAGTGTACCTAAAGAGCATGTAGTATAATGTATATTATGTTCCATCTCTAAATGGTACTGTTACATGATAATGTATGTATTATAACCTGTAGGAATTTAGATATTACTTGTATTTTACCAAAACAGTCTAATACACTGTACAAATGGACATTTTCTTGATGACTTTACACATTAAGAGGAGGAAACTGAAATAATTGGCATTAGATTTCTGTTCTCATCTTCCAGTCAAACACATGGGGTATAATTTGTGTTAGCCTCTAAGCCCTAGCACATAATTTGCAACTGGGACCCCACCTGCAACGTGCCTTTTATAATACTGGTGTCTTCTTATGTGGCAGAGGGCTCTTTTGTCCCCCTTAGGCTAGGTTCACATCTGCGCTGGTCTCTCTGTCATTCAGGTCCGCCAGAGGACCCGAACACACGGACACCGGAGAACCCCATTGACTATAATGGGGTCAGCAGGGTGTCCATCAGGTGTCGGCCGCTTCAAAACTGAATCCGGTGGAGAGAAAAGTCCTCCTTGCAGGGCTTTTCTCTCCACCAACTTTTTGCGGTTTCTGCGGTGGAGTCTCAAACCGAGATGTGAACTTAGCCTCAGGCTCTGGGGCCTGGAAGTGACTGCCTTTTGCACCTCCTATGGCTACACTGTTGGCAACCATTTCATATGTTTTAGAATTATTTTCATATATTGTATACATTGTGTGATTTTTAGCACTTTACTTTTGCATTAGATGACATTTGACATACACAAATGTGGTTAATGTAAACCAAGAAATCAACCCAAAATGCATAAAGAATTCTGTAGTCGTATATATTGTGTTACAGTCTGTAAATACAAGAACATAAACTAAACCATAGCATAGGGTCTTTTCAGGTGAGGTGGGGAAGTTCCGGTTTCACAACATTGATGGCCTGTCCTTAGGGTAGGTCACTAACTTCAGACCAGTGAAGGTCCAAGAAGCCATGCTACTCAAGTGAGCGCCATTTCCTCTACTCAGGTCACTGGTCTCATGATGCAATTCAGTCCCATTCAAATGAATTGGATTGAGCTGCAATACCAAGCACAGCCACTGTAGGGTACTGTGCTTAGTATGCCATGAAGAGGCTGCAGCACTCATAATGGCTTCAAAGCTGATTGGCAGGGGTGCCAGGTGTAGGACCCTCACTGATCTGATATTGATGATCCAGTCTAAGAACAGGCCATCAAAATTATAGTCCCAGAAAACCACATTAAATTTTTCTCGTAAAGGTAAAATGATGTTTGGGGTGAAATTATAATACCATTGTATAAAATGTTGATATTATCTGAAAATCTAATCTGTAATAAAATGACCCAAGACACTGTCCTTGTGTTTATACCGTATTATTTGCACACATGCCTTACACACTCATTTTTTTTGTATCTGTAATGAAAAACACTGCAATGTGAAAATGTCACTGTAAAAATAGAATAAAGAAATGTGTTCACCCTTAATGTGCCTGTTCATTCATCTGACTTTTTTGGATAAACATGAGGAGCAGGAGCGGATTAAAGGTACCATGGGCTGTCCAGAATGCACAGACCCCCCATTCATGCCAAAGATCCCTGAGACAGAATGATGTCCCATAGTGGCCCCTCCACAATATATATTGCCCCATAGTGGTCCCTCCACACTGCATAATGTCCCATAGTGGCCCCTCCACACTGTATAATGTCCCATAGCGGCCCCTCCACACTGTATAATGTCCCATAGCGGCCCCTCCACACTGTATAATGTCCCATAGTGGCCCCTCCACACTGTATATTGTCGCATAGTGGGCCCTCCACACAGTATAATGTCCCATAGTGTCTCCTCCACACAACATAATGTCCCATAGTGGCCCCTCACAACAGTATAATGTTCTATAGCGGAACCTTAACACAGTATAATGTTCTATAGTGGTTGCTTAACACAATATATTGTGCATAGTGGCCCTCCAAATAGAATAATGTCCCATAGTGACCTTCATACAGTACAATGTCCCATAGTGGCCCCTCCACACATTATTATGTCCCATAGTGGCCCCTCCACACAGTATAATGTGCCATAATGGCACATACATAGGGATGACTGAACAAGTTGTCGTTATGAATTTTCCAAAATTTTCGGGATCTCACTAGATCCGGGGAGATGAACAAATATAACAAACAGTCTTACTCACCTCCCCTGGGATCTGGCACACAGGTCTCCACTCTCTTCAGGCTTTGGGGACCGCTGAGGTCTGTGATTAGACCTCAGCAGTGACTTGGGTCATGTCAGCATAATCACGATTGTGTCCAGGGCAGGCGTCAGTGCTGGGAGTCCCAAGCTCCTGAGCGGACCCACTGGTCTGGCAGGTACTGACTGCCTCACTTTGTCTCCCTCCACTTTACTTACCTTTGATCTTTATAACTGTCTGTGCAGGCTGACAGCTCCTCCCCCTCCTCCTCCTGGAGTCTTGCACTGCAGGGGATGATGCTTTACATGGGGCTGCTGCAGCCCAATGTAATCGATCCCTGACTCGGCTCCAGATATGTGTTGTGTCTTCTCTGTGTGTGTGTGTGTGGTAGGTTGACATCTGTGCCAGGTTCTCAGGGGACCCGAACGACAGAATGCTGGACCACTGTTTTAGCGCTTACACATGGACACCAGCGGACCCCATTGACTATAATGGGGTCCGCCGTTTCAAAACTGGAATCAGCAGAGAGAAAAGTCCTCCATGCAGGACTGTAGTCTCTACCAATTTTCAGTGGTTTCTGGAGACTCCAGTGAAGATGTAAACGTAGCCTTAGTTATAAGTGACTGCAACATATGTGGAGCTACATGAGCCGATTCTGCTTTGCTTGGACAGGCTGGCCATCTTCTAACTGATCATATCCTTTCCTCAAATGTGTCATCTATATACCCACTGACATAATTCACTGTTATATATATATATATATATATATACATATATTTATTTATATATATACTCACACACACCCAGAAGACAGAACATGTGTGTGTAGATCTATATACTGGGGGCTGTATGTACAGGCTTCAGAGGCACTATAAATATATAGATTTATAGAATCTGTGGGGTCCCCACTCAGTTTATGCATTGAGCACTTCCATTAATATACATTTATGGCACTCCTGAAATTTTTCCAGAAAATGAAGTATTTCTCCCAGAACATTATTGCAGTTACACATGTTTTATTATATACAGGTTTATTTCCTTTGTGTATATTGGAACAACACAAAAAAACTGAGAAAAAAAAAGCCAAAAATGATATCATTTCACGCAAAACTCCAAAAAAGGGCCAGACAAAATCACTTACCCTTATATTTGGTCGCACACCCTTTGAAAAAATAACTGAAATCAATGGCTTCCTATTACCATCTACAAGCTTCTTACACCTCTCAACTGGGATTGTGGACCCCTCTTCTTTTGCACACTGCTCCAGGTCTCTCATATTTGGAGGGCGCCTTCTCTTCTCCCAACAGCAATTTTAAGATCTCTCCACAGGTGTTCAATGGGATTTAGATCCGGACTCATTGCTGGCCACTTCAGAACTCTCCAGCGCTTTGTTTCCATCCATTTCTGGGGTCTTTTTGAAGTATGTTTGGGGTTATTGTCCTACTGGAAGAGCCATGACCTAGGACCCAAACCCAGCTTTCTGACACTGGGCCCTACATTGCAACTCAAAATCCTTTGGTAATGATGCCTTGCACACAGTCAAGGCGCCCAGTGCCAGAGGCAGCAAAACAACCCCAAAACATCTTTCACCCTCCACCATATGTGACTGTTGGTTCTTTGTTCTTTTCTTTGTAGGCCTCATTCAGTTTTCAGTTAACAGTAGAATGATGAGCTTTACCAAAAAGCTCTGTCTTGGTCTCATCTGTCCACATGACGTTTTTCCCAGAAGGATTTTGGCTTCCTCACGTACATTTTGACAGTAAACTGCAGTCTAGCTTTTTTATGTCTCCGTGTCAGCAGTGGGGTCCTCCTGGGTCTCCTGCCATAGCGTTTCATTTCATTCAAATGTCGCTGGATAGTTGGCGCTGACACTGATGCCCCTGATCCTGTAGGACAACTTGTATTTCTTTGGCTCTTGATTGGGGCTGCTTATCCACCATCCAGACTATCCTGCATTGCAACCTTTCAACAATTTTTAACTTCCGTCATGTCCAGGGAGATTAGCTACAGTGCCATGGGTTGTAAAATTCTTGATTATGTTGCACACCGTGGGCAAGGAAACATCAAGATCTCTGGAGATGGACTTGTAACCTCAAGATTGTTGATATTTTTCCACAATTTTGGTTCTCAAGTCCTCAGACATTTCTCTTCTCCTCTTTCTGTTCTCCATGCTTAGTGTGGCACACACAGACACACAATGCAAAGACTAAGTCAACTTCTCTCGTTTTTATCTGGTTTCAGGTGTGATTTTTATATTGCCCACACCTGTTACTTGCCACAGGTGAGTTTGAATGAGCATCAAATGCTTGAAACAAAGTTATTACCCCACAATTTTGAAAAGGTGCCGACAATTTTGTCCGGTCCATTTTTGGAGTTTTGTGTGAAATTATGTCCTTTGCCTTTTTTCTCTGTTGTTTTTGTGTTGTTCCAATACACACAATGGACATAAACATGTGTTTAGTAAAACATGTGTAATTGCAATAATTTTCTGGGAAAAATACTTTTCATGGAAAATTTTATGGGTGCCAACACTTAGACTGTAAATGAAAGTGTTCATTACACTGTTAACAGTTTCAGGTAACATTCACACAGTGGAAACTGCGACTGATTTTGCAGCGGATTTCACGCCAAAATCAGCAGCAGATTCTGCCCTCATTCTGCCTCACATTGTTTTCAATGGGAGGCAGAGATTGGAGCAGGACATTGAAAATCTTGTTGTGGATTCTGCAGCTGATTCAGCCTCAGAGGCTGTGGCTTCAGACTCCACACTGCTTAGACTCATTAATTTGGGCCTAATCAGTGGTGGAAAGGTGCAACGTAATACTGATACTCTGCATTTTCCACCATGAGCCGGGACAGAATATATAGAGGGATCCAAGGCAGATATTCACCTCAAATTCCTCTTTACTTTCCATCTGAACAGGTTCTATCTACTTGCATGGAATGGAGTGTATTACAGTCCATTCCAGTAGGTCTGCCTCAGCAAAAAACAACCAATTTCGGGTGTTTTTTTTTTTTTTGCTGCAGTGCGCATGAGTTGCTCCAAAAGGGGCCCAAGGCCCCACACAAACCTGATGCCAGCCCTGACCATGACACCAACATCTGACCAATAACTAAAGTTTATTGATAATGATACACATAGTGGAGCGAAACAATAAGGATTAGATCATTTTACTAACATTATAATATATCAGAATATTAAAACTGACTTATAGGAACATAGAAAGGGTCAATAATATACATCAGTAAAACCCTACATTATATACTGTGCATGTGTATGGCCTGGGGGTCTCTGCTAAGATTCTTTTCTTTTGACCATAATTGTTGTTGGATGGTTGTTAATACTTGGTTTCCACCACCAAGCAATGAATAATAATGGAGATGTCCTTAGCCCAGGTGGAGGATACAGTCAACATAGAGGATGGCTGAACGTTATACCTTACTTCAATGGATCTTCAAAGAATACATTTCTGGTGGAGTCACCTTTTTACATTGTAATAATATGTGGCTATGGAAGCCCCTGTATAATGAGAATATAATTAGAAGACTGTATCTTTGGCATGTGTCTTATATGAAGAGTAATAAGGCACAGATATAATATTATGCAAACTGAATCCAAAGTAAAGACAGAAGGAGCGACATTCTGGACGACGGCAATATTCCAGGATTCAGGATGGGAATCCTCCCGCCATCTTTATTCTTCTTCTCACAGACCAAACACCTTAGGATCCACAGAGGACTTCAGTAGCTCATTCCCAGCTCTGACAAACTGATCCAGGGAGGAACCTGGTTAGCACCATCAATAGCATTAGATATGTTATTGTGACTATAACAATAATAATGTGTTATGGAAGTCTATGTGGCAGCGCTGCAGTATCTAAACTTGTCACTACAGTCTGTACGGCGAGTGAACAGTGCGCCTCTCCCATGCTGCCTTGGTACCAGAGATCTGGATGTTGAACGCCTGCAGATCTAATACTGATGGTCTATCTTAAAGATAGGCCATCAATCTTAGAAACCAGATAACCCCTTTAATGTTTCATAATAAGACGACAATCCGTAGTAACAAATGTTTCGCTCAAATCGTTGACTTTTATCAATGGTGGTTGAGCCATCTGGCCTTGGCACAACATTCCTTCAGCCTGAATGGCCTGACCGCCATTGATAAAGGTCAAGGATTTGACTGTAATGTTTTGTACTACAGATTGCCATCTTACTACGGAATATTAACGGCCTTATGTTTGGGGCCAATGCTGTATATTTGTATTAACCCCTAATAAATACTAAATGTGCTATTAATATATTGGCAAATGCTTTGGGACACTAAACCCCTGGTCTATAAGGACTTGTGGATGGTTTAATGTCCCAAATGGAACTGACAGGTTCTCTTTAAATTCAGTATATACAGCGTGATAATAGAACATTTTGCTTGTACTTCAAAGGTATTATTGAGATTCGCTCATCTAAAGCTCCAAAGTATCTACAATAAACATGAAGCCACTTTGTAGCAGTATTGAAAATCTTCTCCCATTTTGTGTTCAATGCTCTTTTGCAGACCAATGTGTCCCCACGGTTACAGATTGCAAACAAATTGTGAGAATTCTGTATCTGCATTTGTGTAATATTCTCTTTCTTTATTCTATCTGAAACGTCACTACTTTATCTTTTTTTATCTTTTGAAACCCGGATGCCAGAAATAAAAAAATAGATGAATTAAACACAAGACAAACTGTGCTGCAGTTCCTCCTCTCTGGATTAACAATGTTGTGGGTCTCTGACAGTAGTGACGTGAATCAGTTCACAGCACATGAACAATATCTTGGCATTGAGGTAAGGATGGCCTTTGAATATCCAGAAAATTAGTCTGTGTGTAGTGTAATGTTACTGAATAATTTACTAACAGCTTTATTGTGAAGTTATGTGCTCCCCTCTGGAGCACTGATCATCTCTCTGCTCCTCTGATACACACGGTGTTTGTTCTCAAAGCTGGAGGTCAAACTCTATCTCACTCATAGACCTGCATTGATAGTTAACCTCCTGTTCATACATTTGCCTTCGCTTATACAGTCTGTAGATTATAGAGGAAACAGAGGGAGACGAGTAACTGAAGACTGCAAGATCAGACTACATATACAAAGTCTGTAGTATGTAACCATGGAAATATATGCCTGTACAGAAACCATTTACACAGAACTGCAGGAGACTTTTTTTTGAGTACTACAGTATTTCAAAAGCTTCAGTATTTTTTTTTTATTTTCAATGCAGTGGCACAAAAAAAAAAAATTGATTGGAAAGGTGGACATTGCCATCAAATATATTTTTCAGTAGAACATGTATTTTTAATATGGCTCATGTTCCTGCAGAATGTCCTCTCTTGTGTTTTAGGCTTCTTGTGAACATCTTTCATGATCTGCATCCACCCAGCTGTTGGGTTATCTGTTCTTCTTGATAGGACACATTCATAGGAAACAGCACTGGAGGAATTGTCTATTGAGACTTGTTATATTCTCTGTCTGAATACAACCACAAACCAATGTAAATTGTTCTAAATCCAATAGGTGACCAGAAAGACCAAGAAAGGTCTTGAAGACTGAAGTGCAGAAAAATGGTCCAAGTGGATGTCTAGAGTCAAGAAACTGAGGTGGGGTATTTTGGAAGGTTACATAGAGGACAATGTTCTATTATTTCTAAATAGTGACTGTTCCAACAATGTCTGGTTGTGTCACAAAGGGTCATATAAATGTTGCCACAATACTTGTGCTTGTTGTAGACTTGTGCAAATTGGTCGTCCCCAATTTTTTCTGTATGTTATTGGTGCAGTTTTCTCCATTCGCCAATATATAATTTGCTATACCTCCTTTATCATTTATTTGATTTCAAGCATTTTTTGCCAGTAGGCTGTACATCTAATAGTCTTAAGACCCGCATTCACAACATCTTTCCGATATTCCACATTCTGGGTCCAGAAAGGTATCTGCGACATCTCTACACGTCACTAGTGTTCTTGCAGATAAAACTGCTTCTTTTAATGTACAAGCCATTGGAAGCCTTAACCAACCCATTAAAGGGGTGACCATGTTAGGAAACTTATGAACTGGGAAATATAGTGGACGTTCAAGCTTGATACCCAGAGTCTATCTGGATAAACCGTTTGTCAGGATGTTATATTAGGTTATTAGATTTATGTGTTCTTTCTCATTATCTGGTTTATGGTTATATCCTTGTAGTATTTTTTTTTCTTTATGTTTATTGTTTCAATTAATGTAGGGGATACCATTCGATTTTCTCATTGGCTTCTCTTCCTTACATAATACAAGATACTACGCTGAAGTGTTATGTTACAATTAAAGGTATATAACAAACCTGTAAGCGGCGCTCCTTCTGACTATGCCATGTCCATGTCCCATGTGGTATACTAACACTTACTAGTTTGTTTTGCTGGAGCCTTCTTTGTTTTCTATGAGGTTGTATTTGGACTACAAGCCATGCCGGTTGCAAAATTTGAAGCAGGTACTATAAAAATGGATGGATGCTACTTTCTGAGAACTTTATAGGACTTTCAGCACCATCATCTTATCTGCAACCTTTAAAGCTAGACAGGTCTTCATCACAGGTCTTTACACTGACACATCAACATCAGGAATTCTCAAGTCTCTTTCTGAGATATTACCTGCTTAAGCCAGGAGATGGCTTTTCCCTCCAGTAATTCCCATTCCTCTCTCTGGTCCAGACAAGAAGCATGGAGCCAGATCACTGCCAGGACCGTTACCCACACTGAGGAGTCCACATTCTAGTCAGACCGGAACAGAAAAATAAATCAAATTGGAATAAAATATTTTTGGAACATTGTAGAAAATGAACATTAGATTGGAGGACACAAACATGAGCCCAGAGTCTTATATGCTCGGAGACTGCAGTTGGGTTACATAGAGAAATAAGCCATATACAGGGTATATAGTATATTACCTATTATATTTATTTATATACCCCATCAGCAGCTTCAGTGAATATATGATTATTCAGGTTCTTCAGACTTCAGACACATATACTATATAGCTTATGATTAGACGGTATGACTGATGTTTTCATTCCTTATATCCTGCAGGTCTATCATTAAAGTGGTTTTCCATGGTAATGATATTGATAATGATATGGGGGTCCTGGCACCGTTCTCTCTGATAACGATGACCTATTCTAATATGCTTATCCCAGAAAATGCCTTTAAACAATATAATCGTATATTATACATTCATGTATACCCTCCTGGGCCTTCTTGCCTATTAAGCCTGAAGAAGTACTCTGTCTGAAACTTCACAACTTTATCTTGTATAACCAGGACGCCAGAAATAAAAATACATGAATTAAACACAAGACAGACTGTGCAGCAGTTTCTACTCTCTGGATTAACAATTATGTCGGTCTCTTGCAGTAATGACCTGAATAAACTCACAGCACATCAGCACTATCTTTGAGTGTTGAGGTAAATGTGGCCTCTAAATACCCTTGAAGTATAAAGAAGCACTCCAGTAAACAATAAATTGTCCCCTTTAGTTTAAAAATGAGTCTGGGTGTAGTGTAATATTACTGAATAACTTACTGATAACTTTATTGTGAAGTTACGTGCTCCCCTCTGGAGCACTGACCTCCTGTGTCTCCTGTAGGAACAAGAGGTCAAACTCTATCTCACTCCCATAGACCTTTTTTGACACTGTAGTGCATCCACCTGTTCAAACAGAAGGTACTGTGTGCATTAGAGGAGCAGAGAGGAGGTCAGTTCTTCAGAGGGGAGCACATAACTTGGCAATGTAGTAAATATAACACAGTATATTAAATGAAGAGTATTTTAAACTGGAGAAGGTACCCACAGACCATGTACTGTTCGTGCATGGGAGGCCCACTGCTATTGTTGTCTGCCCCTGGGTTTACCACAGTACATATGAACCATCAGTCCAGGATGTTTTGCACACAGAGGATTGTTTGGACAATAAGCAGAGATCATGAAAATGGTAAAGAATTATTGCACAAAGTAAGCCTGAAGGATGCAGAACATTTCATATTCAACTATTAAGCTATTTAGATACAACATATTATTATATTTTTGGTCACCTCCTCCCCCAGGATTTTACCATCACATATATTTGGATGAATAATATTATTTATTTTATTATATTTAAATGAAACTAAAGTCTTACAAAAATTTCTAAGGGCAAGGCTAAGATTATCCAAGCACTCCGGTCATACCTGATGTGGATTCTTATTGCTGATGTCCTGCTGAGATACTCCCAGTATGGAGGAGAATTCAGGGTTAAGATTCCAGGAACCGTCGGCATTTTGAAGAGAAATCAGCTTGATAACTAGAGGGGTCGTCACATCTGGAGGTGAAGCGGAGTCATGCCAGGAGTCAGCTGTATAAAAGATAATAGTACAGGTATTACATTAGATAATAAGTTCCAAAAATTATATAGTAAAGATTTAAAAAAAATCAATAACTTGGGCTTATATTTATACAGAATATATTATAGGTGAAATCTACTGTATATGGACAGTTGGATCACTTTGCAAATATGTTGTATCTGGTACTGATCCCCACCGGTCAGCACTTCAGATTCAGAGATTGGAGCAGGAAGTAAACAGCGCTGTTCTCTGTGTAGTGGCAGAATGGAGTGACTGCAGCTTAGCTCCCATTCAAGTGAATGGGAGGTGATCTGCAGTACCTGTTTCTGGCCACTACACAGAGAACAGGTGCTGTCTGCTTCCTGCTCCATTCTCTGTGTGTCAGCTGCTGAGAACAGCTAATTGATGGGAGTGCTGGGTGTCAGACCCTCACTGATCTGTTATTTATGACTCTTAAGTTAGATCATCTATATCTTTAGCCCAGAAAACCCCTTTAAGAGCAAAATTGAAGAATTTTAACTAAACTGAACAATGGCAAATCGCTTCAAACTAACGAAAATGTCTGTGCTACGAGAAAATGTCTGCCACGATATGTTTGATATACAGAGCATACACGTGTGCAATGACTCAGACATTGTCTGTGACGTTGTAGCAACATCTGACAAACTCTCAGCCAATATACAGTGGTAAGGGGACCTTACATTGGTAATGTCATATGGAGTAGAAAAAGATTGTGCATTCATTCTCAGCCTTTAGTTGCTGTAAATGGTGGATATGCAAATAGATCTGTGATCCATCTCTCTGCGTCATAAGCTATAGCACAGTTCAGAAAAAGCAAAGCAATTCCAGCTATAGTTAAAGCACTAGAAGAATTTAGAGAATCAAGCAATTACACAGGCAGATTAGTGCTAGAATTCAATAGAGATAGGACAGGTTCCTAGTCATAGTGACAAGGTGAACCTGTGCTTCTTCTGCACATTATACAGACAGTTAACACTTTCATTGCCAATAAACTAATCTGCAATTTTTATCTTTATACACATTCTTTAACCATACTTTTTTTTTACTGTCAAGACAATCCTGTTAGTGAAAATTGTTTTGTTAATGAGTTTTTTTTGGCAAGAGTTAACATTTTTTCATTTAATACATACTGCTGTTTTAAAAGCAAAGTGCTGATTTTGCCTGCACAAATTATTATTATTTTTTTAAAAACTCCATTTATATACAAGTGGTTTCTTGCTCAACCAGACACAGTCTAGCCTTCGCTATCCTTAAAAAAACACCTTTTTATAATTTCATGGGCTTTATTTTCCGCTCTGGTGAATGACCAAACACAATGTGATGGAGAGTTGCTGTTAATCTGAACAAAATATTCATTGCTTAAAGAGGACCTTTCCTCATGTATATGCGTTTTACATACCGCTAGAAAGCCGACAGCACGCTGAATTCAGGGCACTCTCGGCTTTTCCAGTATGTGCCCCGGGGCTGGAGATATCGGTAGTCGTAGTTTCACTGTTCACCGTCAGAAGGGCGTACCTTACCGCCCAGTGAAGACGCTGAGCTGTGAGGAACGACCCCCCCCAGTACAGGGCTATGGACGAGTACGGTTGGGGGGGCCGTTCCTCACAGCTCAGCGTCATCACTGGGCGGCAAGAAACGCCCTCCCTGACTGTACTCGTTCCATAGCCCTGTACTGTTAGAGGGGGCGTTCCTTACAGCCAAGCAATGACGCTGAGCTGTTGGCTTTCTAGCGGTATGTAAAACCGCATATACATGAGGACGTGAAAGGTCCTCTTTAAGTGTTTCTCTGTATACACAAGTACGCATATATACACACGCATAGTAGTGCAGCCTCCGCTAATCTGAAAAAACAATCTCTGTTATTTCACCACTTGTGGGGAGTTTTTTTTTTGGTTAATACTTAAGCACTGTCTGTGTGTACTTAAAAGAATGACCGGAAAATACAGGGCAGGGGACAGTCAAAAGGAGGGGGAGGAGAAAACAATCATGCACATGCTAACAATAAGAATGTAGGTGGTAAAATTAACACTGCTCCTGGTTTTGATTTCCTAGTCTAGTGTTCCTCTTACACGTCTGGAGATTCACCAATCCACGGAATGTAGACAAATTAAAATACAAAAACAAGTACCGAGTGGCACATAGCGTAATACTGCTTTAAGTACACAACTTTCCAGAGTGGAGAATAATGGTGACCAAATGGCCTCTCACTTTTAGTGGTTGTGAAAATGGTCACAACATCCAAGATAGCTTGTAGGTGGCAGCAGGAAACCTTACGTGTAAAAGAACTTGACATTACAGGATGCAGAGGAAAATGTAGGAGAATATGGACTCCAAAGTAGGCACTCTGCGCACTCCAAATGATCTGGTTACGAAGAATATTTATTTACACATATACATGGAATATCATAACGCAGTTCAGGGTTAACATACTCCTTTTTCAAGTGCAAAGGAATGTCTAGGAGCATATACAAAACATGTGAACTTACAGGAGTGTCTACATCATGGAGTCAAAATATTGCTCAAAAAAATGGTAAAAAGTGCACAAGTAAGCTTGTAAATGTCCACCATAAAGAAACTTAAATAGAACTCAAACTGACTTTTGATATGCATAAAACGACGGGAAGGAGCCTCAGAGAAGCTAATGTTCGGCTTCAGCATCTTCTACAATGTACTGAGAATAAAGGGGAGCCACGTCTATAAAAAATTACACGTGGTCTCTTGAATCAACTAAGTGATGAAACTGTCAAGAACATGTTCCTAGGAACCCTGTCAGTGTTATACACTATGTTTTATAGATAGGTTCCTAGGAGCCCTGACAGTATTCTACACAGTGTTTTATAGATAGGATCCTAGGAGCCCTGACAGTGTTCTACACTATGTTTTATAGATAGGTTCCTAGGAGCCCTGACAGTGTTCTACACTATGTTTTATAGATAGGTTCCTAGGAGCCCTGACAGTATTCTACACTATGTTTTATAGATAGGTTCCTAGGAGCCCTGACAGTGTCATACACTATGTTTTATAGATAGGTTCCTAGGAGCCCTGACAGTGTTCTACACTATGTTTTATAAATAGGTTCCTAGGAGCCCTGACAGTGTCATACACTATGTTTTATAGATAGGTTCCTAGGAGCCCTGACAGTGTTCTACACTATGTTTTATAGATAGGTTCCTAGGAGCCCTGACAGTGTTCTACACTATGTTTATAGATAGGTTCCTAGGAGCGCTGACAGTGTTCTACACTATGTTTTATAGATAGGTTCCTAGGAGCCCTGACAGTGTTCTACACTATGTTTTATAGATAGGTTCCTAGGAGCCCTGACAGTGTTCTACACTATGTTTTATAGATAGGTTCCTTTCCTTCATTATCTTGAGAGGTTTGCTCATCTCTAAAGATGATTATATAATAATTGTAAATCATAAAAAACAAAGGAGCATAAAAAGAAACATACCTTAGGAGTGCGACCCTGTGGAAATAAAAGCAGATTATTATGTTAGACAACAATTTAATCTCACAGTCAGAATACAGGAAATGGGAGGAAGAAAAATAAATGGGGGACAGGATACACAAGGATGTGAGGCAGAATGCTGGAAAGTTGGAGGAAGAATACAGGAGAGTGGGAGGCAATAAAATTGGGGGGGGGTTACAGGAGGACGGAAAGCAGAATGCAGGAGAATATGAAAATGGGACACAGGAGAATTGGAGGCAAAATGCTGGAAAATTACAAGTAGAAGAAAGGGGGCAGAATACAAAAGTATGGGAGGGAAAATAATGGGGGCCAGAAAGCAGGAGAATGGGACGCAATAGAATGGGAGGCAGAATACTGGAAAATGGGAGTCAGAATACAGTGTATAAAAAACTACACGCAGTCTCCTGAATCAACTAAGTGCCAGAACTGACAAGAACATGTTCCTAGGAGCCCTGACAGTGTTATACACTATGTTTTATAGATAGGTTCCTAGGAGCCCTGACAGTGTTATACATTATGTTTTATAGATAGGTTCCTAGGAGCCCTGACAGTGTCATACACTATGTTTTATAGATAGGTTCCTAGGAGCCCTGACAGTGTTATACATTATGTTTTATAGCTAGGTTCCTAGGAGCCCTGACAGTATTATACATTATGTTTTATAGATAGGTTCCTAAAAGCCCTAACAGTGTCATACATTATGTTTTATAGATAGGTTCCTAGGAGCCCTGACAGTGATCTACACTATAATAATAATAATAATTTTTATTTATATAGCGCCAACATATTCCACAGCACTGTACAATTTGTAGGGTTCAAGTACTGACAAAAAAGATACATTACAAAGAAATAGTCAATTCACACACTGGGACTGAGGGCCCTGCTCGCAAGAGCTTACAATCTATGAGGTAGAGGGGGTGATACAACAGGTAACAGGGGCGGCAACAGACGTAGCATTGCTTGTACAATGGTCAGACAATTTTGTGATAGAGGTTACTGTCATTACACATATATAAAGCTGTTTTCCCATCCTCTTTCAAACATGCTGTCATGTCACCCCACTACTGAAGAAATCCTCCCTTGACCCGTCCTGTGCTGCTAACTATCGACCTGTCTCTAACCTTCCTTTTATCTCCAAAATCTTGGAACGCTTGGTCTATTCTCGTTTAATCCGCTATCTTTCTGCTAACTCTCTTCTTGACCCCTTACAATGTGGCTTCCGCATTCTGCTCTCTAGTGAAACGGCCCTCACAAAAGTCTCCAATGATCTCCTGACGGCTAAATTCAAAGGTGACTTCTCTCTTCTTATTCTTCTAGATCTCTCAGCAGCATTTGACACTGTTGACCATCAACTTCTCCTCACTATGCTCCGCTCTGTCGGCATCACAGACACCGCTCTTTCCTGGTTTTCCTCTTATCTCTCTGACCGCACTTTCTGTGTATCATTTGCGGGGCGGGCTCTGTTTCTTCCCCTCTTCCCCTTGCCGTTGGGGTTCCTCAGGGCTCGGTCCTAGGTCCCCTGCTCTTCTCCCTCTACACAGCCCCCATTGGACAAACCATCAATAGATTTGGCTTCCGGTACCATCTTTATGTTGATGACACCCAATTATATACGTCATCCCGTGACATCACCCCTGCACTAATACAGAACACCAGTGACTGTCTCTCTGCTGTCTCAAATATCATGTCTTCGCTCTATCTGAAACTGAATCTCTCAAAGACTGAACTACTGCTGTTTCCACCATCTAACAGATCTGTACCTGATATCTCCATTGCAGTCTCCGGCCTTACCACATCTCCTAGGCAGTATGCCCGCTGCCTCGGGGTGTTGTTTGACTCAGACCTTCACCCCCCATATCCAATCACTCACACGCTCATGTCATCTCCACCTCGAAACATCTCCAGAATCCGCCCTTTCCTTACCACAAATACACTAAAGACACTTATTGTTGCCCTGATTCACTCTCACCTTGACTACTGTAACTCCTTACTAATCGGTCTTCCCCTTACTAAACTCTCCCCTCTACAATCTATTCTGAATGCGGCGGCCAGGCTCATCTATCAGTCTAGACGCTATAGTGATGCCTCCGGTCTGTGCTGGTCACTACATTGGCTGCCTATTCAATACAGAATACAATATAAACTTATCCACCTCATTCACAAGGCTTCCAATAATGCTGCACCTCTCTACATTTCCTCCCTCATCTCTGTCTATCGCCCAACCCCTACTCTCCGTTCACTAATGACCTAAGAATAACATCCTCTATTATCAGAACCTCCCACGCTCGTATACAAGACTTCTCCCAAGTTGCACCACTACTCTGGAATGCTCTATCCCGGACTATTAGATTAACCCCCAATTTCCACAGCTTCAAGCGTAAACTAAAGACATATCTTTTCAGACAGGCCTATCACAATTCCTAATGTAAACCCTTCCATAGTTAGAATCCCTAAAACATACCCTCCTCTGTTTATGCTCCAACATTACCTCACAGGATATGATGCCGTATCAGACTAACTTTATATGTCCAGGCACCATCTGCATGTTAAAGGACACGACTGGTGACAGCTCATACAGCTTATATATGTAATGACAGTAACCTCTATTACAGAATTGTCTGACCATTGTATAAGCAATGCTACGTCTGTTGCCGCCCCTGCTTCCTCTTGTGTCACCCCGTTTTATAGATAGGTTCCTAGGAGCCCTGATAGTGTTCTACACTATGTTTTATAGATAGGTTCCTAGGAGCCCTGACAGTGTTCTACACTATGTTTTATAGATAGGTTCCTAGGAACCCTGACAGTGTTCTACACTATGTTTTATAGATAGGTTCCTAGGAGCCCTGACAGTGTTCACACTATGTTTTATAGATAGGTTCCTAGGAGCCCTGACAGTGTTCTACACTATGTTTTATAGATAGGTTCCTAGGAACCCTGACAGTGTTCTACACTATGTTTTATAGATAGGTTCCTAGGAGCCCTGACAATATTCTACACTATGTTTTATAGATAGGTTCCCAGGATCCCTGACAGTGTTCTACACTATGTTTTATAGATAGGTCCCTAGGAGCCCTGACAGTATTCTACACTATGTTTTATAGATAGGTTCCCAGGAGCCCTGACAGTGTTATACACTATGTTTTATAGATAGGTTCCTAGGAGCCCTGACAGTGCTCTATACTATGTTTTATAGATAGGTTCCTAGGAGCCCTGACAGTGCTCTATACTATGTTTTATAGGTAGGTTCCTAGGAGCCCTGCAGTGATCTCACTTGTTTTATAGATAGGTTCCTGGGGGCCCTGACAGTGATCTACACTATGTTTTATAGATAGGTTCCTAGGAGCCCTGACAGTATTCTACACTATGTTTTATAGATAGCTTCCTAGGAGCCCTGACAGTGTTCTACACTATGTTTTATAGACAGGTTCCTAGGAGCCCTGACAGTGTTCTACACTATGTTTTATAGACAGGTTCCTTATCCTTCATTATCTTGAGAGGTTTGCTCATCTCTAAAGATGATTGTATAATAATTGTAAGTAATGAAAAACAAAGGAACATAAATAGAAACATACCTGAGGAGTGCGACCCTGTGGAAATAAAAGCAGATTATGATGTTAGACAACAATTTAATCTCACAGTCAGAATACAGGGAATGGGAGGCAGAAAAATAAATGGGGGGCAGGATACACAAGGATGTGAGGAAGAATGCATGAAAATGGGAGACAGAATGCTGGAAAGTTGGAGGAAGAATACAGGAGACTGGGAGGCAATAAAATTTGGGGGAATACAGGAGGACGGAAAGCAGAATGCAGGAGAATAAGAGGCAAAATGCAGGAGAATGAGTGGCAGAATACAGAAGAGGTTCACTATGAAGGAAAATTGGACACAAGAGAATAAGAGGCAGACTGCAAGAGAGGGTGGGAGTAGAACACAGGAGATTAGGGGACAGAATACAGTAAAATGGGACAAAGGAGAATTGGAGGCAAAATGCTGGAAAATTGAAGGTAGAGGAAAGGGGGCAGAATACAAAAGTATGGGAGGGAGAATAATGGAGGCCACAAAGCAGGAGAATGGGACACAATAGAATGGGAAGCAGAATACTAGACAATTGGAGACAGGAGGATGGGAGGCAGAATGCAGTAGTATGGGGGGCATAATACAGACAAATGAGAGGCAGAATGTATGAGAATGACTGTAGAATAATTGTAAATAAGGAAAATCCAAGGTGCATACATTGAAACATACTTCCGTCGCAACTATCTATGGAAAGAAAAGCAGATTTTGATGTTAGAGAATGAAATAATGTTATATTAAAGAGATTACCCCAATAAAACAGTGGCTATTCATATGCTGTTATATGGTGTTGGACCCCTCAACCCCCAAGGAGCCAGAATGTGCATTAGATGGATGTCCATTCAACTCAATTATCCCTTCAGTGGTTACTGTAGGCAGAATACAGGAGAATAAGAGGCTGAATAATGAAAATCAGAATATAAGAGGATGGGAGGAAGAATACAGGAGAATGGGATGCAGGAGATTAGAGGCCGAACACAGGAGGATAGAGGCAGAATACAGATATTGCTGTTTTCGATGTTGCAGGGACTTATTTTTCAAATGACATTAAGTAGTGTATATGGAGGGTCCCAAGCAAAAGTCTTGGCCAAACGTGGGTTCCGACCACAGAAGAATTAATATATGTGTAATGTACTTATATATATATATATATATATATATATATATATATATATATATATACAGTCATATGAAAAAGTTTGGGCACCCCTATTAATCTTAATCATTTTTAGTTCTAAATATTTGGGTGTTTGCAACAGCCATTTCAATTTGATATATCTAATAACTGATGGACACAGTAATATTTCAGGATTGAAATGAGATTTATTGTACTAACAGAAAATGTGCAATATGCATTAAACCAAAATTTGACCGGTGCAAAAATTTGGGTACCCTTATCATTTTATTGATTTGAATACTCCTAACTACTTTTTACTGACTTACTGAAGCACAAAATTGGTTTTGTAACCTCACTGAGCTTTGAACTTCATAGCCAGGTGTATCCAATCATGAGAAAAGGTATTTAAGGTGGCCAATTGCAAGTTGTTCTCCTATTTGAATCTCCTCTGAAGAGTGGCATCATGGGCTCCTCAAAACAACTCTCAAATGATCTGAAAACAAAGATTGTTCAACATAGTTGTTCAGGGGAAGGATACAAAAAGTTGTCTCAGAGATTTAACCTGTCAGTTTCCACTGTGAGGAACATAGTAAGGAAATGGAAGACCACAGGGACACTTCTTGTTAAGCCCAGAAGTGGCAGGCCAAGAAAAATATCAGAAAGGCAGAGAAGAAGAATGGTGAGAACAGTCAAGGACAATCCACAGACCACCTCCAAAGAGCTGCAGCATCATCTTGCTGCAGATGGTGTCACTGTGCATCAGTCAACAATACAGCACACTTTGCACAAGGAGAAGCTGTATGGGAGAGTGATACGAAAGAAGCCGTTTCTGAAAGCACGCCACAAACAGAGTCGCCTGAGGTATGCAAAAGCACATTTGGACAAGCCAGCTTCATTTTGGAAGAAGGTCCTGTGGACTGATGAAACAAAGATTGAGTTGTTTGGTCATACAAAAAGGCGTTATGCATGGCGTCCAAAAAACACAGCATTCCAAGAAAAACACTTGCTACCCACTGTAAAATTTGGTGGAGGTTCCATCATGCTTTGGGGCTGTGTGGCCAATGCCGGCACCGGGAATCTTGTTAAAGTTGAGGGTCGCATGGATTCAACTCAGTATCAGCAGATTCTTGAGAATAATGTACAAGAATCAGTGAGGAATTTGAAGTTACGCCGGGGATGGATATTTCAGCAAGACAATGATCCAAAACACAGCTCCAAATCTACTCAGGCATTCATGCAGAGGAACAATTACAATGTTCTGGAATGGCCATCCCAGTCCCCAGACCTGAATATCATTGAACATCTGTGGGATAATTTGAAGCGGGCTGTCCATGCTCGGCGACCATCAAACTTAACTGAACTGGAATTGTTTTGTAAAGAGGAATGGTCAAAAATACCTTCATCCAGGAACTGATTAAAAGCTACAGGAAGCGACTAGAGGCTGTTATTTTTGCAAAAGGAGGATCTACTAAATATTAATGTCACTTTTCTGTTGAGGTGCCCATACTTTTGCACCGGTCAAATTTTGGTTTAATGCATATTGCACATTTTCTGTTAGTACAATAAACCTCATTTCAATCCTGAAATATTACTGTGTCCATCAGTTATTAGATATATCAAATTGAAATGGCTGTTGCAAACACCCAAATATTTAGAACTAAAAATGATTAAAGATTAATAGGGGTGCCCAAACTTTTTCATATGACTGTAAGCCTGGGAGCCTTCAGTAGGCTTCTGAAAATCATGGAAATTGATTGCTAGCTCTTGATTTCATCTCAGGGCAGGAGATTCACCCAAAAATGGTGGCCCATGCACCGCTGGGAAAATGGTGCCTTTCACTGAGCCTCCAAGGGTGTTAATGCAGACACCGACTGAAAGCATTGCTGACAGGTTATTGCAATTCCTTGACATTGATGAGTCTTATACCTGGGACCCCTGCTGATCAGCTGTTTGAAGGGGATGTGGCACCCATGTGCCATCCCGAGTATAGGTCATCAATTACAAGGAACTGAAACACCTTTTTAAAATTTCTTCCTACTTGACGTTGATGGGTCGGGGAATTGGAGGTAAGGGGCACTTCACCATTATGTCATCAAAGCTCATCTCTGCTGCTTGTAGAGTTAGTGGGCTCTATAGGTAGCAGACATGAGCGCTAATCTCTGCTTTGGCTGCTGGATTGTGATCCTAATGGAGTCAGTGGTCAGGTTATCAGACTTTTCCTGACCACTCTTAATACCGCTGGCTATGGGGGCCCCAGTCATCTCCAGGTAACTGTGGCCCCCTACCCATCGCTACCCTTCTGGCCATCACTTACTGCTACCATTGCCTATGAAATATATGACTATCGAAATTAATCACTCATTTTTTTATCATCATATATTACCATAATCCAGTCCTCCTTCTTTGTTATACATCATTTACCATATTATCATTCATAAGGTTCACATAAAAGTCATGAGTGTTATTAACATATATGTGTATAATAATAGGTTATTTATGAAGAACATTAAGATTTTTTGGAGGATTAGCTGATATTGAGTGTTACCTTTTGGGGTGTATCTGGGGTTGAGGACAGCAGGAAGCACAAAGCGAACGGCTCCATCTGCCTCGATAGGAAGCTCCCGTACATATTTTAAGGTCACTTCTGCCTCCTGACCAGGTGGTAGGTTCCCAACATTGCAGCTGAAAATATCAGCAGAGCTCTCATCTTCTTCCAGAAGAAAAGCCTGCTGGCCTTGCCTGATGGCCTCATCATAGGTCTTGTGAGCCTTGAAGAGGAGAAGAAGAGGGCTATAAGACAACACACATCAGGATCTGTCTCATTGGTTATAGTTAATAATCATTGGCAACTTCACTATGTCCTATCCCTGCTGGCTCAGTATCTGCACAGAGCTTGTTCGGACATTTGCAATATGGGCAGTGCACTTGATCTACAGATATTTGATCTACAGATGAAACAGAGTTTAACTTGAAACTGATTGTGCTTGTCATGTTTTGCTTAAGACCTCCACCAACCTTAATCTGGACCTACATACCTTCTAGGAACCCTTGTTCAAACAAGATCCTTAGTTGCCATTGTTACATCCTTCATAATCATATCATCTTCAAAAACACCAAAAATTAACTGTTTTTTCTCCTGAAGATCAGCCACAATGGTTTTCCCCTCTATTTTGGCCTCAAAACTGTAGACGGCAGAGTCTTCATTCATGGGAAAGACAAAGATCGCCTCCACCGCCTTCTCTTCCTCATTCTTGTACTTGAGACTTGCAGACACATCAGCAACAAAGCCTTTCACCTGGACGTCAACTGAGATCCCCTTGAGAGGAACTGAAAGACCCAAAGAAAATGTAGAATGAGATGTTCTAATAGAGAATAGAGAAACGGTGGTGTCTAGATATTTGTCATCTAGATTTCCCTTTAAAAAACATATAGACCATAGATATCCAATGAGACACTCATAAGAACCCCTAAAACCTAAAATTATTTATTGTTTAGTTTTAAGGGTTTTTATTAAGAGGTTTACTTTAAGGGATTGATCCAATTTCCCCAAGCAGTTGGTATAAAGACAAATTGTTACATATAACCCAGGAAATCAAAAGATTATGCAAATTGACATATATATATATATATATATATATATATATATATCTATAATGGGAGGAGGGTTGTAAATATAATATGTATCAATATTCATGACAAAATTATACAACCAAAGTAGAAAAATATGTTAGCTTTAATAGAATCGTATGATAACGGAAAAGATATAAGGCACAAATGTCTTCAAGGAAAAATCTGAAAAGACCAAATAAATATTAGAAAATACAAGTAAGGAAAATAGTTCCCTGGGCAAAATGGACACACAGTAAACATATTCACTGGTCAGATCACACATAGAATACTGGGCACAATTTTGGGCACCTGTATATAAGAAAGACTTAGGTGAACTAGAGCGGATGCAGAGGAGGGCGACGAAGGTCATTAAGAAGATAAAAAGATTAGAATAAAAAGAAAGGTTATTAAACTTGGGGTTGTTCAGTTTGGAAAAAGGATAGCTGAGGCTTAGTTCACATCTGCATCGGATCTCTATTGGAGACTCCACCGCAGAAACCTCCAGAAATCGCCGGTTTCAGTATAAATCGGTAGAATACCAATGGACATCTGGCGGCCGGGCTCTCCATCATTGGAATCCCCGAACGACAGAGAGCACTGTGTAGATGTGAACCTAGCCTTAGGGGTGACCTTAATACAATAAATGTCCCATTGGACACTGCAAAATATTTTTTTGTCATGATTATATATTGTACGCATGCTGTGTCTTCTACAATTTGTACATAGTTTTCATGCAATGTGTGCTTTTCCATTACATGGGCTGGACCACTGTAGGCAGGGGGATAGAGTTGTGGTATATTCAAGCCAGATAGTTCTGGAGTGTTGGAGGAGACCAAGAGTCTTTAGATTAGCACTGCGCCATAGACTAGAATCAGGGGAAAAATGGCTAAATAGAGAGAACTGGAAGTTGAGAGTGGAGAAAGAGCACCTACCCTGAAAATAAGTTGTGCAAGGGCTCCAGAGCATCAACCCTGCCTGAGCCACTAGATGGATAGGGCATCTTTGTAAATCATTGCTGGGACTTAGATGAGAGAGTCAGTGAGTGGGAAGTAAACTGGCACCTGTTTTAGAAGGAGAGACACAAGTGCAGGCTGTTTTGGAACTACAGTCTGCAGGTCCACAGTGGTCCAATGCTACAAGAAGTGTACCTCCATTGCTGGAAACTGTTGGTTGCCTTACTACTTTTCCACTACTGATCCATTTCCTGCAAACTTGAGTCTCCTGAGTCTTATTCCTGCATCACTATCATGAGTACTCCAACCTCCATCAGGCTTAGCAGGGATGAAGACCATTAGGACATGCCCCTGGGGAAAGACTACCACCACCATTAGGTACACAGCAAGACCCGGTGGGCAAAGCTGGAGGAAATTGCTTGAATTTTGTAGCCACCATGACAAGTCCAAGTTCAAGCACTACTACTCCCAGCCTCCTGGCTTGCTCCAATTGGCTACTGCCAGTGGACAGTACAGAGATTTTTCCGATGGTCTCTACACTTAGCCCTGTAATCGTGACAAGGTGCATCCTCTACGTCTAAAAGAAAAAAAAGTTTTTTCCACAGTCATGGGCTTCTTTACAGTAACAGCAATGAAACTATAGAAATCACTGCCACAGGATTGGAAACCTCCATAGGGGTTGCCAATTCCTGGATAACCCTTTAAAGAACTAGCTCACTTTTCTTATTATTCCCCCCTTGCATCTACATTGATGGTTCAGTAGAGTGTTGTAAGGGTTACGTACAGCATACAGAACGTACTAGTTGTGTTATTCCACAGGTATATTGCCCATGACCTGCCTCTAAGATGCTGAAGGTCACTGTCTCATTCACTTAACCAGAACTCAGACTTTCAATGCGTTCCGATGGAACTCAGAATGAGTCTCTCCTAGGAATATATTGAAAGCCTGAGTTCTACTTCAGTAAATAAGAGATTAACCTCTGGCAGCTCAGAAGCAGATCGTGGGGCAACATGGGACAATATATCTGCAGAATAACACAACTAGTAAGTTTAACCCTTACACCACCCCACTGAACCACTAATGTACAAATGAAGGAGCAATAAAAAATAGTAGAATGCTTCTTTAAGGTAAGGTTAGGTAAGGAAGTAAGTGGTTTTGCTAGTGGTAGCAGGTTATCTGGAGATGAGCTGATTTTGCAGTCTGTATTGGCCCTCTTGACTCCTATATTGGGGTTAGACCTAATAAGAATAGCTGGGGCTTCATGACTAGGGCAAGAAGGACAGATGAGCGCGGACATCCTTGTCTTGTGACTTGCTGTATATTGAACAGGTCATTTATAGAGGAGTATAAATTACTTATTGTTTACAAGATTTCTTCATAAGGAATAGCTGTGACTATATGAATGAGCAGTGGATGGGAAAAGCCACTTCCATTCTGTGCACTGAAATTATGGCTCTGCAATAGTCTTCTGAACAAAGATTTCTGGGTGGGAGTCTGGTTAAATGGCACATGAACAGACAAATAAAGCTGATCCCTCCAGGACAACACAACCAAATACTCAGAAGAACTTGTCGAGACTGTTTACCAGTCTTCTAGCTTCTGAAACACAGTCTTGTAGAAATCTTGAACAGAACACATGGGTTATTTTCCTCCAGAACCCTTCTATTCTCAGCTGGCAGACAATGGATAGGAGTATGCCCCCTATAGGTATGTCACTATGCCTGTGTGTGGCAGTGCATGCTGAGAGATGTAGTTCCCCAAACATGTATTATTGAAGTTTACAGTAGGATAACCCTTGAATATTGCAACATGTGCATTGTTGTAAAGAGGACAATAAAAGACTTCTGGGTCACATAGTATACAAATTTCTTTCAGACAAAAACAGTAAAACACTTCTCACCTGGCTCTTTGGACCCAAGAATGATGAGACCACAACATGGAGGTGACGGCATCTTTGCTGTTGTTCTGTTAGAAGACAAGACATAACGATTATCAGGCTGTCATAAGATATTACTGTCATCAGGATGTCGCTATATCTGTGGTTTATCTGTATCTCTGACTTTTACGATATTCACAGAGAAAAGTTTCAGAAAAGGATGGACAGCAATCCAAACAAGTTTTCTGAGCCTGCTTATTTTATTATAATTGTAGTATCGGCAGAATCCATGCAAGGTATAAGACCACATAATAAACATTACATAATCATAGGACTTGAGCAACGTTTCGTTTCAGGCTATGGCAGCCCTTCCTCAGGCTGATTTGTAGTATTAAGAGAAATAAGGATGCAAAGATGACATAGGGTCCAAAAATGGGAAACCCTGGTAGAGGTCCTAGAGTGGTCACTTCTGTGGTATAAAATAGTCACAAATCAGTGATATGTGACTATTTAACACTACATGCGACTAAAACACAGGGAGGAGGCCCACAAGAGGTAAGGGAAGGTAAGTATAGATGTGATGTGAGTACTTTCTAACTATATTCACCAGTAAGCTGCCATTCTCACACTCTTGTGTAACAGGGTCAGTGCCTTTGGACTGAAGGATGGCTGCTGGCGCCCTTAAAAGGAGTCTATCAGCAGGAAAATCAGTATCAAACTAATGACAGTACCTTGTAGGGCGGGCCTCTACTCATTCCAAAGATACCTTTATTATTCTGCATTGCAGCTCCAATATGATGAAAATCAAAATTTAGAAATTTTTAGGGGCTTCACTCTCTGAGCGACAAAGTGGCAGATGTCCCTCAAGAAATGGGGGGCAGAGCTGGTCTACATGTAGGGGTGGTTATCTAGAGCAAAGAATGAAGCCCCAACAGGAGAAGAAGTGGTCCTAAAGCCATTTTTTCAGCTAATTCACATAAGAAGCAAAAACCTGGCCTTCATGAAAATGGAGCTGCAATGTAGAATAAGAAAGGCATCTTTGGAAAGTGTAGAAGCTTCCCTACAAGGTATGGTCATTAGTTTGACACCGATTATCTTGCTGACAGACTCCCTTTAAGGATAGGGAGAAGAGAAGAGAAGAGAAGAGAAGAGAAGGACTTGTGTAAGCATCAATACTCAATGCCAAGAAGCAGGTGCAAAAGCATATGTAATTCTAGAGTATATAGACAGAAAAATCTACATCTGTGATCCTAAAGTAATATTAAACCTTTATAAATCACTTACAAGGCCACAAAGGACTCTGCTTAGGGCTCCACATCATAAAAGTATATTGGAGAGTTAGAGAAGGTTCAGAGGTGAATATTTATATATGACAGCATGTTTGAAAGAGGAAGGGAAAATTCCAGAAGAGAGAGAGAGGTTAAATATTTTAGTAAGGTAAGTCATGACAGCAGGAGACAGAGACTGGAGAAGGTGTGAGGGGTAGGGTCACTACTGCAGGTTGTAGGGCGAGAAGAAGAAAGTAGCTGAGATACTTCCTCTTCTGTAACAGGTTCAAAAGATGAGAATGAACAGTCTGAAGTGTGGTTAGTGAGGGGATCAATGCCGCCTGGGGATTGGGCAGTTATTTTCTGACGGATCGTATAAATTTTGTCATGGAAATAAGTGGCCAGGTCGTCTGCGCTAAGGTCTGTGAATGGCATCTGCACCTTGGGGGTGAGTAAGGTGTGAAAAGTTTCAAAGAGCCTTTTAGGGTTACAGGAGAGAGATGAGAGTGGTGAAATAGGCTTGTTTGGCGAGGTGAAGGGCAGAGCTATAGGTTTTAAGCATAAATTTGAAGTGGAGGAAGTCTGCAGTTGTACGTGATTTTCTCCACAGACATTCAGCACACCTAGAGCACCTTCCCTTATGGATGACTGACATTGCCATGGAGGAGTAGAGTTAGTAGGAGAAAGAGTTTGTGATGATGATGATAAAGACAACCATGTAGATGTGGCCTGCCTATAAGGAAGATTACAGGGAGAAGGAGAAAGTCGGTCTTGCTCACTTACCCTGCAAATGCCACTGCCAATTCTATACTGCAAAATAAGATGGTGATGCCATTTCATGCGAGTATGGAGAGATGTTTTGTTCTCGCCCACCTTTAGCAATGCAACAAGTCAACACACACAAACTAGTATGTTAGCCCTTACCACATATGGACTGCACATCACCCAGTTCTCCACAATAGTATATCATATATAAATTCATATACAGTACATAACTACATACTGTACTGTATAATCTACTATATATCTATTAATAATGATATACCAAGTCATATCTATGGTTTATACCCGTAGAGACACAATCTATAGTAAAATCCAATAGTGTGCAAGGGAGGGCATTTAGGAAAAGTATGAACTGGGCCCATTAAAATAGCCCTGATCACAAAAACCACACAACTGATAAACTCAGTCATGTGAAAAAGCCCCCCTAAGGCTGAGGCCCCACGTTGCGGAAACGCAGCTTTTTTTGTTGCAGATTTTGTTGCAGTTTTTTGAGCCAAAGCCAGGAGTGGATTTAGCAGCAGGTAGAAGTATAAGAACTTCCTATATATTTCCCATTCCTTCTGTAGCCATTCTTGACTTTGGCTCAAAAAACGCAGCAAAATCTGCAACAAAAAAAGCTGTGTTTCTGCAATGTGGGGCCATAGCCTAAGTTAGGAAGTCTCCAGTACTAGGAGCCACAACCAACAGCATTGATCAAGTTAAGAAGTTTACAATTTTCTGTTGAACCAAAACTTTGTAATTCCCCAAAATGGTATAAATGAAAAGTACATCTGGCGCCGCAAAAAAAGACACCTTATGCAACTCCATACACGGAAATATAAAAAAGAGTGCAGGTGTCGTAAGGCGAATCCAAGACTTTTTTTTGTCAAAGTTTTGGATTTTTTTTTTTTAAAGGGGTTGGGACTTTTTAGGCCTTGTACGCCAGGGCAAGGCTCTAGTTAGAAGCTGTACTATGTCTTCTTAAGGAGGCGTCGCCACCTTGAGGTGTACAGGGGCTTCATGTATAAGACAATTCCAGGCTATTGACTTATTATGTACTATCTTGCCATTCCAAACAGTGATTGACTGAGGAAGGTTTGTGTGAACTGAAATGTCCCTACCTAAAATCACTGTTTACAATGGATATGAAGTATCATCGAGAAATAATATTGGATGAATGTGGATTTTAATAAAGAACAAATTTCTTTCAAGCATATGAATTGAGAGTGCTCTGGAATTGTCTTCTACATGAAGTATTTCCACTGGGTCTTCCATTAGCACCTCCTGATAAAACGGAGTGTTGGAACATTTGTAACAATTTGGAATCCGGTTTGTTACAAACAGATTTCTAGATATTACACCTGACCTGTAGTTCTTATAGTATATGGATCACTAACAATGTAAACCCTCAGACAAGGACTTTCCCCATCTACACCCATCAGCTCCTCACAAGGAAATACTCAGAGAAATGACAGATACTCCCATGTGAAAACGGCTTGCGAAAAATTAGATAAAGCCAGGAAAGGAGCCCGTCCCGCAGTCACAGAGCCCCGGTCTCCGGTTCTGTCACTCCAGCGACTTACCTCAGTCAGTGCGTCTGCTTCTCCAGTGCTCAGCTCTAGATTTGTTTCTGTTACTTCCTCAACACCTGTATATAGGAGACGGCTGCTGTGCCATAATATGGGAGGGTCGCTGGCAGGTGATGAGCATCCTTTGGACTCTTTGGTGTTTTTTTCTGTTTTGTTGCATTACATCCTGGAATTACATTTTTTAGGGGAGGGGGGTTGTGCTATTTGATATACACCACATATCTACCACTTTAAAAGTGCAAAATTATTTCTTACTGTGACACAAACAATTGGTATTCACCCCCCGGAATGTAATGCTTTGTGGAGCCACCTTGTGCTGCGAGTCCAGATTCAAGTCTCTATAAGGGGATGTCTCTATAAAGCAGGGTTCACACTACCGTTGGATTCCATTATGAAGGTGTCCGTTAAAAAAAAACGGACACCTATCATAACATACATTAATGGACACTAACTGTAATTAATTAATTAATTAATTAATTAATTTATCCATCCTATTAATGGATCAGTTAAAAAAAACTGACACATTAGCATCAGTTAGCATAAGTTAGTGTCCGTTTTTTAACACTGTCCGTTTTTTTTTTTGTTTCTGCTTTCTGAGCATGCGCAGGAAAAAAAAACCGACGTAAAATAACGGACAGTAACTGATGGTTATCAGTTACTGTCCGTTATAATTTTGTTACCCATAGATTTCAATATTAAAAAAATAACGGACACTTGCTGTCCGTCAAGAATCCGTTTTTCCAAACGGACAAAAAAGTCCTGCATGTAGGATTTTTTGTCCGTGGAAAAAAAACGGACTTCTGACGAATTGGGTGTAAACGGACACAAACGGACACAAGATAAAAACCCATTGAAATGAATGGAAATTTTAACGGATTTCTGACGGTTCTGCTAGTATCCGATGCTAAAATCTTGTAACTGACAATAGCAACGGACACTACTGACGGTCACCAATGGTAGTGTGAACGCCCCTTAAGCTTAACACATCTAGACACTTAGGCTAGGGCGATTTTGGCTTCTACTCCCATAATGTGACCAAAGATCGCTGTGTTGCCCTGTGACTCCTTCATTCATGTTTAGTGTTGGGCAAATCAGTTTGCAATGAACCGGATTCGACCTGAATATTCCAAATTGTTTGGTTTTTTAATGAAACTGAAAAATTTGGTATTTGTTTAGGATAAACCAAAATGGTCGCCACAACATGAATTGTAGTAAATTATTATACTCTGGGGTCTCTTCCACACTATAATAGGTAGAGGCCTAGGGAAGGTGTAACAAATAAAAAAAACATTAATACTCTCCTTCCTTCACCTCTTTCCGGCCTCTTTGATGCATCCGGCAATCTTCTGTCTTCCTCCTCTGGGGGCTCTGGTGCTCTTCTCTGATGTCATGTGCCTGTGGTCACTGCTGAGGCCTGCGATTGGGCTAGAGAGATGGATGACAAGAATTGATGGTGCTCATCCTACACCTATTGGAATATGTATTATAGCATATTTTTTTTGTGTTCAAAGACCGATTCTTTCTCCAGGCCCAGGGTGGGGCTATGGGGGCGGCATGTGTGCTCTCATATGCCAACCTATTTTGGGGATGCTGGGAGAAGAGTTCTTCTTGTGAAGAGTCATTATGTTCTGCCACCATAAACATACATCTTTTCTAGTAGGGGTCCTAAATGGGGATGGTCGCCATGTGGGACCTGTTCAACCTGCAAATTTAGGACGACATCCAAAACATTCCCGGATTTGCAAAGGTCTCAACAATATAAAACCATTCACACCTTGAACTGTCGGAGTGAGGGAGTTGTTTACTACTTAGAGTGCCCATGTGGACTCATCTACATTGGGATAACCTCTCGCGAATGAAGGGTTAGAGTTTTAGAACATACGGAACATCAGGAAGGCTTTGGATATGTGGTAGCAATTTGATGTGCGGACCAAATTTTGCTGAATATCTTCTGTGAAATCCTAATTAATAAAACAAACCTATATCACGAGCCCGGGAGACACAGACATACGCCGTCTCATGGTATGTAGAAATGTCTCATTTCATTATAGCAGGGTCCAGCCTTTCATACCATTTTACAGATAAGACAACACAATGAAACAGTACATGGACCAAATTCCATGGTTGTGCAAAGTCTAACTAGTGGACAAACCGGGGTCTCTTGACATCAGGGGTCTCATCAAGTTGGCCTGTTTGAGAGACAAATACAAACAATTGGTCCTTCACATCATACTATAGTTTAACCCTTCATTAACCATTGTAAATGATATAAACCATAGCTGGATACATTAGGAAATGCTAACCATTTCCAGAGGACTTCTCATCTCTTCACCTCATTCCTCACAGATATGTTATACCATATACACACATTTCAGCCAAAAATACTTATATATGGGAAAACATTAGTGACTATGTATGCATATGCATTTACTTGTCCTAGCAGTTCATGCTCATAGGATAGGCCTCATCCTATGGTCTGTTTCTTGGTGTTACAGAATTGGATCGATACTAAATCTGTATCCTGAGTTGGTTATTTGGTTTCCAGATTTGTTATAAAGGTAAGAGCGCGCTCAAGAAGTAATCACTCTGCACACAGTCAGGGTGGATACAACTTCTCTTTTATTTATCACTGTACGATCTTATATAGTACTACATATGGGAGTTAACATATATTTATGTGTCCGTTTGCTGTTGGCTGAAGCATCCTGCAATTTCCTCTTCTTACATCCTGTTTTTGCACTTGCCTTGGGTGTTGGTCAGGAAGTAAGCGCCATCTTGCATAGCTGATATCTAGTTACATGCAGCAAAGTTCACAAAAGGATTGTAATAATAAACAATTAAGAAGGAAAGTATATATTTGGTTAATAGTAATACAAAATAGATCCGTTGATATCAAAAATAGACATTTTATCCACAACAGTCCCCCCTTAAAATGACTATTTATTCACTGTCCCTAATTAATCTTAGCTCACCTGTCCTAATGTACCTTGGAACTCTTTTGTGCTGCCTGTTAGATGAGTTATGGCTTGTCCATAACCCCCCTTGTCACAGACTTTGTACAGTACATAAGGAAGTCAGATGCTATTCCTGGCATTTATAACTGACAGGTGTTTCTAAGGGATCGTATGGATCATCAGCTTCATATGCTGGGATTTGCATCGTGTGGAGTAGAATAGTTTCTCCAACTGCTTTGCTCATTAACCTCCTAATACATGGGATAGAATAACATACAATTACAGCAAAAATTACAAGGACCACCCCTATTTGGGCCAACATCCTTTGCCAGCCAGACATCCATCCAAACCAAATGTTCCAGGGGTCTTTTATCTAGCTTCTTTATTGCCAAGGTGACTTTCCCATTTGGGTCTCTGTTATCAGATATGTACACATGTAGACAAAATTGTTGGTACCCCTCGTTTAATGAAAGAAAAACCCACAATGGTCACAGAAATAACTTGAATCTGACAAAAGTAATAATATATAACAATTCTATGAAAATGAATAAATGAAAGTCAGACATTGCTTTTCAACCATGCTTCAACAGAATTTTTAAAAAAAGAAAACTCATGAAACAGGCCTGGACAGAAATGATGGTTCCCTTAACTTAATATTTTGTTGCACAACCTTTTGAGGCAATCACTGCAATCAAACGATTCCTGTAACTGTCAATGAGACTTCTGCACCTCTCAGCAGGTATTTTGGCCACTCCTCATGAGCAAACTGCTCCAGTTGTCTCGGGTGTGAAGGGTGCCTTTTCCAGACGGCATGTTTCAGCTCCTTCCAAAGATGCTCAATAGGATTTAGGTCAGGGCTCATAGAAGGCCACTTCAGAATAGGCCAATTTTTCCCTCTTAGCCATTCTTGGGTGTTTTTAGCTGTGTGTTTTGGGTCATTATACTGTTGAAAGGCCCATGACCTGCGACTGAGACCAAGCTTTCTGACACTGGGCAGCACATTTCTCTCTAGAATCCCTTGATAGTCTTGAGACTTCATTGTACCCTGCACAGATTCAAGACACCCTGTGCCAGATGCCGCAAAGCAGCCCCAGAACATAACAGAGTCTCCTCCATGTTTCACAGTAGGGACAGTGTTCTTTTCAAGATATGCTTCATTTTTCTGTCTGTGAACATAGAGCTGATGTGCCTTGCCAAAAATTTCGATTTTTATCTCATCTGTCCATAGGACATTCTCCCGAAAGCTTTGTGGCTTGTCAACATGTAGTTTGGCAAATTCCAGTTTTGTCAGATTCAAGTTATCTCTGTGACCATTGTGGGTTTTTCTTTCATTAAACGAGGGGTACCAACAATTTTATCCACGTCTGTATGTGCAGCAGACCCCACCAATCATTTTGCACATGCCTCCTTTCTCAGCTAATATCATATCCAGGGCCATTCTATTCTGTAACGCCATGATGGAGGTTGGGCCTAATTGTTCAGCTAATCCTTGTAGGGCATCTCTCGTGTAATTCACAAACCTCTGTTGGTTATAGTAGATATAATTGATCCAGGCTACATTTTTATTTGCAGTGATAATGGGAAATACGGACTCAAATCCCGCTTTTACCTGATCTCTTGCTTTAAATTCATCTGGGACCCCCCTTGGCACTCCTATAGCATCTATGTAGACATGTGGGTCAAAATTACCCTTCAGAATATTACAACCCCCCCCCCCCCCCCGCCCATAAAAAGGCTCAACACCAGGATCCGGCTTCCCCACATCACGAAGGGGTTGGCTGTGCCTTCTAACAATGGCTGGCATGGACTCAATTAGGTTTGCCCAATAATTTGACAGATGTGGTGGTTGTCAACAGCACCTAAAAGGGACCGTCAAGTCAAGGGCCTTCTCACATGTCTCTTTATCACCATCCCATTTTTGGGTTGTAACTTATAGATTCCTTCCACTGACTCAGGTTCTGGAGGAAGGAGAAAACTCAAAAGTTTACATTAGTCACATGTTTTCGGCAATCCATCACATAGTCAGTCAGCACACCATACTACATCTGGAACAATTGTGAAAAAGACAATCCAAATACTCTAGGGGCTGAGGCCAATCCTTTTGTCAGGAGTGTAACCTATCCTGTATAGTAAGTTCCATTATCACTTTGATGGTCTCGGGGATCCCATACCTGCACACTACTTCTTTCAGTAGCTTATCTGCAGATCCTTTTGTGGTGGCTTTCTGCACCAGAAATGCCTCAGGCCATCCTGAAAAGGATCAATACACACAAGCACGTACTCAAACCTTCCCACCTTTGGTAACGGTATATAGTTAACCCGCAATCTCTGGAACAGGTACAAGGGCTTCGGGGTGTGTTTCTGAGAAACCTTTCACTTTTAGGCCTACATTGTGTTTGACACATGTTATGCAGGCTTACACGTATCTGACTGCAGTGATGCTAAATCCTGCAGCTACCCATCATCTGTTCACCAGGTCACACATGGCTACTTTCGAGTGATGCACTTTAGCTGCTTGCGCCATCATTGGGAACAATGCTCTTGGTAAACATACTCTCTTACCACTAGCCATCAGGACTTGTTCATCCTTTTTCTTCCTCCTTGCGGTTCCCAAAACTGACCCCTTGTATTGATGCATGTTCCCTAGGCTTTCCTGCAACTGGTTTGGTGGCAGCATCTGCCCACACGTTACCTCTACTTTCCTTTGTAATGGATAATAATAATAATAATAATAATAATAGTCCTTTAATAGTCCCACAGTGGGGAAATTCAGTGTGTTACAGCAGCAAAGATAAGATAAGATAAGCAGATACAAATACAACATGTACAGGAATGTTCCAAGGTGAGAGGCATTACAATAATAGCAGACAGACAGATAGGACGTAGCAGAGGGGGGGGGGGGGGATTTAACAGGCAGAGAGATATTTCAGTTCTCTGTATGTAATGATCTCCGCTTAGGTCGGTGTTGGTTGTACAGCCTAACCGCGGTGGGGAGGAAAGACTTCCGATAGCGCTCCTTCTCACACCTAGGGTGGAGCAGTCGGTCACTGACAGTACTGCCCAGCGCAATCACAGTCTCATGCATGGGATGGGAGTTATTCTCCCGCATAGAGCTCACCACGGACAGTATCCTTCTGTCACCCACCACCTGCACTGGGTCCAGTGGGCTCCCCAGGACAGAGCTGGCCCTTCTAATCAGCTTGTCAAGTTTATTTCTGTCCCTGGTTGATATACTGCTCCCCCAGCAGGCCACTCCAAAGAAGATGGCTGATGCCACTACCGAGTTGAAGAAAGTCCTAAGAAGTGCCCCCCGGATTCCAAAGGCTCTCAGCTTCCTAAGCAGGTAGAGCCTGCTGTGGCCCTTCCTGTACAGGGCCTCCATATGATCTGCCCAGTCCAGCTTATTATTAAGGAGCAAACCCAGGTACTTATAGGTGTTCACAATCTCGATGCCCATCCCCAGGATGTCCACTGGTTTTGGAGGGCATCTGCCTTTACGGAAGTCCACCACCATCTCCTTGGTCTTCCCCGCGTTAATCTTCAGGTGGTTCTGGTGGCACCAGTCCACAAAAAAACGGTTCAGTTCTCTGTACTCTCTGTCATCATCGCTGTGATCAGTCGTACTAGTGCAGAGTCGTCAGAATACTTCTGTAGGTAGCAGCTGGATGAGTTGCACCTAAAATCAGCAGTGTACAGTGTGAAGAGGAATGGGGCGAGAACCGTACCCTGAGGTGCCCCCGTATTACAGATCACGGTACCTGACACACAGTCTTGGGCTCTCACGTATTGAGGTCGATTTGTGAGGTAGTCTAGGATCCAGTTGGAGAGGTGGTGGTCCACTCCAGCAAGGCCCAGCTTGTCTCTCAGTAACCTGGGCTGTATGGTGTTAAAAAGCACTGGAGAAATCAAAGAACATTATTCTCACCGTGTTCCCTGGTTTTTCCAGGTGAGACAGAGCCCTGTGCAGAAGGTGGATGATGGCATCATCTACCCCAATGCCCGGTCAATAAGCAAACTGGAGAGGGCCATAGCAGGGCTCACTAGAGGGCGAAGATGTGTGAGAACCAATCTCTCTAAGATCTTCATCAAGTGGGATGTCAGTGCTACAGGTCTGTAGTCGTTGAGGTCCATAGGGTGAGGTTTCTTTGGAACTGGTACCACACAAGAAGATTTCCATAATTCAGGGACTATTTCCTGCCTCAGGCTCATATTATACATATATGTAATTATACCACACAGCTGGTCCCCACAAGTCTTAATTAGCCTTGCACTGATGTCATCTGGCCCTGCGGCTTTCCGCGCCTTGATCTTTTTCATCTCCTTCCTCACCTGGGCCCGTGTGAAGGTCAGACTGTGGTCAGATAAAGACAGATTTCTGGATTTACTGGTCTGTTGGGAAGTAGCCACATGGGGTGAATGGGGTGAAGTCATTGTGGTGAGGGGAGCTGAAGGACATGCTGGGGTGGGAGGAGCTGGTGTGTGATCAAATCTGTTGAAGAATAGGTTTAGTTCATTAAGCCAGTTAACATCTGCCTCAATCTGGCAGACCGACTGTTTATGACCCGAAATTGACTTAAGCCCCTCCCAGACCCCCCTTATGTCTTTTCTTTCCATTTGCTTTTCCATTTTTTCCTTATAACTGGATTTTCCCTGCCTGATTAGATGCCTCAGCTCCTTTTGTACTTCCCTCAACCCCTCCTTATCTCTTGTCCTGAATGCCATCTTTTTCTCCTTAAGTAGTGTTTTTATATCAGAGTTAATCCATGGTTTGTTGTTGGAGAAGCACCTCACCACTTTTGTGGGTACTGTGTTGTCCACACAAAAATTAATGTAGTCCGTTATGCAGTGTGTGAGTCCTTCTATATCTTCTCCATACGAATCCTGCAAAACTTCCCATGCGGTTGTGTCAAAACAATCCCTCAGAGCCTCATCACTCTCCTCGGACCATATCCTCACTGTGCGGGTGACAGCTGGTTCTCTACGTACAAGTGGCTTGTACACAGGTCGGAGATGTACTAGGTTGTGATCCGATCTTCCCAGGGGCGGGGATGCACTGCCAAACAGTTGGTAGAAGCACAAGAAGGGAAGCAGAATGTTAAAAATATGACCAAATTGATGAAAATATGTGATATTGATGATGGAGGAAAGTGTTGAAGGAGAAAAAGGGTGTTTTAAAAGACCAAGGTCTTATGAAACAGGCTGAGGCATGGTACAAAACAGCGAAGGCTGTTCATAGGGAGGGGTGGAAAGAGGAACAAGTGCAAAGAAAAGGAGGAAGCATTGTATATGTCTATCACAAATGTCCACAGAATGTTTCTGCTGTACCTACAGTATGTGTGAATCGCAAAATGGTGTCTCACACCAGCCACTGCCCTATAATTATCGTAATACTTGTGCTGCATGCCTCAGCCTTACATAGTTTTATTTACATTTTAACCCCTTAACAAAAATCAAAAACTTTGCAAAAAATTACACCAGTAACTTTTTTATATATTTCCATGTACACAGGGTGTCTTTTTTTGCGTGGCAAGGTGTACTTTTTAGTTATACCATTTTGGGGAATGTCTATTGCTTTGATCACTTTTTATTCAAATTTTTATCAGAGGCGAAACAGCAAAAAAACGGCGGTTCAGTACCTTTGATTTTTTTTTTCCCCACTTCGGCATTCACCGTACAGGAAAAATATTTTTTATATTTTTTAGACCGGGCATTTTTGGACACAGGGATACCTAATGTGTTGGTGTTTCACTGTGATTTTTAATTTTTTATATGTATTCTAGGGAAAGGGGGGTGATTTGCACTTTTAATTATTTTTATTTTTTAATATTTTTTATTCCATTTATTAGACCCTCCCTAGGGGTCTTGAACCCCGGAAAGTCTTATCACTAAAACAATGCATTACAATGCTAATGGATTGCAATGCATTGCAAAATACCAGCACGTATATTAGAGGCTGCATAGCGCAGCCTGCAATAGAAGTATATGCCAGACAAACCTGGGAGCCTTCAATAGGCTCCCGACTGTCACGGCAATGGGACGCTGGCCTGATCTCATTCAGGGTGCCGACAATCCCCGGCAAAATGGAGCTTCAAATGGCTGCGACCGAGGCGCCGGGGGCCTTTATACCCGCGATCAGTGGGCAGCTCCTGAGCGGCCACCATACTTAAATATTCGACATCCATTGTACTATTGTCTTGATGTAAAGATTGCCAGCAGGTTCTATATAGTGGCAACAAGTTAGTTCCATAGTCTGACACATCCCTGACTGTGTTGCAGTGAGGTTGACTAATACCCTAATACCATAGTGTGTTGTTTAGTTATTAATATTCTAAACCATATTAGTTTAGCCCCAATACCCTATGAATAATCCTCTAAATAATTTTGACTCTGCAACTTATCACACATCTGTATTAGCATTAGATATAATAATGCCTTATTTGCTGACTCTACATGGAGCTTATTATACAGTGCTGGCCAAAAGTATTGGCACCCCTGCAATTCTGTCAGATAATACTCAATTTCTTCCAGAAAATGATTGCAATCACAAATGCTTTGGTAATAATATCTTCATTTATTTTGCTTGCAATAAAAAAAAACACAAAAGAGAATGAAAAAAAAAGTCAAATCATTGATCATTTTACACAAAACTCCAAAAATGGGCCGGACAAAAGTATTGGCACCCTCAGCCTAATACTTGGTAGCACAACCTTGAGACAAAATAACTGCGAACAACCGCTTCCAGTAACCATCAGTGAGTTTCTTACAATGCTCTGCTGGAATTTTAGACCATTCTTCTTTGGCAAATTTCTCCAGGTCCCTGAGATTTGAAGGGTGCCTTCTCCAAACTGCCATTTTGAGATCTCTCCACAGGTGTTCTATGGGATTCAGGTCTGGACTCATTGCTGGCCACTTTAGAAGTCTCCAGTGCTTTCTTTCAAACCATTTTCTAGTGCTTTTTGAAGTGTGTTTTGGGTCATTGTCCTGCTGGAAGACCCATGACCTCTGAGGGAGACCCAGCTTTCTCACACTGGGCCCTACATTATGCTGCAAAATTTGTTGGTAGTCTTCAGACTTCATAATGCCATGCACACGGTAAAGCAGTCCAGTGCCAGAGGCAGCAAAGAAACCCCAAAACATCAGGGAACCTCCGCCATGTTTGACTGTAGGGACCGTGTTCTTTTCTTTGAAGGCCTTCTTTTTTTTTTTTTTCCTGTAAACTCTATGTTGATGCCTTTTCCCAAAAAGCTCTACTTTTGTCTCATCTGACCAGAGAACATTCTTCCAAAAAGTTTTTGGCTTTCTCAGGTAAGTTTTGGCAAACTCCAGCCTGGCTTTTTTATGTCTCTGGGTCAGAAGTGGGGTCTTCCTGGGTATTCTACCATAGAGTCCCTTTTCATTCAGACGCCGACGGATAGTACGGGTTGACACTGTTGTACCCTCGGACTGCAGGGCAGCTAGAACTTGTTTGGATGTTAGTCGAGGTTCTTTAGCCACCATCCGCACAATCTTTCGTTGAAATCTCTCGTCAATTTTTCTTTTCCGTCCACATTTAGGGAGGTTAGCCACAGTGCCATGGGCTTTAAACTTCTTGATGACACTGCGCACGGTAGACACAGGAACATTCAGGTCTTTGGAGATGGACTTGTAGCCTTGAGATTGCTCATGCTTCCTCACAATTTTGCTTCTCAAGTCCTCAGACAGTTCTTTGGTCTTCTTTCTTTTCTCCATGCTCAATGTGGTACACACAAGGACACAGGACAGAGGTTGAGTCAACTTTAATCCATTTCAACTGGCTGCAAGTGTGATTTAGTTATTGCCACCACCTGTTATGTGCCACAGGTAAGTAACAGGTGCTGTTAATTACACAATTTAGAGAAGCATCACATGATTTTTCAAAGGGTGCCAATACTTTTGTCCACCCCCTTTTTTATGTTTGGTGTGGAATTATATCCAATTTGGCTTTTTGACAATTCTTTTTGTGGTTTTCCATTGACGACAAATTAAATGAAGATATTATTACCAAAGCATTTGTGATTGCAATCATTTTCTGGAAGAAATTGAGTATTATCTGACAGAATTGCAGGGGTGCCAATACGTTTGGCCAGCACTGTATTTACAGCTCTACAATAAAAGGGTTTGTTTGGGGATAACACTTACATCACCTACATCATGATGTACAATGAACATGGCTGGAGTTAGCCGTGCCCCTGTGCAGATGCCTCCAGAACCCCAAGTGCATTCATTAGAATGCATGGTCAATGCAATCCACATATACACCGTCAGGCAACATATACAGTACTATAACCCATACATTGTGTAACAAATACATCAACCGAGTGGAATTATAATATGGGGATATAATATGAGAAAGGGCCATATCCATCATTTCCATCCTGTTCATAATTCATATCATGCCATTGTATACTTGCTCCTAGTTTTCTACATTGACTTATTAAATTATTATTTCTTGATAGGATGTGACATGTTGTAGGTCAGTGATAATGACCCTTGTAAAGACCGAGTGTCCAAACTGCAACCCAAAACCCACTAATTTATCACAAAGTGCCCACACAGCAATTTAACCTTAATACTGTGCAGATCCACAACTGCAGACAGTTACGGAACCACAATGTTATGGTGGCCTGTACTAATATCACATGTCTGCTATAAAACAGATACTGTGTAATAAAAATAGTGAAGGGGTCCCCATACAGTACAGTCTGCCCCACAGTGGCCCCCACACAGTACAATGTGCTCCACAGTGACCCACACACAGTACAATCTGCTCCACAGCGACCCCATAATATAAATTGTACTTTCATGTACCCCCACAAAGAGTAGGCGGACGACCTCCTTCTTCCACTGAAATGCAGGGGGTGTTGCCTGAAATCACCATAGTAACAATATAGTAACTTAGTCCCCAGTTTGACTTAACCCTGCTGTTCTGTTCGGTCAAAAATGACCGAATTTGAAATTTGATATTTTTTAAAATATTCATTATGCGGTTCTGAAACTTGTGGTTCATTGACTTTTCCTCATTTGAGGGGTTCTTACTAATAATTTTATTTATTTATTTATTGTTTACTTTTTGCTCCACGTCTTTTTTTACACTTGTACTGTTCAGTCAAAAATGACCGATAGCCTTTTATACTAATCTCCAGCTATTTTTTTTTTAAAAAATAAAGGAGTTATAATCTCATTTTGGTCTATATACAGTACAGACTAAAAGTTTGGACACACCTTCTCATTCCAAGAGTTTTCTGTATTTTCAGGACTATAAAAATTGTAGATTCACACTGAAGGCATCAAAACTATGAATTAACACATGTGGAATTATATACTTAACAAAAAAGTGTGAAACAACTGAAAATATGTCTTATATTCTAGGTTCTTCAAAGTAGCCACCTTTTGCTTTGATTACTGCTTTGCACACTCTTGGCAATCTCTTGATGAGCTTCAAGAGGTAGTCACCTGAAATGGTTTTCACTTCACAGGTGTGCCCTGTCAGGTTTAATAAGTGGGATTTCTTGCCTTATAAATGGGGTTGGGACCATCAGTTGTGTTGTTCAGAAGTCAGGTGGATACACAGCTGATAGTCCTACTGAATGGAGTGTTAGAATTTGTATTATGGCAAGAAAAAAGCAGCTAAGTAAAGAAAAACGAGTGGCCATCATTACTTTAAGAAATGAAGGTCAGTCAGTCCGAAAAATTGGGAAAACTTTGAAAGTGTCCCCAAGTGCAGGGGCCAAAACCATCAAGCGCTACAAAGAAACTGGCTCACATGAGGACCGCCCCAGGAAAGGAAGACCAAGAGTCACCTCTGCTGCGGAGGATAAGTTCATCCGAGTCACCAGCCTCAGAAATCGCAGATTAACAGCAGCTCAGATTAGAGACCAGGTCAATGCCACACAGCGTTCTAGCAGCAGACACATCTCTACAACAACTGTTAAGAGGAGACTGTGTGCAGCAGGCCTTCATGGTAAAATAGCTGCTAGGAAACCACTGCTAAGGACAGGCAACAAGCAGAAGAGACTTGTTTGGGCTAAAGAACACAAGGAATGGACATTAGACCTGTGGAAATCTGTGCTTTGGTTTGACGAGTCCAAATTTGAGATCTTTGGTTCCAACCACCGTGTCTTTGTGCGACACAGAAAAGGTGAACGAATGGACTCTACATGCCTGGTTCCCACCGTGAAGCATGGAGGAGGAGGTGTGATGGTGTGGGGGTGCTTTGCTGGTGACACTGTTGGGGATTTATTCAAAATTGAAGGAATACTGAACCAGCATGGTTACCACAGCATCTTGCAGCGGCATGCTATTCCATCCGGTTTGCGTTTAGGTGGACCATCATTTATTTTTCAACAGGACAATGACCCCAAACACACCTCCAGACTGTGTAAGGGCTATTTGACCAAGAAGGAGAGTGATGGGGTGCTACGCCAGATGACCTGGCCTCCACAGTCACCAGACCTGAACCCAATCCAGATGGTTTGGGGTGAGCTGGACCGCAGAGTGAAGGCAAAAGGGCCAACAAGTGCTAAGCATCTCTGGGAACTCCTTCAAGACTGTTGGAAGACCATTTCAGGTGACTACCTCTTGAAGCTCATCAAGAGAATGCCAAGAGTGTGCAAAGCAGTAATCAAAGCAAAAGGTGGCTACTTTGAAGAACCTAGAATATAAGACATATTTTCAGTTGTTTCACACTTTTTTGTTAAGTATATAATTCCACATGTGTTAATTCATAGTTTTGATGCCTTCAGTGTGAATCTACAATTTTTATAGTCATGAAAATACAGAAAACTCTTGGAATGAGAAAGTGTGTCCAAACTTTTGGTCTGTACTGTAGTTCATCTACTACTATTTATCAATTTATCTAGGTCCTTTTGGTCCATGCAGAGTTACACATACATACATTTTCAAATTATGATACTGTAGATGGATTCCTTTCCAGTATAGTTATGTGCTGTTCTTATAGAAATGGTTCAATTCAGTTGTCAATTTTTTCACATCACACCAACTGGGGCAGATGTTGCTGAAAAGAAAAATGACCATGCTGGGTACTGTTAGAAAAAATAAGCCAGAACTGCCGCAAGGTATCCTCAGTAAGAGAGACGTTTATAGTTCTACATTTTATTTGACTGAGGATACAACAGTAGTTTCTTACATTCCCAAAAAACACAAATGGGTCATTCTGATGAGCACAATGCACCATGATAATGCAATCAGTAACCGAGATGACAGAAAGCCAAACATGATTTTACATTACAATGCCACAAAAGGGGCAGTTGATACTCTAGATCAACTCATAGGCACTTACACCTGTAAACGCAAAACTAATCGGTGGCCAATGGTTGTTTTTTACAACATTCTTGATGTGTCTGCGTACAATGCATTTGTGTTATGGCGTGAAATAGACCCAAATTGGAACAAAAATAAACTATATAAAAGAAGAATTTTTTTAGAGGAGTCGGGAAAATCACTGGTTAGCCCATATATTGAACAAAGAAAAGTAACTCCCAGAGATGATGGAGCTGCAGCCATTGTCCACAGGATCCAACAGCATGCTGAAGAAAGTGAACCAAGGGCTTCCGCTAGCACTGCGACGATACCCACGGCCTCCACCAGCAGTGCAACCAGCCTAAAACGGAAACGATGCGCCTTCTGTCCAACATCAAGTAATCACAAATCAAATGTGATATGTTGCAAATGTGCAAAGTACTTATGCAAAAGACATGTAAATTATACTTGTGATGAATGCAAACAGTAAATTTAGCACCTTGAACCTTATTTCATATTTTATATAGAAAAAAACTAGACTTTTTTTTTTTTTGTTTGTTTTTTTTTTTTTTTTTGAAAAAAATATATTTACATACAGTTTGATGTTATTAGTTATATTTTACAGTTTTATAAAGATTTTTTTTTTGTGCAAATGTGCAATATGCATGAATAATGCAATAAGGCCATTTAACATTTTTTGACACAAAAAAGATAAAAATTAAGTTTTTGATTTCATTTTTCATTTGTTTATGAACAAACATGTTCACATACAGTATAATAATGCAAAAGAAATTCAAATAAAACACTTAAATTAGTTAAAATCCAGACTTTAATAGGGCCGGTCAAAAATGACCGGAACATTATACGTGTATAGTAGAACAGAACAGCAGGGTTAAACAGACTATGGCAAGTGACTTTATGTGGATACTAGACAATCCCGCAACTGTGGATTGAATTGTGGATTACTGAGTGGGTAAAAGACTTACACTTATTTGTGAGAAGCCTCAAATGGCATAAGTATTTTAAGAGACAGGACCTTCAGGCTTGTCAATTTCTGGGAATGTGGATATACCCAAACAGGGCTGTCATTCTATGGCAATCCCAATTTAGGAGTTAGCAGTCCCCTGAAGAGCCCCGGACTACCCAGCAGGACGAAATACTTATAGGGATACTATAGGGCAAATATAGGGCTAACTTGGGACTGTCCTTGCAAGGGCAGAAGTCAATTGTAGGGCTTAAGGATATCTGCATAAGAGTGTACCAGGGCGAATTCATATGTGACAACCGTCAAGGGGACCCATTTGGATATACGCTAACCCTCTGCCCCTTCTGTGAATATCGATGCATATCGCCAGGATGCGGTAAGACCATCCCTATTCCTTCCCGTATCTGATATTTGTTCATATGTTAGTCAATCTATTTCTGCTAGTCGGCTCATGTATTTAATTGGAGCTAGGTTACAGGCCGGCATAATAAGGTTTTATTGGAATTGTGGTTTATTACCATTTCTTTGAATATATTGGTGAGTGGCACTACCATCTTTTAACACATCTCTGGACACATAGTGAAGATATACCAATACTTTGTTGATCGGCTCCATATTGCTAGTATTACTTTATTACATTATAATACATTGCAATACATAGGGGGCCCTGTTAAATAGATTTTGCACATTTTTCATGTTAGCCCTGTGATAGATCTGCTCCTCTGATGGATACAGATGACCGTGACACCAATATCTAACCAATAACTGCAGTTTATTGCTGATAATACACATAGTGGAGTGAAACAATACGGATTAGATCATTTTACCAACATTACAATATATCAAAATCTTAAAACTGACTTATAGAAACATAGAAAGGCTCAATAATATGTACCAGTAAAACCCTACATAATACGCTGTGGATGATAGTGATCGATCTGCACTGTGTGATAGAGAAATGGATTGTTCCCCCCTCCCATCCCTCTTGACGATTGCAAAGCCATAGAAAGCCAACTATTCCGTTGCTTATAGAGATTGTCACTAGGGTCACTTTGGCATGTGTCCTATATGAAGAGTAATAAGGCACAGATAATATTATGTGACCTGAATCCAGTAAAGACAGAAGCAGCAACATTCTGGAGGGTGGCAATATTCCAGGATTCAGGATGGGAAGCCTTCCGCCATCTTTATTCTTCTTCTCACAGACCAAACACTTTAGGATCCACAGAGGACTTCAGCAGCTCATTCCCAGCTCTGACAAACTGATCCAGGGAGGAACCTGGGAAAATAGGAAACGTTACCTGGTTAGCACCATCAATAGAATTAGATACACACGTGGACAAAATTGTTGGTACCCCTTGTTTAATGAAAGAAAAACCCACAATGGTCACAGAAATAACTTGAATCTGACAAAAGTAATAATATATAAAAATTCTATGAAAATGAACAAATGAAAGTCAGACATTGCTTTCCAACCAGGCTTCAACAGAATTTAAAAAAAAAGAAAACTCATGAAACAGGCCTGGACAGAAATGATGGTTCCCTTAACTGAATATTTTGTTGCACAACCTTTTGAGGCAATCCCTGCAATCAAACGATTCCTGTAACTGTCAATGAGACTTCTGCACCTCTCAGCAGGTATTTTGGCCACTCCTCATGAGCAAACTGCTCCAGTTGTCTCGGGTTTGAAGGGTGCCTTCTCCAGACGCCATGTTTCAGCTCCTTCCAAAGATGCTCAATAGGATTTAGGTCAGGGCTCATAGAAGGCCACTTCAGAATAGGCCAATGTTTTCCTCTTAGCCATTCTTGGGTGTTTTTAGCTGTGTGTTTTGGGTCATTATCCTGTTGCAAGACCCATGACCTGTGACTGAGACCAAGCTTTCTGACACTGGGCAGCACATTTCTCTCCAGAATCCCTTGATAGTCTTGAGATTTCATTGTACCCTGCACAGATTCAAGACACCCTGTGCCAGACGCTGCAAAGCAGCCCCAGAACATAACAGAGCCTCCTCCATGTTTCACAGTAGGAACAGTGTTCTTTTCAAGATATGCTTAATTTTTCGATTTCAATTTTTGTCTCATCTGTCCATAGGACATTCTCCCAGAAGCTTTGTGGCTTGTCAACATGTAGTTTGGCAAATTACTTTTGTCAGATTCAAGTTATTTCTGTGACCATTGTGGGTTTTTCTTTCATTAAACGAGGGGTACCAACAATTTTGTCCATGTGTGTACGTTAATGGTCACAGCAAGTAGCTCAATAGCTGTGACTACAAGAAGAATATTATATTATGGAGCCATATTTGCCCCAAATGGAATGTGGACTAGTATTTCTATCTCCATTGCTTTATATGCTGCAAATACAACTAGGTGATAGAAAATGTGTCCAATAGTAAAAGGTATCTAGGAGATTTTCACATCTAAAGCTCCAATGCCTCCAAATTACAAATGAAGCCACTTTGTAGCAGTATTGAAAATTTTCTCCCGTTTTGTGCTCAAAGCTCCTTTGCAGATCGATGTGTCCCCATGGTTACAGATTACAAACTGTGAGAATTCTGTATCTGCATTTATGTGATACTCTCTCCTCTCTTCCTTCTCTTATATAGTCTGTAGATTATAATGAAGAGTAGACAGAGGGAGATAAGTAACCGAAGACCGCAAGATCAGACTGCACATAGTTTGTAGTCTGTAACCATGGAGAGATATAACTCAGCACAGGAACTATATGCACAGAATAGTAGAGCTTTTTAGGACTATTTACAAAACTCTTGCACCCTTACAAGCTAGACCACCATAGTTCCGTACGCTGATACATTATCATTAGGAAATTGTCAAGTCTCTTTCCGAGATATTACCTGTTTTGGCCTTAAGCCAGGAGATGGCTTTTCCCTCCAGTAATTCCCATTCCTCTCTCTGGTCCAGACAAGAAGCATGGAGCCAGATCACTGCCAGGACCGTCGCCCACACTGAGGAGTCCACATTCTAGTCAGACCGGAACAGAAAAATAAATCAAATTGGAATAAAATATTTTAGTTACATTGTAGAAAATGAACATTAGATTGGAGGACACAAACAAGAGCCCAGCGTCTTATATATATGACTGTTCAGACTCTTCAGACCTCAGACACATATACTATATCCTGCAGGTGTATGATTATACAGTATGGCGCTTTCTTATCCCTAAAGGGGTGTTTTGCAGGATTAAAATATTCACAAATCAAAGCTGACGGAGACACCATTTTGCCTAGTATCACTGGCATGGTCACCAAAATGGTAGAACTAAAAAATATACATGGGGCCCCAAAAAAAAAAAAAAAAAAAAAACTCTCTGTGCATCCCTGCACACGGAAATCTAAAGTTAAGGGTGTCAGAATATGGTGACTTTATGAAAAAAAAAATTTTTTTCCAAAGTTTTTGATTTTTGTTAAGGGTTAAAACTGTAAATAAAACTATATAAATTTGGTTTGACATGTCATTTCAATCTTGTGTATAGATGGAAAAAACTAATACGTGATGGCCGATCTCAATTGGCATTCAAACAATCTAATACAAGCTTGGATACATCATTGTCTGACCGTTCAATCAGGAATAGAGATGAGAAACGAACATATAATAAGCGACATACGGCCCATAAGAGGAAACAGGGAAAACTCAAGTCCAGATTGAGCTTCTGATTTGAAGGTAATTCATTTATCAGAACATATAGTCTAAAGAGATTGTTTTATCCCAATTCACAGCCCAGGAGGATCTGGAGGCAGTTCAGGTTCTAGAAGAACTATTGCTGGAACAACATGGACGTCAGGTAGGTAAATTTCCTCCCGTGATCAAGAAAAAAAAAATCGACCGCATTTCCCTTAAATTTGAGCCCTTACATTGAAATATTTGTTAAGTCGACAAGAGAAGCAATCATACAAATTCCTACTAAAAGGAGTTATAACAATCTATCGTTTGAACAGCATCGAGATCTCCTTGAACTGAGATCTATAAAGGATGTTTTTGTTTTTTTAAAATCAGCTGACAAGGGCGGAAATATGGCCATTTGGCCTGTTTCAGCAGATGGAAGGAGCTGCATAATGCGAAGTGTTACAGGAAACTTGATTCAAATCCTACTCAATAAACTATTACATGACATCTTACTGCAGGCCTTACAAAGCCATATTATTCCAAAAAATGTATTTGAAGGACTGGTAGTGGAACATCTGGTTTGTCCCTACCATATACTTTCTACCTAAAGTGCATAAGAATAAAACTAATCCACCGGAACGACCTATCATGTCCGGGAGAGGTGGCCTATGTGAATCTATATGTAAATTTTTGGATTATTACTAGTGTTGAGCGAACCCGAACTGCTCAGTTTGGGTCCGTGCCAAACTTCGTGCGTTCGGGTACCCGAACCTGACCCCGAACGTCAGCGCTGAAGTTTGGGTACGGGTTTGGATTCAGCTCATCCCTAAAGCTGGTTGATTGACTGCTGAGCAGCCAATCACCCAGCTTTAACCCCTTCACACATTGTCACGTACATGTACATGGGAGAAGGTGGGTAGTTACTGCATCCCCACGTACACATATGTGATGGTGATCGAGTGGGCTCAGAAGCAGAGCTCGTGCGATCACCGTGAGAGCCCGGCTGTATCTGACAGCCAGGCTCCTGCTGCAACACCGCTCCCCGCTGTTTAACCCTTAAGATGCCACGGTCGCTATTCACCATGGCACCTTAGGTGTCATTGAAACTGAATGCTGTGGTTGGCATTGGGAGTGGGTGTTAGCTGTAACTGACAGCTAACACCCTGCTCCTTATCCCCTGATCGGAGCTGAGCGATCGGGTGTTTTAACCCCTTGGATGCCGTGGTCTATGTTTTTGTAGATTATTTTTGGGATGGGGATAGTGTGGAAATGTATTCGCATCCCACATTGTATTGGCACCGTACATAGAATTTATAACCTTCAGTACATTAGGATTACATACATAATTGGTAGCCTACACACAAGTTACTGTTTGGGGGAAGATGGGGTTGTTTTTGTATAATCATGTTTTCTATTTGTAGTGCAACTAAGCAGAACAACCATCTGATCTGTTGGACTATTGCAAGCAGAGTCTTTTATGGATTATTCAGAACCGTGATGGAGGATGGATTTATTATATCATTTTTCACATAATTTATTTTATCATCATTTAAAATGTTTGTTTGTTTTTTCTCATTATTTATATTACACTATTTTACTTGTTTAATGAATATATGTGCATTCCGCTCTCCTTGTTTTCACTGGGCTGTCTCTACCCATTTAGTGTCACTTTCCTTTTCACTTTTTCACACATCTGTAAAGTCAGCAGTCTTCCCCATGATTGTGTCGCCTACTGAACCAGACTAAGGGACCTTTTTAAATGCATAGGAATCCTTGCAGGTTGTTTGGGTTAATTCTTCTAATTTTCTGAGATAATGAATTTTGGGTTTTCCTTGGCTGTAAGCCATAATCATCAACATTAATATAAATAAACACTTGAAAAAGTCCACTCTGTTTGTAATGACTCAATATAATATATGTTTGACTTTTTCAATTGAATTACTGAAAAAAAAAAAATTAATTGATGATATTCTAATTTATTGAGATGCACTTATACGTCCAGGCGGTTCCTCTCTTGTTCTGCAAGCAGTTTTAAGCCGCTGCACAAAATCGTGCAGCTGCAGAAGTGGGGAGCCAGCTGTTACTATATCCAGAGCAGGCAGGGAAGGTTTATTGCCGCCCCTGCCTTCCCAATCGCTGTGTGTACACAATGATTCTTAATGAGCGCTGTATACACAGCTATGGACGCCGCCATGATGCGGCTCCCCACTGACCCGGTGGTCACGTGTTCCACCAGGCAGGGCCGGCGTTAGGGGGGGGGCAAACTGGGCAATTGCCCAGGGCCCCGTCCCCAAAGGGGCCCCCGGGATCCGGAACCTGATGACTCCGGATCCCGGAGTCAGGCCCGGCCAAAGCAATAACAGAAAGGGACCGCAGGGCCCCTTTCCGAGGTGAGTAAAAATAACAAACATTTTTACTTACCTGTCCTTGGCGTCCGACGTCATCTTCTAGTGTTCCGGACATCACCGCTGAGGCCTGGCCACAGCGGTCACGTGGGGCGTGCTGACAGCATGCTTCACGTAATCGCTGAGGCCCAATCACAGGCCTCAGCGGTGACGTCCACAACGCTTGACGTCAGCCGCAGAGAAGGAGAAGCCAGCTCCGACGGGGATAGCGGAGCAGCGCGAGGAGGCCCAGCAGAGGTAAGAACAAGGTGAGTATAACTGTTTGTTATTTTACCTTACTTACCCCGGGCCTTCGATTATTATACTTTGGGGTCTGAAGAGACCCCAGAATATAATATAATAATAGCACTGTAGGGCCCCTGTGGAGCATTATACTGGGGGCCCCCTCTGGATAGCATATTATACTGGGGGGCCCCCTCTGGATAGCATATTATACTGGGGGGCCCCCTCTGGAGATAATGTTATATTCTGTGGGGCCACTTTGGAGCATTATGCTCTCCAGAGGGGCCCCCCAGTATAATGCTCCAAAGTGGCCCCACAGAATATAACATGCTCTCCAGAGCCCCCCCACTTTATAATACGCCATAGAGGCCCCGCAGAATATAACATGCTCTCCAGAGCCCCCCCCCCCACTTTATAATGCTCCACAGTGGCCCCACACAGTATAATATGCTCTCCAGAGGGGCCCCCCAGTATATTATATTGTGCGGGGCCACCGTGGAGCATTATACTGGGGGGGGGCTCTGGAGAGCATATTATACTGTTTTGGGCCACTGTGGAGTATTATACTGGGGAAACCTCTCTGGGCAGTATATTATACTGTGTGGAGGCCATTCTGGAGCATGTTATACTGAGTGGGGTCACTGTGGAGCATTATTCTGGGGGGGGCCATCAGCAGAGCATATTATATTGTGTGGCACCACTGTGGGGCATTATTCGGGGGGGACTACACTGTGTTCCAAATTATTATGCAAAAAGTGTTTAGGAGTGATAAGGTAAGAATTTTTTTTGTTTGTCAGTTAAACTCATTGATGGTGATGTGTGTCAGGGCTCTTTATATCACTGAAAGCAATTGCAGACACCTGTGCTAATTAGTCTGGCAGGTGTGTCCAATTAAAGGCAAGACTACTTAAGAAGGCTGTCCCACATTATTAAGCAGCCTACATTTTCAGCCAAAATGGGAAAGAAAAAGGATGTGTCGGCTGCTGAGAAGCAACAAATTGTGGAGTGTTTAGGTCAAGGCATGACTACAATCAACATTGCCAAGACACTTCATCGTGATCATCGCACAATCAAGAAGTATGTAGCTGCTTCACAGCACACATGTGTGCGTGCTGATAAGGGAAAATTGAGGACTCTTTCCAATAGGCAATTACGTCAGGTTAAAAGAGCAGCTTCAAAAATGCCTTGTCATAGCAGCAGACAAGTTTTTGAAGCTGCTGGTGCCTCCAACGTCCCCCCGAACAACAAGATGCAGGGTCCTTCAGAGGTTTGCAGCTGTGCGTAAGCCATCCTGTCGACCTCCTCTATCCACTGCACACAAGCAGAAATGGCTCCAGTGGGCCAAACAATACATGAAGACTGACTTCAAAACTGTTTTGTTCACCGATGAGTGCCGTGCAACGCTCGATGGTCCAGATGGATGGAGTGGAGGATGGCTTGTTGATGGACACCCCATGCAAACATGGCTACGGCGCCAACAAGGAGGAGGTGGAGTAATATTTTGGGCTGGAATCATGGGGAGAGAGATTGTCGGCCCTTTTATGATCCCTGAAGGGGTAAAGATGAACTCCATAATGTATGTGGAGTTTCTCAAACAGCACTTCCTGCCATGGTTCAAGAAGAAGAACCATGCATTCCGCAGAAAGATCATTTTCATGCATGATAATGCACCGTCTCATGCTGCAAATAACACATCTGCATCTCTGGTTGCTGTGGGCATAAAAGGGGACAAACTTATGGTGTGGCCCCCGTGCTCCCCTAACCTCAACCCCATTGAGAACCTCTGGAGCATCATCAAAAGGAGTGTCTATGATGGCGGGAGGCAGTTCACATCTAAGCAACAGCTCTGGGAGGGTATTCTGTCCTCATGCAAAACAATTGAAGCAGAAACCATCCAAAAACTGACAAATTCAATGGACGAGAGAGTTCAGAAGCTTCTTTCGAACAAGGGGTCCTATGTGCAAATGTAACATCACCTCGAATAAAGCTTTGGCTTGAAAACTGTTGATTTCAGTTTGTAATAACCTGCTAATGCTTATAATTTCACAATGACAATTTTTTTGTTCTTAATAAAAATGAAAAGGTTGCAAATTCTGCTGTGCATAATAATTTAAAACATGCATTTTGAGTGCATTTTGAGTGTTTTATTTTTTTTTTAATATACTGTTATCATAGGCAGTTTGTTCAAAAACCTTTCAATTATACTCGAATAGTTGATGACTGGAAATTTACAATGACTGCAATTCATATAGGTAATTTTGGAAAATATGAGAAAATATTATTTGCATAATAATTTGGAACACAGTGTAATGCGCATTATACTAGGGGGCCCTCTGGGGAGCATATTATACTGCGTGGGGCCTACTGTGGAACATTATACTGGGGGACGCTCTGGGGAGCATAATATATTGCGTGGGGCCACTGTGGAGCAAAATACTGGAGGGGGCACTGTGGAGCATTATACTAGCAGGGGCCCTCTGGGGAGCATATTATACTATGGGCCACTGTGGAGCTTTATACTGGGGGAATGGACAGTGTGGGGAGCCTGTTATACTGTGTGGGGCCACTGTGGAGTGTATTATATTGTGTGGGGCTTTTCGGGAGCATATTATACTCTGTGGGGCCATTGTAGAGCATTATACTGGGGGGGACTGTGGGGAACATATTATACTGTGGGGGACCACTGTGGAGCATTATACTGGGGGGACCCCTCTGGGGAGTATATTATACTGTGTGGAGGTCATTATGGAGCATGTTATACTGTGTTAGGCCACTGTGGAGCATTATACTGGGGGGGCATTGTGGGGTGTATATTATACTGTATGGAGCATATTATATTGTGTGGGGCTGCTGGGGAGCATAATGTACTGTCTGGGTCCACTAAGGGGTAGTATACTGTGTGGGCCACTGTGGAGTATTATACTGTGTGGAGCCTTACATACCATGTGGGACCACAATGGGGGGCTGAGGGGAGCATTTTATACTGTGTGGGGTCACTGTGGAGCATTATATACCATGTGGGGAAACTGGAGGGCTCAGGAGAGCATTTTATACTGTGGAGCATTATATACCATGTGGAGCATTATACTGTCGGGGGGGTGCTCACAATTCCTGCTGGCAGCCCTGTGTGCTATGTCTGCATCACAGCTCCCTCACTATAATCTTGCACATACGTGTAGTGCACCATGGCCATGTCATTCCCCATACAGTACTGTGCATGAGCTGGATATGGAGTTATTGGGGCCTGCACAGTACTATAGGGGCTGACTATAAGGGGAACATACTCAGTAACACAGGATAGTCAGCACATATGTAAGACTTCAGTGAAGGAGCCGTGGTGTAGGCTATTAGCAGGAAGTTGTTGGGTGGGGCCCCAGAACAAGTTCCTTTGGTGGGCCTAAGGCCCTTCAGTCCAACACTGTCTAACGGAGAACTATTATATATAAGGGTGGGTTACTATATATAATTGGGAAACTTAAGTATGAGGGGGCTATTATAAGGGGGAACAATTATTTATAAGACGGGCTATTATTTATAAGGGGGAACTATTATATATAAGGCATCCAATATAAGGGGGGAGCTATTATTTATAAGAGGGGAACTATTTATAAGGGGGTATAATTGTTAAGTGGGCTTATTTATAAAGGGGGCTATTAGTGATAATGGGGACTATTATTTATAAGGATAACTATTATTTATGAGGGGCTATTATTTTTAAGGGAGCAGTATTATTTTTACGGGGTGACTGTTACTGATAAGGGGGAATATTACTGATACAGGGCACTATTTATCATTTATAAGGGAGCTATTACTGATAAAGGTGTAAGATTATTTATAAGCAGGGACTATTGTTTATAAGGAGGCGCTGTCTGCTATTAATGTAATGCCTCTTACCTTGGAACATTCCTGTATATGTTGTATTTGTATTTGTATCTGCTTATCTTTGCTGCTGTAACACACTGAATTTCCCCATTGTGGGACTATTAAAGGACTATATTATTATTATTTTATTATTATTATTATTATTATTATTATTATTATTATAATAACTGATGACTGGGTGCAAAAATCTAATAGGTGGTACAAAGGTGCTCATTTGAATTGTGTGTGGTAAAATGGGGCTTGTTGTTACTTTTTTGTTGGCAGAAAGGAGGCGTTATTATAGGGGTTGTCACTGGAAGATGATGATGTTGTTTTCATATCAGCATTTGGGGCCCCGCTTTTAATTTTTGCCCAGGGCCCCACTTTGTCTAAAACCGGCCCTGCCACCAGGAATAAGAGACTGTTAGAGCTGCTGGGTCCTAGAAGACCCTGATCAGCTCAGAGGTCATGGGTAAGAGGCTGTATTCCTCCTGTGACTGGAGCTAAGTGTATCAGCCCCAGTTACAGGAGAAATCAGCCCCCACACCAAAAAAAAAATATACTGTGCAGATGTCCCCAAAGGTCTATTATGACCTGATGGGGACACAATGGAAAAAAAATACATAAATTAAATACATAAATAAAAAAGGAAAAAAAAAAAAGGAAAATAATTAAATAAATAATACACCAATAACACGCCCTTATCACAGGTTCTAGCCTCACCCCCGATGACACAATACAACATAAAAATTACCACAATGGAGAGGAAAAACTATTTTAAAGTTTTTTAGTAGCACTTTGTGTTATTAAATAAAAAAAAAAGTGAAGAGTGAAAAACAGACACGTTTTCCCTTTTCTTTTGTTTATATTTTCCCAGATATAAAAAAAAATTAAAAACCATGCTAAACTAAAAACATAAAAATAAAGCCCTATGTCTCACTGAAAAAAGACGCAAAAATTGGTTGAATAACCCAAATTATAAAAATGTTATAGCCCTCAAAACCGAAGATACAAAAAACCCGAAAATGTGTCTGGTCCTGGACAAGAGAAATTGGCCCGATATTGAAGTGGTTAATATTTATTTTAATTTTTAGTTTTATTTAATATTTTGATATATCATATACACTTTTGACTAATGTATTTTTTGTATATCACATATATTATTATTTATATCATTATTTATGTATTTATTATATAAAGGAGTAGTGTTAGGTTTGACAAGATTCACAGCTCATATTGTCTCATAGAGGGGGGAGACCTCCTAGACTTCCAGAAGAATGGGCAAATCTCTACCATTAAGTATATGACATGGGCATTTTATATGCCAGTCATGAGTCAAAAAATGGATGCGACAAAAATCAAAAAGTGAGCATGTCACATCCATAAAGGGGGCATGGTCACATAGAATGGACACTCCTGGAAAGGAGAAGTCAAAGGTTGGCACTTATGATTAAAAAACGAAGTATGCTTGAAGGTTGGAGAACTTTTCCTATGCACCTACACTACTAAGCTATTTACAGACAACATATTATTATATCGTTGGTCATCTCCTCCTCCATGATTTCATCATCACATATTATTGGACCAATTATTTAACCAGCTTTCAAAATTACGAATGAAAGTATTATAAAAATTTCTAAAGACGTCAAGGCTAAGATTATCCAAGCACACCAGTCATACCTGATCTGGATTCTTATTGCTGATGTCCTGCTGAGATAATCCCAGTATTGAGGAGAATTCAGGGTAAAGATTCCAGGAACCATCGGCATTTTGAAGAGAAATCAGCTTGACAACTGGAGGGGTCGTCACATCTGGAGGTAGAGCGGAGCCACACACGGAGTCAGCTGTATAAAAGATAATAGTACAGGTATTACATTAGATAATAAGTTGCAAAAATCATGCAGTGAAGATTTCAAGTATCAATAACCAGGGCTTATATTTATACTGTGTGTGTACTATAGGTGACTTCTACTGTATATGTACTGATGGAAATACATTGTATTACTTATCTGATACTGACCCTAAGTTACAGGTTTGATGATTCTCCAGATCTGCAGTCACAATTCTGATGGTGTTTAGTGAAAAGGTTGAGTTGTGGTATTGCTTGTAATTCAGAGGTGATGGAGTTGTAATACATTTAGAGCCGTGCAATGGAGGGCCCATTCTGTAGCCAGACACATACCTGTAGGATGAGGGGTGTATGATCTCCAGGGACACATATCTATCTCTCAATATGAGACAGAATAGGATCAAAGGATAATAGGGGATTAGTAGAGGAATTGTCGGGATCGTTTTTATTTTTTACACAAAATTTGCATAGCAAAACATCTGCAAAATCCACTACTTGGATTAGACCTGGGCAGTATGTAGCTATTATTATTAATTATTGTTTATTTATATAGCACCATTAATTCCATGGTGCTGTACATTATTATATTAATTCCATGGTGCTGTACATTATTATATTAATTCCATGGTGCTGTACATTATTATATTAATTCCATGGTACTTTACATTTGATGGTTTACATACGGTACACAAAATGTACAAAACAAATATAATACTAACAGTGACCAACTAGCACAGTGGGATTCTTCTTCTTGAAGCTTGTGATTGGTAATGAGTTCCAGAGTATGGGGGACATGCACGGGAGAAGTCTTGGAGACGATTGTGTGAAGAGCGGATAAGAGCAAAGCAGAGCAGAGCGGAGTAGGAGGTCTTTGGAGGATCGGAGGTTACGTGCGGGCAGGTAGCGGGAGATTAGGTCGGAGATATATGGAGGGGACAGGTTGTGGATGGCTTTATACAGGTGCATCTCAATAAATTAGAATATTTTTGAAACGTTCATTCATTTCAGTGATTCAGTAATACAATCCATACTCAGCGTCTTCCATGATTGTGTGTCCTACTGAACCAGACTGAGGGACCATTTAAAGGCTTAGGAAACCTTGGTAGGTGACACACTGAATTTACAATACTAAACTTTTTAACAGTATTCAAATTTTCTTAGATTTTGGTTTTCAATTACCTGTAATCCATAATCAACATTTACAGAAATAAAATACTTGAAATAGAACACTCTGTGTTCTAAAGATATTCTAATTTATTGAGATACACCAGTATGTCAGCATTAGCAATTTGAACTCTATTCGCTGGGCAAAGGGTAGCCAGTGAAGGGATTGGCAGAGGGGAGCGGCCGAAGAAGAACGAGTGGAGAGGTGTATTAAGCGAGCGGCGTAGTTTATGGTGGACTGGAGGGGGGCGAGAGTATTTGCTTGAACTCCATTAAGAAGGGTGTTACAGTATGATCGCAGAATAATTTCCATGGTGAGAAACACCTTCACAACAGCCAAAAAAGTGAACAACACTGTCCAGGATGTAGGCGTATCAATATCCATATCTACCATAAAGAGAAGACTGCATGAAAGTAAATACAGAGGCTTCACTGCACGGTGCAATACACTAATAAGCCTCAAGAATAAGAAGGCTAGATTGGACTTTGCTAAAAAAAAAAATCTACAAAAGCCAGCACAGTTCTGGAAGAATAATCTTTGGACAGATGAAACAAAGATAATCCTCTACCAGAATGATGTAAAGAAAAAAGTATGGCGAAGGCATGGTACAGCTCATGATCCAAAGCATAGCACACAGGGGCGCACCGCTAATGAGGCGAAGTGAGGCGGCCGCCTTAGGCGGCACTGTCCGTCACTGTCTGGGGGGCGGCATTTTTACTATTCAATGCAAAACAACCAAGGACAGGCCCCTTTAAAAAAAAAAACAAAGCTGAGCGGGACCTGTCCTGGACTGGTTTACGAGACATCGTATCTCAGCGCAGGCGGCGATACAATGACGTCATCGTGCCGCCTATGCTGAGACACAGACGTCGCAGACAAAAAGAGAAGGCGGCAGCTCCATCATGGGATTGTAGGTAGGTGCAGATAACTTTTTTTTTATATGTAAATAGGCCGTAACCTGCTGGAGTATTCCCAGCAGGTAACGGCCTATTTATTTACCTACCCCGCGTCTGCTTGTGGCTGCCTCCGCATCCCTTACTGCTATGGGACGCAGAAGGGAAAGCGGAGGCCGCTGTGAGCAGCCGCGGGCCTCAAATACTACTATTATTATACTGGGGTCTGAAAAGACCCCGGAGTATAATAATCGGAGGCCCAGGGGAGGTGAGAGAACATAAAAACATATGCTACTTACCTCTCCTGCGATCGGTGTTACTCCGAGCAGGCTTGGGGCCTCTGGTGACGTCATCAGGTCGCGTCGCCGGCCTGATCACGTGACGTGTGCGTGCAATTAAACTGGGCCGAAAGCTGCAAGGAGTGCGCCGGTGTCCAGGATAGGTAAGTAACACTGATTTTTATGTTTGTCACCTCCCCTGGGTCTCCAATCATTATACTCTGGGGTCTGAAATGAGTAGTGGGCCACTATGGAGAATAATACCCTGTGCAGGGGGCACTATGGAGCATAATACAAATGCAGGGGCCACTATGGAGCATAATACCAATACAGGGGCCACTATGGAGCATAATACCAGTGCAGGGGCCACTATGGAGCATAATACAGTGTGCAGGGGATAATATGGAGCATAATTCCGTGTGCAGGGGCCAATATGGGGCATAATACCGTGTGCAGGGGCCACTAGAGAGCATAAAACTGTGTGCAGGGATTGCTGTAGAACATAATACCATGTGCAGGGGCCACTATGGAGCATAATACCGTGTGCAGGGGCTGCTGCGAGGCATAATACAGTGTACAGGGGCCACTATGGAGCATAATACCGTGTGCAGAGGCCGCTGCGAGGCATAATACAGTGTGCAGGGGCTGCTGTGGAACATTATAGTGTGTGTAAATGGGGTGCTATAAACAGGGGCTATGGCGCCTGTTTATATTATACGCTGTCTGTTTATAGTGGCCGTGTGATGTAATTCCAGCCTTGTCACATAATGTAGACATGTACAGGACGAGGCTGTAGTTACATTACATGGCCGCTATAAGATGAATGACATTATGTAAACAGAGAAGTGGTCATGGTGCTTACACAAGTGCCACGGTTCATTCAAACAGCTGATCAGTGGGGATCCTGGGTTTTTTAGCCCCACTGATTAGTTTATTAATGACCTGGAAAACCTTTTAATTAGTTAACACCTGGGGCATTATTAATAAGGGGCACTATTTATACAGGGTACACATGGACATTATTAATATAAAGATGTACTTGGGAGTATTTTTCATTATGGGGGGTTATATCATATATTTTATAATTGGGGGTAGCAGCAGGATGGGGGCTTTGTGTAGGTGAGGACAATGTCGGTCGGATGCCTGGAAAAGTGAGGAGCCAAAGATGTCTGTGTTGTAAACTTTACAGAAACAAGTCACAGCTGGAAGAAGTGGTCATGGCGGTCCAAAGGGAAGAGAAGGGAAATGTGAAGGATTAGTCAGAGACGTCACCTGTAAGTCACAAAATGTTACTGTCCTGTATTCACCTAAATGATAGAGGATAAATACCTGATTGATGGGGGTCTGTCTGCTAAGACCCCCACTGAGCCTGAGAATTGGGTTTTTTCCCCCCACTGGGTGGGAATCCAGCCTGACCGCAGCCATATACAGTACAGACCAAAAGTTTGGACACACCTTCTCATTCCAAGAGTTTTCTGTATTTTCATGCTGCTAGCATGACTATCTCTTGACGCTCATCAAGAGAATGCCAAGAGTGTGCAAAGCAGTAATCAAAGTAAAAGGTGGCTACTTTGAAGAACCTAGAATATAAGACATATTTTCAGTTGTTTCACACTTTTTTGTTAAGTATATAATTCCACATGTGTTAATTCATAGTTTTGATGCCTTCAGTGTGAATCTACAATTTTTATAGTCATGAAAATACAGAAAACTCTTGGAATGAGAAGATGTGTCCAAACTTTTGGTCTGTACTGTATATAGGTGTGTCACTTTGTGGATGGACGAACCCGCGTGGCTCTCATTCACTTCAATGGGAGTGCCAAAGATAGCCGAAGTCCAGTACTCAGCTATCTGTGAGGCTCCTATTATAGAGAATGGAGGCCACGTGGGCTCGTCCATCCACCAAGCAGAAGATGTGTGAAGTTACTTTCATTGTTAATGCCGTGTTGTTGATCTGATACTGAAGTAATACAGGAAGACAAATTCTTAAAAACTGTTTTATAGCTTTGTGTATTGTGTATATTGTGCGACGATAACAGCGTGTTAAACTACAGTCATGGCCAAAAGTTTTGAGAATGACACAAATATTCTATTTTCACATGATCTGCTGCCCTCTGGTTTTTATGTGTGTTTGTCAGATGTTTTTATCACATACAGAAATAGAATTGCATTCATATTATGAGTAACAGAAGCTTATATTGACAGTTAGAATGAGTTAATGCAGCAAGTCAATATTTGCAGTGTTGACCCTTCTTCTTCAGGACCTCTGCAATTCTCCCTGGCATGCTCTCAATCAACTTCTGGACCAAATCCTGACTGATAGCAGTCCATTCTTGCACAATCAATGCTTTAATTTTGTCTGAATTTGTTGGTTTTTGTTTGTCCACCCATCTCTTGATGATTGACCACAAGTTCTCAATGGGATTAAGATCTGGGGAGTTTCCAGGCCATGGACCCAAAATCTCTATGTTTTGTTCCCTGAGCCATTTAGTTATCACCTTTGCTTTATGGCAAGGTGCTCCATCATGCTGGAAAAGGCATTGTTGAGCGCCAAACTGCTCTTGTACGGTTGGGAGAAGTTGCTCTTGGAGGACATTCTGGTACCATTCTTTATTCATGGCTGTGTTTTTAGGCAAGACTGTGAGAGAGCCGATTCCCTTGGCTGAGAAGCAACCCCACACATGAATGGTTTCAGGATGCTTTACAGTTGGCATGAGACAAGACTGGTGGTAGCGCTCACCTCTTCTTCTCCGAATAAGCTGTTTTCCAGATGTTCCAAACAATCGAAAAGGGGATTCATCAGAGAAAATGACTTTACCCCAGTCCTCAGCAGTCCACTCCCTGTACCTTTTGCAGAATATCAGTCTGTCCCTGATGTTTTTTCTGGAGAGAAGTGGCTTCTTTGCTGCCCTCCTTGAGAACAGGCCTTGCTCCAAGAGTCTCCGCCTCACAGTGCGTGCAGATGCACTCACACCTGCCTGCTGCCATTCCTCAGCAAGCTCTGCACTGCTGGTAGCCCGATCCCGCAGCTGAAACACTTTTAAGAGACAGTCCTGCCGCTTTCTGGTCTTTCTTGGGCGCCCTGGAGCCTTTTTGGCACCAATGGAACCTCTCTCCTTGAAGTTCTTGATGATGCGATAGATTGTTGACTGAGGTGCAATCTTTCTAGCTGCAATACTCTTCCCAGTTAGGCCATTTTTGTGCAGTGCAATGATGACTGCACGTGTTTCTTTAGAGATAACCATGGTTAACAGAAGAGAAACAATGATGGCAAGCACCAGCCTCCTTTTAAAGTGTCCAGTGGTGTCATTCTTACTTAATCATGACAGATTGATCTCCAGCCCTGTCCTCATCAACACCCACACCTGTGTTAATGGAGCAATCACTGAAACGATGTTAGGTGGTCCTTTAAAGGCAGGGCTGCAATGATGTTGAAATGTGTTTTGGGGGATAAAGTTCATTTTCTAGGCAAATATTGACTTTGCAAGTAATTGCTGTTAAGCTGATCACTCTTTATAACATTCTGGAGTATATGCAAATTGCCATTAGAAAAACTGAAGCAGTAGACTTTGTAAAAATTAATATTTGTATCATTCTCAAAACTTTTGGCCATGACTGTAGTAGCATGGAAACACAATTTTTTTTTTTTTTTTTTTTTGGGGGGGGGCGTCTATCTATAGTCCGCCTCAGGCAGCAAAGAGGCTAGGTTCACCACTGATAGCACATCATGTGTAAAACACGGCGGAGGCAGTGTGATGGCTTGGGCAGGCATTGCTACCAGTGACACTGGGTCATTAGTATTTATTGATGATGTGACACAGGACAGAAGCAGTCGGATGAATTCTGAGCTATTCAGAGACATTCTGTGTGCTCAAATACAGCCAAACAGATCGGTCGGCGTTTCATAATACAGATGGACAATGACCCAAAACATAAAGCCAAAGCAACCAAGGAGTTTATTAGAGCAAAGAAGTGAAATATTCTTGAATGGCCAAGTCAGTCGCTTGATCTCAACCCAAATGAGCAGCATTTCACTTGTTAAAGACTAAACTTCAGACAGAAAGGCCACAAACAAACAGCAACTGAAAACCGCTGCAGTAAAGGCCTGGCAGAGGATTAACAAGGAGGAAACACAGCGGCGGCGTCTGGTGATGTCCATGAGGTCAAGACTTCAGGAAGTCATTGCCAACAAAGGGGGAACAACCAAGTATTAGAAATTATCATTTTATTTAAAATTATTTAATTTGTCCAATTACTTTTGTGCCCCTGAAATGAAGGGATTGTGTGTAATAAATGATTTAGTTCCTAACATTTTTATGCAATCATTTTGTTCAACCCACTGAATTAAATCTGAAAGTCTGAACTTCAACATTGTGGTAATGTACAGAACCAAATATTTATGGACCTAACTGTAAGTATTAGGGTTTGTTTTTTGTTTAATCCACTAGACAAAGAATTAGCAGAGGAAATAACAGAACCCCTTGCAATAATCTTTAATAAGTCATGGGAAACAGGAGTGGTCCCTCTAGATTGGAAAAGGGCAAATGTGGTCCCCATATACAAAAAGGGGAACAGGGACGACCCAGGAAATTATAGGCCGGTAAGTCTGACCTCGATAGTAGGAAAAATCTTTGAGCAAATTGTTAAAGAACATTTAATTAGGTTCCTGGATGGGAAGGCTTTAATTAATCAGAGCCAGCACGGCTTTATGCCCAATAAATCTTGTCAGACTAACCTGATTTCCTTCTATAATAAAATCACTGAATGGTTGGACCACGGGAATGCAGTGGACATAGTATATCTTGACTTTAGTAAGGCCTTTGATAAAGTATCACATAACATTCTTATTGAAAAAATGATTAAGTATGGCTTTGATAAAAAATCAGTGAGGTGGATTCACAATTGGCTTAAAGATCGGGCACAACGAGTAATACTAAATGGCTATACATCAAACTGGAAGAAAGTAAAAGCGGGGTGCCGCAGGGCTCTGTCCTGGGCCCAGTACTTTTTAATATTTTTATAAATGATCTGGATGATGGGATTAATGGGGAACTAATAAAATTTGCAGATGATACAAAGATAGGAGGAATGGCCAACACTAGAGAGGAGAGAGAGTGCATCCAAAAGGACTTAGACACACTGGAACAATGGGCTGAGACTAACAGAATGGTATTTAACAGGGACAAATGCAAAGTCCTACATCTGGGTAACAGAAATGCAAGAAGCATATATAGTATGGGAGGAATAGAACTAAGTGAGAGTACAGGGGAAAAGGATTTGGGCATAATAATAGATCACAAATTCAACATGAGCCAACAGTGCGGTGCGGTGGCAAAAAAGGCTAATAAAATTATAGGATGTATCAAGACGAGCATTGAAGCTAGATCAAGAGAGGTAATTATTCCGCTGTACTCTGCCCTGGTCAGACCCCACCTGGAATATTGTGTACAGTTCTGGGCGCCTCAATTTAAGAAAGACATTGATTTATTGGAGCAGGTCCAGAGAAGAGCAACCAAAATGGTGGAAGGTCTACAAACCATGTCCTATGAGGAAAGGCTAAAAGAATTGGGACTGCTTAGCTTGCAGAAGAGAAGACTAAGGGGAGACTTAATAGCGGTATTTAAATATCTGAAAGGTTGTCACAGTGCAGAGGAATTTAACCTTTTCTCATTAGCAGAAGGAAGTAATGGGATGAAACTAAGGGGAAGGAGATTCAGATTAGACATTAGGAAAAACTTTTTAACAGTAAGGGTAGTGAGGGAGTGGAATAGGCTGCCACGGGAGGTGGTGAGTTCTTCATCAATTGAAATTTTCAAGTGGAAACTGGATAGATATATAGCTGGGATGATTTAGGGAATCCTGCGTTTGCAGGGGGTTGGACTTGATGGCCCTTGAGGTCCCTTCCAACTCCAAAAAAAAAAAAAAAAAAAAAAAAAAAAAGACTGTGGGCACTATATATACTGTGGGGGTCGGTATGATGTGGTGGTAACTGGGCAGAACTGTAGGGGTAACTGGAAGGGGGCTGTGTACTGTGAGGGAAAATGGAGGGGGAAATTATAATGTGTGGAAATATTGTGTCATGGCCACTATAGGGGTGTTATAATGTGTGGAGGTACAAAGAGAATGGGAATGAGCAGAGCCAAAGTAGGAGGGGGCTGTGTGTGGGTATTAACATGTCTACATCGACAATTTGTCCCTTTTTCAGTCCTTTGTGAGCAATATTTTTTAAATGTTTGATAAAGATAATGTAGATTTTACATACCGCTTTTTGAGGCACTTTTTCTGGACTTCCTCATTGCATATCCTAAATAATCAAAAAATAAGAATTTGTGATATATTGCTATGAGTGTGTGTCTCATTTAGGAGACATCGCCTCTATGAGGCCACCTTAAGGCATACCGGGACTTATTAGACCATGCATGATCTGCTAAGAAGCTTCGGGGTAAAAACATCCAGATAAGTCTTCTTTGGTGGAAAAGGGTGGAAGAGTGAAGAAATCAGGCGATACCTTTTAGAGGCTAACTGAGTATATTTGATGGTAAGCTTTCGAGAGTGCTAGCTCTCTTTATCAGACATGGTGTAATACAAGAAACTGAAAATTCGCCGATTTTTTATACCCTAAAGACATGGGTCTTCAAAGGATCTTAGAATCCTTAAAAAAACAAACTACAATCTAAATAGAGAAGTTATTTACAACAGGTCAAAAAATAAACAATCTGGAAAGTTGTGGTGCGTGACAGAGGGATCTGTTATCTGTTTGCTATCAGAGGTGATTTGTGACCCTCACAGTTCATACATAGTGTGACATGAAACTGGCATGAATATTAAGTCCAAATTTGAAATTTTTGCATTAACTTATATTCTCATTCTTTCCTCTCATTCTGCGTCTTAAAATGTCCCATTAAAACCACAACCCGCAAATCTTCAATAGAGTGGTCTTCTCCAGAGAAATGTGCGGCCACTGGGAGATCTGTTCTGCTGTTATTAATGTTGAATCTGTGTTAGTTCATGTGCTGACTAAGTCTCTGCCCCGTTTAAAGGGAAAGTTTATCTAGCACTACTCAGCCAGTATCCTGCTTCACACTGATGAGAGGCAAAAACCTTTCCTTTTGGAAGAGTTATTTTGACTTGGCTTTATTCCCACATTACACCATTAGGTTTCAGGAAAACCAGGTATTGATCGATAGGGAGCTGCCTTCAAAAAGGTGGTGCTAGAGCAAGTTCCTCTTTTCTACCAAGGAGGACCTTTTTGCATATTCCTTTCACTTTCAAGGTTACATAAATAAGAAATTAGTTTTGAAAGGAAAACTAACCCTAGAAATGAGTAATTAAAGAAAACGGGATAATCTTGTACCCACAGTTTGTCAGTCTTCAGGATTTATTGCGGGCACTCTGCTTGGCACAGTCACTGTTGGGAGTACTTTCCTCTTTCGATTATTTGAGCGGTACTGGTGGGTACTGTTACTTGCCGTTGCACATCTACTTGTCACAATTATTTTTTGGGGCACTTTGCAGGGCAGGCATTATTATTACTGCCAGGGGTAATATTAGTTTGGAGGGCGACAATGGAGTATGTCTTGGCGCTCTTTCTGTCAGGGGCACTATATGCTGAGCTCTATTTTGAGGGTATGATACGTGGCACTATTTAGTGTAGGGACAGTATGTATGACCCTTATTACTGTAGGGGACAGTATCTAACATATGTGGGGCAAGTATTTTTTAGGGAGACTATCTGTATGCCACTAATTCTGAAGTACATTATTTGGGGGCAGCATGGCATTAGGCAATGTATTAGTAGTGGCAGCGGGAGTTTGTATTTAGAGGATAAGGAGGACTATGGAAAAGTGAGGGACTGAAGAGGCCTATATGGCAAGTCTACAGATGCAGAGAAGATGTCCCCTATAAAGAAGTCTGTGGCTACATCTGATCAGTTCTATATTTTATGTATAGTCTTTAGTACTGAATTTAACCTGTTGTATCTAGGCTAGCATAAAAAATATATTTTTGTCGTGGGAAGGGGGCGGGTTAATGCTTATGCCTTTTGTACCCCTGGTCTTGTATGACCCAAGCAACTCTCCTGAAGAACATACCCTCATGAAGACATGAAAGAAATGTATGCCTCCAATATGGCAGAAATACATCTATGTCATAAAAGTGAATGGGAGTTATGGAAACAGCAGAGCTCATAGAGGACATTGAGGACAGTGTCAGTAAGGTCATGGTGAGGTAAGAGTCAAGGGATAGAGTCTGGGGGTTCATGTCATAGATCAGTGCAGATCCCAGAAGCAGAACCTGCATCTATCAGTCCTTTATGGCTTATCTTGTGGATATGCCATAAATGGCTTTTCTTTCAGGGGTTTTCCCACAAAAGATAATAATAAAGACCTAGAGACCAGTGTCTTGGATCAAGAATGGGGAAAAACAGCCTATACGATTAGTATAACCAAGATATCTGGTCATCAGATACATCCATTGGACTGCACTGAGCTGCAAATTTTGATGCAACTTTTTGCAACCTAATTTAAGTTATTTAAAGGGGATATCTACATTGTAGTATTGATGGCTTATTCTAAGGACATCAATATTAGGTCTGCAAGAGTTTGACACCTGAGACCATGAATGTTTACATGCCAGGGGCCGCAATGCTCTCTCAGCATATGATGTGTAGCAGCGGCATTAGGTACTGCAGCCCTTTCCCATAGACCCCAATGGGGCAGCGCTATAGTGCATAAAGCTACCACTCCGTCCCATCATTGCCCAGTCCCTGCTGCTCTCTTTCTGGAAGATCCAGACTCACAGTTAATGCAGTGATGTCCTGTACTGGCGAGTGTCGTGCTATGGAGCAGTATAGAGGAAACAGATCAGTAGAGACCGTCAGTGAATGGGCATCGCTACTAAGCCATGTGCATTATTATATCATATTCCACCCCTACAAACACCGCCACTCTTCAGCATCTGAACTTCATTATTCAGGAGAGTGGTAGCCAAGGTCAGCAAGGGGGCAGTTTTAACTGTGAAACTGCCCCCTTGTGTACACTTTCGAGACTACACAGCAGCAATCTGTGTAGGAAGCAAAGAACTAAGTTTGGGTTCACACTACTGTTATTAATGTCCGTTTCTGTCATCTGTCACAGGACATTAAATAACAGATGTAGATGGAGACCCTCTGTCTGGTGCCCATCTACATTCACCCCAATTTAAAAAACTGCCATGATTCATTCTCCTAGCATATTAGTTCAATAGTTCATTCAGTTCAGTTAGGGTGGGTTCCCCTCTGTAGGGTTCTGTCTGTATTCATCACCGTGCAAAAAAAAACATGATGGAAGATTTCTTCCATCAAATTTTTTACTTTTGTGACGGAATAAAAAGTTGTGCATACAGGACTAAAGAAACATGACAGAAGAAATTGTCCATCATGTTGTTTACATTAGAGTCAATGGAACGGACAGAGATGGAGGGGCTCTGTCTGTGTCCGTTACGCTGCTGCTGTTAATGTCCGTTGCTCTCATTCTATAATGGATGACAGCAACGGACTGTAATAACAGTAGTGTGAATGTAGCCTTATTTTGACACTCTAAAACTTCCATTAGCTAAAAGAATAACTACTAGTGTATTAGGAGATCTTAAATATCGTATTGAAGAGGGAGTTCGTTTTATGATCTGCGGAGTCTCAGTATTCAGACTCTTCTTCTGATTATATGTTAATGCCCCTTAAAGAGGACATTTTGCCACCTCCACTAATTCTAGTTCTTAACATCTGTTAACAGGCTCCGCTCCACTGATTCCAGCACAGTTGGACTTTTGGTACCTGATGTGATATTTAAGCTCATTAATGTCAGGTGGTCGGTGTCAGATGGGGGGGGCGTGATTCAGAGCTCCAATCAGAGGTAGCCAATGTCAGACCTCAGAATCACACCCCTTGTCTGCTCCTACCTGACACCGCCCTCCTGACAGTACAGAGCCTAAATAGTATATCAGACACCAAAACTAACAGCATTGATTGCTCAAGAATGAGGGGGCCTAGAGAGAAAATTCCAACTGTGCTGGAATCAGTGGAGGAGCATCCAATAAATGATGTAAAGAGCTGGATTTGTTGGAGGTGGTGAAATGTCCACATATATTGTAATTACATGGGGTTAGCAGCTAGCAAACCACGAGCGGCTAATCTGCTACAGTCTACAGTAGCAGCAATGTGGAAAAGATTTAAAGGCAGTCTACCACCGCCCCCAAGCATATTAAACTGTCACCACCATGTAACAGAGCACATTACACTGATAAACCTTGGTTATGTCATTTTTGTAGATTTGGAGAAAAATAACTTTGAAGTGATATGTAAATAAATTAATTGGTTCGCTGGGGGCGGGCCTTCAGCAACCAAAACACAGCTCTTGCTACTTGAGTAGTATGTCATAGCATTGGGAGGATCAATTCTCACTGCATGGGATAGCACACACAAGTGATGGTAGGGGTCTGAACAGCAAGAGCAGTGCTCCAGGGAGCTGAAGGCCCGCCCCCAGGTAACCAGCTGCAATATCTGCATAAGATTTCAAAGTAGTTTTTCTCTAAATCCACACATATGCCATAAATAAAAAAGGTATGATGTGTATCACTGTAATATGTTCTGTAACATGCTGGTGGCAGGTAAATATGCTTGAGAGAGTTGGTAGACTCCCTTTAAACAAGTATCATCCTCCTGCTGTAACTAAAACCAAAGGCTGAAAACTGCGGGAAAATCACTGCAATACCTGCAGGTGAGCTGAAGAAAATATCACCCAATTTCAATTAGTTTTTGCCAAGGTACCTTATAGTAGTTCACAGTGCAGACTTTCCTGTAGGTGTTTTTGTCCTGTATGGTGCTGGCCTATGTGTGGATGTTGAATCAACACAGAAGACTGTGTTAAAGGAGATGCTGAGGAAAATATAGAGGACCATACCTGGAGTGTCTGCTAGATCATTCATGGCCATTCCTGCTCTGGGCATTGCTGAAAAGGACACATATTGAGGAGAACCTGTGAAAAGAAAAGACATCACTCAATGTATATTACACATTAATCTCCGTATTATGATCAAACGCATCACATGCATACATTTTTTGTAAAAAAAAAAAAAAAAATTCTCTATGTACCTATCTCCCCTATAAACAGTACGCCATCTTTCAAGTCCATGGTTTCACATATCAGGACATGGTTTTAAAAAAACAAAACAAAAAAAAAAAACATTTGGTCCTTAGAAGGTCTTACAATTAGGTAAATCCAACCTCAGATGATTAATATAACAACATGACCAAGTACACCATCTCATGTCACCAAGGCTACAATGCAGAAGCAATGTATGAAAAATGAAAGGGTAAAAAAAAATTTTATATTAGGCTGGGGAAGGTTGAAAAAAAAAAAAAAAAAAAAAAAAAAGCATACTCGCCTGTCCCAGTAGCTACGGTGTCTCCCAGTGCGGTCCGTCTTGTCCTTCTGCTCTGGTGTTTTCCTCTGGCGGAAGTCCCAGCTGCACGTGACCACCGCGGCCAATCGTCAGCCTAAGGAAAGGGACCTGGGGTGTTACAGTGCACAGCAGCAGGACCAGACCGCGTTTAGAGACACCAGAGCACTGGAGACAAGTGATTATGTTTTTTATTTAAAAAAAACATTATTTAGTCAGCCACCAATTATGCAAGTTCTCCCACTTAAAAAGATGAGAGAGGCCTGTAATTGTCATCATAGGTAGACCTCAACTATGAGAGACAAAATGAGAAAACATATCCAGAAAATCACTTTGTCTGTTTTTTTAAGAATTTATTTGCAAGTTATGGTGGAAAATAAGTATTTGGTCAATAACAAAAGTTCATCTCAATACTTTGTTATATATCCTTTGTTGGCAATGACAGAGGTCAAACGTTTTCTGTAAGTCTTCACAAGGTTGGCACACACTGTTGCTGGTATGTTGGCCCATTCCTCCATGCAGATCTCCTCTAGAGCAGTGATGTTTTGGGGCTGTTGCTGGGCAACACGGACTTTCAACTCCCTCCAAAGGTTTTCTATGGGGTTGAGATCTGGAGACTGGTTAGGCCACTCCAGGACCTTGAAATGCTTCTTACGAAGCCGCTCCTTCGTTGCCCTGGTGGTGTGCTTGGGATCATTGTCATGCTGAAAGAACCAGCCACGTTTCATCTTCAGTGCCCTTGCTGATGGAAGGAGGTTTGCACTCAAAATCTCACCATACATGGCCCCATTCATTCTTTCATGTACACGGATCAGTCGTCCTGGTCCCTTTGCAGAGAAACAGCCCCAAAGCATGATGTTGCCACCCCCATGCTTCACAGTAGGTATGGTGTTCTTTGGATGCAACTCAGCATTCACTCTCCTCCAAACACGACGAGTTGTGTTTCTACCAAACAGTTCTACTTTGGTTTCATCTGACCATATGACATTCTCCCAATACTCTTCTGGAACATCCAAATGCTCTCTAGCAAACTTCAGACGGGCCCGGATATGTACTGGCTTAAGCAGGGGGACACGTCTGGCACTGCAGGATCTGAGTCCCTGGCGGCGTAGTGTGTTACTGACGGTAGCCTTTGTTACGTTAGTCCCAGCTTTCTGCAGGTCATTCACTAGGTCCCCGCGTGTGGTTCTGGGATTTTTGCTCACCGTTCTTGTGATCATTTTGACCCCATGGGGTGAGATCTTGCGTGGAGCCCCTGATGGAGGGAGATTATCAGTGGTCTTGTATGTCTTCCATTTTCTAATTATTGCTCCCACAGTTGATTTCTTCACACCAAGCTGCTTGCCTATTGCAGATTCAGTCTTCCCAGCCTGGCGCAGGTCTACAATTTTGTTTCTGGTGTCCTTCCACAGCTCTTTGCTCTTCACCATAGTGGAGTTTGGAGTGTGACTGTTTGAGGTTGTGGACAGGTGTCTTTTATACTGATAACAATGTCAAACAGGAGCCATTACTACAGGTAATGAGTGGAGGACAGAGGAGCCTCTTAAAGAAGAAGTTACAGGTCTGTGAGAGCCAGAAATTTTACTTGTTTGTAGGTGACCAAATACTTATTTTCCACCATGATTTGCAAATAAATTCTTAAAAAATCAAACAATGTGATTTTCTAGATATGTTTTTTTCATTTTGTCTCTCATAGTTGAGGTCTAACTATGATGTCAATTACAGACATCTCTCATCTTTTTAAGTGGGAGAACTTGCACAATTGGTGGCTGACTAAATACTTTTTTTCCCCACTGTAAGTGCTCCTGGCACAGCGTAATACCATGTTAGTTGCCCTCGTACAATATAATGCCATGTTAGCCCTCCACACAGTGTAATGCCACGTTAGCGCCCCTGCACAGTACAATGCCATGATAGTTGCCCTTGTACAATATAATGTCACATTAGTCACCACCCGCACAGTGTAATTCCACATTAGTCGCCCACCACACACAGTATAATGCCACGTTACTCGCCCCGGCCTAATCCTAATTTTTCTTGTCTAAACCTGGAGTGCGTTTTATAGTCAGATGCGTCTTTTTGTCCAAAAAATAACATAAATACTGGACATGTTCAGCTCGGACCTTTGCTTGATGGTGGACTGCGGTCAACGGACCTTTATTAAAAGTAGTTCTGTACCCCTGCTCTATTAGCAGCCCATCAGCCTCGTGGACCATCAGGGTAAAACTAATGGTAAAAACTGATGACAAGTTATTGCTTTGGAGTAGAAATTTGTAAAAAGCCTGATGACAACTGATGCATTTTTGCATCAGTTTTGGCATCAGTTGTAATGACTAAGGGACAAAAAAAAACTGATACTGATGCAACTGATGGTCATACTCTTACACGCACTTCCACAACGTGTTAACGTAAAAGTTATATCATTAGCCAGGAGACAATGATAATACATATCACATATTTAGGTAAGGGAAAAAGAGCTACAGCTTTTGGATAATGGTTTATAGATGTAGCAGGTTGGACAATAGTCATCAATAAATCTCTCACCCTTGTCTGGCACCATGGTGCCATACCAATAAAAAATGTGATTGGCATCATCTGGGGACATTGTAGCAAGCAGAGAAGAGAATTATTATATGCAAAAAGGTCAGACTGGTGACACTACTTACCCATATGGATTTTTTGCTTTTTTGGCATACTACAATACGACCTACGTAATGGATTATTAAATGATCCACTTGGAATTTGCATTAATAAACCTGAAAAAATAAAAGAAGAAAAACAAATGTAAAGTATAAAAAATGGGCAATCCTATTATATGAACATTGATATGGACAGTTCTTTTATAAGGCACCGATATGGCAAGTTCTAAATCTAATATATAGGCACCAGTTCAATAAGCGTTGATATGGCTGATGTTATTCTATAAGCACGGATATTGCCATTTTTTGTAGGAGCACTGGATATGGCTAGTCATATAATATAAGCACTGATCACTGAAAACAAGAAGCGTCCGTCACTACCTGTCATTGAAAACAATGAGAAGCAGATTCCAGACGGAATTTAGCGCTGATTTTGAGGTGGAAGAGTCGCATATCAGAAATATGGAGTGCTGTCCCTATAGTACTATAGCAGCCTAGACAACAACAATAAAACATAAAGAGCATTACTTTCTGCATCGTGCAATATTCACTAAGGTTTTCTCCAGCACGTTCTGTGCTGTCCCCTCACCTTGGCGGCGGTCTTGTCCTCATTATAATACTCCACAGGGCTGATATCACAGTTGGACGTTATCTTGGCAATGCCATATGCAGACTGGAAGTGAGCGCTCAGACTCAAGGTATATGGGATCTCTCCGACAGGCACTTGTGGGCGGGTGGCGGTCACACTCACAGCATGTTCTGAGGATAAGGAGAAAATCAGGAAAAGTAAATCAGCCCAGATCATCTATCATTATTGTTTAGCCTCATCACCCTTCATCTTGACTTTCTATCATTCACATGTTATCATCCATCCTCTATATCTGTGGACATCCTTACACCATCATCTACTATCTCCATGATCCTTCTTCCAACATTGTATCAACTATCGGCCTTACGTAAGATTATCCATTATATTTGCAAAAAAACTCCTTTAATCCTCATTCTTTTTCACCCATTTCATCCAATAGACATCACTTTTTTAAGGTTTACATAAAAGTCATGCATGTTATTGACCTGTATGCTTATGAGGATAAACCATTTTTGAAGTTTTTGCTGAGGATTAGCTGATATTGATTGTTACCTTTTGGGGTGTATCTGGGGTTGAGGACAGCAGGAAGCACAAAACGAACGGCTCCATCTGCCTCGATAGGAAGCTCCCGTACATATTTTAAGGTCACTTCTGCCTCCTGAGCGGGTGGTAGGTTCCCAACATTACATCTGAAAACATCACACCATGTCTGATGAAGGGAGCGAGTATTCCTGAAAGCTTACTTATAAATATACTCAGTTAGCCTCTAAAAGGTATCGCCTGATTTCTTCACTCTTCCACTACTTTCAATGGCTAACACGGTACAACATTATACTACTATCTGAAAACATCAGCAGAGCTCTCATCTTCTTCCAGAAGAAAAGCCTGCTGGCCTTGGCTGATGGCCTTGTGAACCGAGAGCAAGGCAGGTGGTTTGGACTCCGCAACCAGAAATGAACGCACACGCGGTAGTTCAAGAAAAAAAATATATATTTACTATAAGTTAATAAAGGCTAGTTAAAGGTAAAATGACAGGGCTAAAGACAAGCAAAATATACAATATAGCATGAACAATTTCAAGGCAAATTCTGCAATGGTTTCTAGTTTTACTCTGTCCACTTCTGCAGTATGGACACTGAATGAACAATATACTCAAAACTATCCCTAACTGACCCTGACATCACATTTGGGTGCACCCCCTTTTCCCCAGTGGTCCAGGTGGACCGCTTACAGTCCGTAGAAGCGCGCGGTGGGGCCCAAAGTCGGTCCTTTCTTTTATAGTGAAGCGTCCTCTCCTCACGGTTATCAGGATCTTGGGAGAAATGAAGTCCTCTTTAACAGACAGGGAAACCAACTGAATGCAATGTAATCCAACAGCAGATTCCACTCAGCACACTGACAGTCCTGCCGAATCCATACACTGAGCTGGGATGTAAGCCGGGATTTAGCAGGTGCCGTCCAGTACATCAACAGCACTGCGAGTCTCTATCTGTGGTATCCATATACACAGTCACAATGTCAGTCTCACTGATCAGCCACTGAGCACAGTTCCTTTCACGTGGACTCACTAGTCCTGTTGTCTCTTTACACTGTTTGTCTCTGGACCAAGATACAGCTTAGCTGTACAGAAAAATCTCCACACCAGTTCAATACAACACTTGCTAAGATGGCTGCTGCTCTCTGTCTCGTCACTTCCTGCTTCTCTGCTCACATTCTGTCTGCAGAACAGGCAAGCTGACATAAAAGGGGGGGGGGGTCTCACTCCAGCATCATGTCACAATTACAATGGCTGCTGTCTTAAAGGAACAGAATCAGAGAAATACATTCAACATTAACAGTTTATACAGACAAATGAAGCTTAAGACAACATTGGCTGTCTCTTACATATTCCCCCCCCACTTTAAGATTGGCAGTCCCTGCCTATGACTGTATATCCAGAGGGTTGTACTTTTATGCACAGGGTGGTAGTATACCGATGTATGGCAGGCCAAACAAACTCATCCTGCGCATACCGAACAGGGGGAATACCAGCATTTGGCCTAGTGGTCCGTCTGAGGACTGGTGGTATATTATGGGGTGCTGCAGCTATGGGCTGAGAAGGACCAGCGGATTCCGCACCAGAGGGGGCACAGGCCGGAGATACAGTAGTCACAGGTGGAACATCCCCAGGAGCAGGGATCGGCCAACAATCATCCTCCTCGTCGGAGGCCCATTCCGCACCTCCATTCTCTGACTGTGGGAGCTCATTCACATTGGCAGGCCCATCGTGATTTGTCCCTTCAGAATGACACAGGCGCAACATATTTCGGTGAAGTACTCGAACACAATCAGTTCCTTCTTTCTGGACCTGGTACACTGGCCCATTCGCATACTTGCGGCCAACAACACGATACGGCAAAGCCTCCCATCTGCTTTCCAATTTCCCTTGGGGTTTCTTGACACGAACTAGCACCAGGTCGCCTGGTTGCAATGGTGCTTCTTGCACTGGGGTCTTATCAGGATGGGGATGTTCTTGCAGGCGCTGCCGCACCAATTGATGGATCGTCTCAAGTCTCTGCCGATGCGCCCGCACCCAAGAGGTTGGATCCCTCGGAGGGAACCCATCCACATCATTCAACTGTAATTCTCCTATACTTCGCCCAGACCGCCCAAAGAGAAGTGTATAAGGAGAGTACCCCGTTGTAGAATGGACCTGATTGTTATAGGCCCACACCATTTCAGACAAGAACTGAGGCCAGTGTAACTTCTTGTCTTCCTCCAGAGTCCGCAGCATCTGTAGCAGAGTTCTGTTGAATCTTTCACAGGCCCCATTTCCCTGAGGGTGGTATGGAGTCGTGTGCGACTTCTTCTTTATCCCGTAGATACGTTGAACTTCTTTCATTACGTGTCCCTCAAAGCAGGCGCCCTGGTCGGAGTGGATGCGTTGGGGGCACCCATATACTCGAATGAAATCTTGGCACAGAGCACGAGCTGCTGACTCAGCTGTCTGGTCCTTGGTGGCGGTTACCACCGCAAATTTGGTGAAGTGATCCACCATTACGAGGCAATACTGGTGTCCGCTATTGGATGGGCCCACCATTAGATAGTCTATCATGACGATTTCTAAAGGTTCCTGGGTCACGATGGTTTGCAGGGGAGCTCTCTGTTCTATTGCCTTATGGATCTCACAAGTTCGACAGCTGCGGCATACTTCTTCGACCATTTGACGAAGACCAGGGCAGTAAATCAGTCGCTGTAACCAACGAAAGGTCTTCTCATGACCAAAATGTCCATTCTTATTATGAGCCTCAACTGCCAAGGAGCGAGCCAGTTCACTAGGCACCACAATTTGGTATCGAATGTCGATCTCAGAAGGTAAATAGACCTTTCGGCATAGCACTCCATTTTTCATCTCCAACTTTTCCCACTGACTCAAAACAGATAATATCTCACGTGTCAGTCGTTCTCTTTCCTCTCTACAGGGCTTCTGGCCTTTCTCAACACACTTGATCATCTGCGCCAGCCCCTCATGGGTCTGTTGTATCTGTGCCCATTCCTGTCGTGAGGGACCAAAGAAAGGAGCCATTTCAGTCCCCTCCATCTCAAATTGATTAGTGGCGGTCAAGGCCTGTGAAAATCTGCTGAAATCGGGCACCTCCACATGCTCCAACTCATGATCCACGTCTTCTGTGGGGGTCTGGGCAGTTACCCTAGAAAGTCCGTCAGCATTCTGGTTCTCTGTCTTGGACCGATACTTAATGCGGTAATTGAATGTAGACATTCGGGCTATCCACCTCTGCTCTAACGCCCCGAGCTTGGCATTTTCCAGGTGAGCTAGTGGGTTGTTGTCAGTCAGTACTAAAACTTCAGCACCGGTCAAATATTCAGAGAATTTCTCGGTCATGGCCCATACCAGTGCCAACAGCTCCAATTTAAATGAACTATAATTCTCGGGGTTTCTTTCAGAATCTCTCAAAGACCGGCTGCCGTATGCTATGACCCTCTCCTGGCCATCCTGAAGCTGGGAAAGCACTGCTCCAAGACCATACAGGCTTGCATCTGTATATAGCTGGAACGGCAAGTGGTAATCAGCATATGCCAAGATTGGGGCTGTTGTCAGTGCATCCTTCAATGCCTGGAAGGCTTGTTCCTGTTCAGGTCCCCACTTCACGGACCGGTTCTTTGGACCACCGGATGTGCCTCGTAGGAGAGCATTAAGTGGTGCTGCTACCTTGGCGAAATCCTTAATAAACCGTCGATAGTAACCGGCTACTCCAAGGAACGCCCTCACTTCTCGCAGGGTAGTCGGTATCGGCCAATCTTGAACAGCCGCTATCTTGTCTCTTGATGGTCTCACCCCTTCTCCTGATACGCGGTGACCCAAGTAATCAATTTCAGATTGGAACAACCGACATTTACTGGGTTTCAATTTGAGCCCATGTTCCCGCAATCTTCGAAATACTTGCCCCAACTGGTGGAGATGGTCTTCAAAGGTCGCAGAATACACTATAATGTCATCCAAGTAGATGAGAGTGAACTCAAAGTTGAAGTCACCGAGACATTTCTCCATCAACCGCTGAAACGTTCCGGGTGCATTTGTCAACCCGAAGGGCATCCGGTTAAATTCGTATAGTCCCATGGGCAAGATGAATGCCGTCTTCTCCTTGTCTTTTGTGGCCATCGGCACCTGCCAATACCCACTAGCCAGATCTAGTGAGGAGAAGTACCGGGCTCTCCCTAGCGCTGAGAGGGACTCCTCAATCCGTGGCAAGGGGTAGGAATCTCGTACGGTGCAAGCGTTTAACTTCCGATAGTCTACGCAAAATCGGATGGACCCATCTTTTTTTCTTACTAACACCACAGGAGCCGCCCAGGGACTCTGGCTTTCTTGGATGATCCCACCCTGTAGCATCTTAGCTAACAGTTCTTTCACTTCCTGATACAACTGTGGAGGAATTTGTCGGTAGCGCTCTCTAATTGGAGGGGTGTCTCCTGTGGGAATCTCATGGTAGATCCCTGTGGTACATCCAAAATCTTCAGCATACCGTGCAAAGGTGGCTTGGTTCTCCCACAACAGCTCATCTACCTTCTGCACCCATTCCAGAGAACATGAACTTACATCCATCTTCATCTGTTCTCGAATTGCACAGCCATTCCATTCAGAGGTGGGTTCCTCATCTTCTCCCATGGACACAGTTACGGTCCACTCATCCCTTTCAGTCGGCTTCAGCTGCATTGGAGTTACTTTCCTTACTTCCTCCGGAGTCACATAGATGTTAGCCAGCAGCCTCCCTGGGGTCAGGTCCACACTCTGGTCCTGAGTGTTTACACATCGAAGTGGTACTCTTCCATTGCGAACTATTGCCAAGGAACGGGCCACTAGCGGATCAACACCTCCTTCGGCTGCCTGCAGTGGTTCTACCAACACAGCTATGCCCTCTAGTTTCCGACAGGTGCCTACGGGCATGGACACTATTGTCTCCCGACTGGGTGGCAGTGTGACTTTTGTATGCAAAGGAACTGAAATTCGAGCCAGAGGACGCTGTGCATCTGAACTTTTCTGTAAGCCACATGTCCGGATCAGCCGCTGGAAAGCTGTTTGAGTAGGCCGATGGGTGGTGGTTTCTTTCCAATAACCGTGACCTTTCTTTTCAAAGAGGATCTGATCTAATTCTTTTAACACATTCATCCCCAAAATGACAGGGACCTTTACTTCATGTGACTCCTGTACCACCACAATGCCTTTCCTACCTAGATCTTGGCCACATACCCGGACATTCATCCAGGCCACTCCCACGACCGGAACTGGTAACTGGTTAGCTGCGACCACTCGTACGAATGTATGGGGATCATATTTCACATGTTGCCGGAAGTACCGTTCATAACAGTCTCTACTCAAGGTCGTTACTTGGGAACCCGTGTCAATCATCCCGGTAACCGGAATACCCTCCATTTCCACCTGTATGACAGGACTTGCAGCGATCAGGTCATCATCAGGGCATTCTCCCCCACATAGTCTCCTTGTCAGTCTCCCCTACTACACGCCCTTCAGCAGCAGGGGACTTCAGTTTAACGGCGGTCTCTCATAAGTTTGTCGCTGCTCTGGACATCTAGCAGCAACGTGGCCCATCCGTCCACACTCCCAGCAGCGTATCCCCCGTCGTTCTGGCCATCTGTTTGGGCCCCTTCGGTAAGCCCCTTCGATTTCTCCTGAGCACTGCACTAAATGATTTGGACCCCTTCGGTAGGTCCTATCCTCACCCCTCCAGCGGGGTGGTGGGTGATTCTGACTTGCTGGGTGTGGATGGCTCACCCTTTCATCTCCAGTCTTCTGGAAGTCTGCAATTTTCATAGACTGCTCATCACAACGAGTGTGCAAGTGTTCCATTTGTTCTTGCAGTTTCTGCATTACTGTGAGAATTTCTTTAACCGTCCCTTTTTCTACTGTCTCTGAGCCAGAACTAGCCCCCTGTGACAAAGTAACTCCAACTGCGGTCTGCGGCCTCGGGACCATACTATTGGCACGGGAGATGGCCTCTACCTGTACATCATGGAATTTAGCATTAGTCTCTCGTCGTATAAAATCCTGCATAGTCACAGTTAAACTGCCGTCACGTATCCCCAGGACAAACTGGTCACGGAGAGTCCGATCAGGGTTACAGAAGGCTGGCGAGCCCCCTCTTTCCTTCCTTTGAATATCTCGGAGCAGTTCTTGTAGGGCATTTGCATATTGGGGAAGGCTTTCATTCTCCTGTTGTACCCTCTGGAAGAACCGAGCCTGCAGAGACCCCAGCAATGCAGTTTCTCCATAGATGGTTTCTAGAATCTGGACTACTTGCTCAAATGTCTGCCTTTGTTCAAATGGCCTCAGTATCACCGTGGTCTTAGCATCCCCTTGTAATGTCAATATTGCTAGCTCTACTAGTACTTCTGGTGCGGTCTGGTACATTCGCTGTATCATTCGTATCTGTTCCACCCACATACTCACTGACATATTATTGCCATCAAATTTAGCTAACTGACTCATTATAGCCCCTGCTGGCATTCTTCCTCCAGCACCATTCTCCCGAACGGGTGCGTCACCGTCCATTCTGGTAAGCGGATCCTGCCGACTACGCCAATTTGTGAACCGAGAGCAAGGCAGGTGGTTTGGACTCCGCAACCAGAAATGAACGCACACGCGGTAGTTCAAGAAAAAAATATATATTTACTATAAGTTAATAAAGGCTAGTTAAAGGTAAAATGACAGGGCTAAAGACAAGCAAAATATACAATATAGCATGAACAATTTCAAGGCAAATTCTGCAATGGTTTCTAGTTTTACTCTGTCCACTTCTGCAGTATGGACACTGAATGAACAATATACTCAAAACTATCCCTAACTGACCCTGACATCACATTTGGGTGCACCCCCTTTTCCCCAGTGGTCCAGGTGGACCGCTTACAGTCCGTAGAAGCGCGCGGTGGGGCCCAAAGTCGGTCCTTTCTTTTATAGTGAAGCGTCCTCTCCTCACGGTTATCAGGATCTTGGGAGAAATGAAGTCCTCTTTAACAGACAGGGAAACCAACTGAATGCAATGTAATCCAACAGCAGATTCCACTCAGCACACTGACAGTCCTGCCGAATCCATACACTGAGCTGGGATGTAAGCCGGGATTTAGCAGGTGCCGTCCAGTACATCAACAGCACTGCGAGTCTCTATCTGTGGTATCCATATACACAGTCACAATGTCAGTCTCACTGATCAGCCACTGAGCACAGTTCCTTTCACGTGGACTCACTAGTCCTGTTGTCTCTTTACACTGTTTGTCTCTGGACCAAGATACAGCTTAGCTGTACAGAAAAATCTCCACACCAGTTCAATACAACACTTGCTAAGATGGCTGCTGCTCTCTGTCTCGTCACTTCCTGCTTCTCTGCTCACATTCTGTCTGCAGAACAGGCAAGCTGACATAAAAGGGGGGGGGGTCTCACTCCAGCATCATGTCACAATTACAATGGCTGCTGTCTTAAAGGAACAGAATCAGAGAAATACATTCAACATTAACAGTTTATACAGACAAATGAAGCTTAAGACAACATTGGCTGTCTCTTACAGCCTCATCATAGGTCTTGTGAGCCTTTAAGAGGAGAAGAAGAGGGCTATAAGACAACACACATCAGGATCTGTCTCATTGGTTATAGTTAAATCAATCATTGGCAACTTCACCATCTCCTATCCCTGCTGGCTCAGTATCTGCACAGAGCTTGTTCGGACATTTGCAATATGGGCAGTGCACTTTATCTACAGATATTTGATCTACAGCAGAGTTTAACTTGAAATTGATCGTGCTTGTCATGTTTTGCTTAAGAGCTCCACCAACCTTAATCTGGACCTACAGTACCTTCTAGGAACCCTTGTTCAAACAAGATCCTTAGATGCCATTGTTACATCCTTCATAATCATATCTTTAAAAACACCAAACATTACCTCTTTCTTCTCCTGGAGATCAGCTACAATGGTTTTCCCCTCTATTTTGGCCTCAAAGCTGTAGACAGCAGAGTCTTCATCCATGGGAAACACAAAGATCGCCTCCACCGCCTTCTCCTCCTCATTCTTGTACTTTAGACTTGCAGACACATCAGCAACAAAGCCTTTCACCTGGACGTCAACTGAGATCCCCTTGAGAGGAACTGAAAGAGCCAAAGAGAATGTCTGTATGTTTATGTGTAGTCAGTAATGTTCAAGACTCTGTAGTCTAAACCCTATGAACAACCCATCTGAATGGAGGGAGAAACTAATAAGATCTACAGAATGGATAACTCCCTACCAACACACTAATGGTTTAGCTTTTGTGTTATATTTTAATTTGGTTAAAAGAGAGAGATTTAATTTATTATTTTTGTACTACTTTATTATTTTTTATTGTGTCTGAAATCTCTGGAAAGCCATGCTATTAGGTTTCTTTTGCTTGGGAGAACTCCGTTTTGGGGTGAGAGAGTTTGTTTTTTCTTTTTTCTACATGCATTTTGATCTATTTAGTTTATGACCACTTGGAAAACCATAGAAGAAAAGTAGGGTGAAACATTATAATTCTTTGTGTAAAACTGCAGCTGAAAAAGGGGACATCTATGGAACTCACAGCCACAAGATGTGGCGATGGGGGATAGCTTGTAAAAGTTCAAGAGGGGACTGAATGACTCTCGAAAGTAAAAACTATCACAGGTTATGGGGACCAGAATATTTTGGATAGAATTTTGATCCAGGGACTTAGTCCAATTATCATATTTGGAGTTGGGAAATATTTTTTTTTCCTCTGATTAGGAAATGGGCATCTACTTCATTGGTTTTTTTCTTCCTCTGGATCAGCTTATTAGGTTTATAGGTTGAACTGGATGAACCTCCCTTATCAACTATGTTATTAAATTGTTCCCTTGCTTCTACACAGGTGGTTCAGTGGGGTGATGTGAGGTTTACATTTACTTGTTGGGTTATCCATCAGATATAGTTCCTGGTGTTGCCCCCACTTGACCCACTTTGGAGCTTCCAGAGGTTGCAGTGTTGTTCAGTGAACCAGAACTCAGGCTCTCAATGCATTCCTATGAGATTTTCAGTCTGTGTTCCATAGGAATGTACTGACAGCCTGGTTTACTGAATAAGATAAAGTCCTCTGGCAACTCAATAGCAGGTCACGTGGGGCAACACCAGGAACTATATCTGCTAAATAACACAACAAGTAAGTTTAATCCTTATACCACCCTATTGAACCACCCATGTAGAAACAAGGAGGGCAATAAAAGTGTTGGACTGCTTCTTTAAGTCTTTGCAAAGTTTTTTTTAATGGTGTCATAATTCCATTTATATAAGGCAGAAAACTGTGGACCAAGATTAATTCCCCAGTAGTAGTAACTCAGTAGCACAAGGTTTTGCACTGAAGAAGGACTGTTGTAAAACATAATTTCTGATATATTATAAATTATGTGACATTAAAATGAATGTACTATCTAATGTAATCTAATCTAAGCAGTCTACATTCTTTATATTGCCCCCATCATTTCCACATTGGTGTTGGGGTAGTGTAAGGGTTAAACTTACTAGGTATATAATTCCACAGGGCTGAAGCTAATAAGAATAGCTGGGGCTTCAAGACTAGGGCAAGAAGGGCAGATGAGCATGGACATTCTTGTCTTGTGCCCTGCTGAATACTGAATTGGTCATTTGTAGAGGAGGGTAAATTACTTACCATTTAAAGGAATTCTTCACAAGGAATAGCCGGGACTGTATGACTGAGCGAACAAATGAGATGTGAGGTCAGGCAAAAACAGTAAAAAAACTTCTCACCTGGCTTTTTGGACCCAAGAATGATGAGACCACAACATGGAGGTGACGGCATCTTTGCTGTTGTTCTGTTAGAAGGTAACACACTACAATCATCAGGATGTTTAAGATACTAGGATCATCAGGATGTCGCTATATCTGTGGTTTATCAGTACTCAGTATTGTATCTCTGACTTCTCTGATATTCACAGACGAAAGTTTTAGTCTTGTACTCAGTGACTCATCCTATGTGCAGCACAACCAAGATAGTAACACAACTCTACAATTATATACAATAGATACCGCACTAGCGCCAAAAATAGAATTTAGAAGACTTAAAAGGGGTTGTCCAGGATAAACTTTTTATATATATATATACGTAGAAAGGCAGGTCCTTTTCTGCCGCTACTATTGGTTAGATTTCCACGCATGCGCACTTTGAAGTTTCCTATCGAGGGAAGGGATATCCCGACCAGCTGTTATTTGGAGGTAGGTTCTGATTAGCTGTACTGGAACAAGTGGGTGTGGTATGACCTATTTAACATCGTTACTACCGCCGCCCCGTACGGCCATACACTAGTGCCGATGGAGAAGCGGGGAGGTGTGCTGGGAAAGGCGCTAATCCTGTTAAACGATACTATAACATACTTACCCTAGCGCTATACTCTGAGACACAAGCCTCTGATGACTATGTTGGTACTTGTGCGGTACCAGGGGCGTAACTACCGGGGTAGCAGCAGTAGCGGCTGCCACAGGGCTCGGCACATTTGGGGCCCCTCTGGGCCCCCAATTTTTTTTTTAATAGGCCGTTATCTGCTGGAGTAACCCCAGCAAGTAACGGCCCTATTTACTTACCAATCGCCACTCCTGCTCATGGCCGCCTGCGCTTCCCATTCTGCAGAGATGGAGGTGGCAGGTGGCTGTGAGCAGGAGTGGGGATCTTTAAGTAAGGCTGTAAGCCGCGAACCCCACGTATATTTACTTGCTCATGTCAGTCCTCCCCCTACTTGTTGGAATGTTGTGCTTAAGTTGGGTTTACACTGCTGGACTATATGTTTCAGTGGTTTTATGTGTGTATCATGGGAGATGGCTTGCTATAGCCAGGCAGTTTTATTATCCCTGGCCAGATGGCCATGGGGGAGAGAAGGCCAGTGACCTTAAACTCACCCACAGACACACATCCCTCCCAGCACCTAGGAAGATACCCATCTCTCTGAGGGTTCTGCAAAGGAGAGAGAAGGGGGCTGCCTGGGGGAGGAGATGTGGGTGGGGCACTAGCCATATTCTAGGTGGAGACCTGAATTCTGGGGGTGTTCAGCAAAGAGCCAGCACCGACTTCTTATCTTGGAGAAGATGAGAGGGCATTTCATGCTGTGGAATGCAGCATGGGCCTAGCATTGAGGTCTGAAGCCTTTGCCTTTGTTCTGGACAACATGTAGAAGACTTGTTTTCTGTAACTCACTTAAGGATGCGCCCTAGGCCCAAAAACCTGTTGCGGCCTAGAGAAACTAACTACGAGCCTGTGCCGGTATTTTTTCTATCTTTTATTTCCCAGTTTATTTTCTGTACCGTAACTTTACTTTTTACTGTATCTTGCTTGGTAATTGATATATATTCCTGTATATGTTAATGCTTAGTACGGACCCACTTAGGTTAATAAATATATAAAATTTGAAAAGCTCAGCTTTCGTATTATCCTATGACCCGGTCCGCTCACGGTGTGTGAGTGTGAGGTTAAGAAAGAAGGTTGGTCGCAGGTGTGCCAGGAGCGTGGCAAGGCGAGATCCTTCACAGGGGTCTTTTCAGACCCCCGATTATAATGAATGGAGGGCCAGGGGAGGTGAGGGAACATAAAAAACACTGTAAATTACCTCTCCTATGCTCCACAGGCTTTGAGCCTCTTTGGTGACGTCACATGGGCCGGGCCTGCGTCATTATGCATCGCGACGCCGGCCCGGCTCACGCGAGATCTGGTCCAACATTGAAGATGGCCGAAGTAGCAGGGAGTGCGAGAGCCAGGAAGAGGGAAGTAATATCGTTTTTTTTCTGTTTGTATCCTCCCCTGGGTCTCCGATCATTATAGTCTGGGGTCTGAAAAGACCCCAGAGTATAATAATTATAATAATTGTTCATGGGTGGTCCACAATGGGGCATAATACTGTGTGCAGGGTCCATTATTGGGCATAATACTGTGTGCAGGGGCCACTATGGGGCATAATACTGTGTGCAGGGGCCACTATGGGGCATAATAGTGTGCGCAGGAATGCAGTTTGTCCGAGGGTGGGGTTAGTTGGGGGCGGTGGTTCGGGGGGGTCAAATGTTCGCCTTCAGGCCCAGCCATTCCTAGTTACGCCACTGTTCGGTACCGACATTAGAAACGCGTTAGATGTGTCAAAATGCCAATGTGGGGACGGTAATTTGACTGTCCTCCTTTGGGGTGAGCTGCTCTAATTGTGAGAGCTAATATTAGCCACGCAGTCTGGTATTTCTAGGCAGTACATGCTAGATCTGCGAAAAGTGGGTGGACTGGTGGCTTGTTAGCTGCAGCACCTCTGATCTACAGTACAGACCAAAAGTTTGGACACACCTTCTCATTCCAAGAGTTTTCTGTATTTTCATGACTATAAAAATTGTAGATTCACACTGAAGGCATCAAAACTATGAATTAACACATGTGGAATTATATACTTAACAAAAAAGTGTGAAACAACTGAAAATATGTCTTATATTCTAGGTTCTTCAAAGTAGCCACCTTTTGCTTTGATTACTACTTTGCACACTCTTGGCATTCTCTTGATGAGCTTCAAGAGGTAGTCACCTGAAATGGTTTTCACTTCACAGGTGTGCCCTGTCAGGTTCAATAAGTGGGATTTCTTGCCTTATAAATGGGGTTGGGACCATCAGTTGTGTTGTTCAGAAGTCAGGTGGATACACAGCTGATAGTCCTACTGAATGGAGTGTTAGAATTTGTATTATGGCAAGAAAAAAAGCAGCTAAGTAAAGAAAAACGAGTGGGTCTTTAAAGATGGTGGCGACTCTGCGCAGAGTCCCAGGCATAGCTATCAGGTCTCCACTGAAATGCGGAGTCACGGACTCCCCAAACAGAAACCCGAATACAGGTGTGAACCTAGCATAAGAAGAGCTTAAACTTTTTAACCAATAATTGAATAAAGATTTCATATTTTAAGTGTTTAGTCTGGCGGAATTTATTATTATTAGATTTCTAGACACACATTTTTGGTTATCACTTGGTTGCAAGTTCAATTTGAAATATTAGTTCAGCCATAAACTAGACAGATATATTGAAGGTAATTGATATTATTATATTACCTGGAACGACTTCTGTTTTCAATGGTTTTTGTCTGGTGGCAACATTGATGTATATTCATTTCTCTACATGAATAAGAACTATTGTGTTTTGTGTATAGTGTATTCTCTCTGGTATAACTTGGAGCACGGGTGTTCACATGGTAGAATTTCACAACGGAATTGAAGGATTCTCCTTCAAAATCAGTTCCAAATTCCAATTGAAACCAGCCTCCATTGATTTTAATGGGGGGCAGATACTGATTTTTTTCCCCCTAGCAGAAAAAATAAGTGTCATGCACAATATTCAGGTAGATTCCACCTGATAACTACCATTGAAGTAGATGGAAGGCGGAAAATTCCACCTAGGTGTGAATTTTGATGCAGAATTTGATGGGGAATTTGGTCAAGTAGAAAAATTCAGCTTCAAATTCCTGAAGGAATAGTAGGGGTCTGATTGGCAAAAACCGTGCTCCAGGGTGCTGAAAGCCCGCCCCCAGTGCACCAACTGCCTCATTTGCATAAGACTACAATCTTGTCTTTCTACAAATCTACAAATGTAAGAAAGCTATGATGAGTATCACTGTAATGTGGTAGTAGCAGTGGAATCTGATGGGGGAGGTGATAGACTCTCTGTAATGAATAAATCCACATGATGTTTTATGGTTAGAATGACTCATGATCACATATGGTACCATTGTATGCACCGCAAAGAGGCATCCGGTGCCAGCAATCCTGCACAATATTCTGGCTCCTTATGTGTTTTATGACTCTTTTGCATCAGGATAACAAACTTTATGAGTCATAGTCAAAAACTGAATGGTTAAAAGGAAGTTCATGTTCTTTTTTTTAACCCTGTTAAGACTTAAAATATGAAAGTTTGCATTCTCACCTCTCCATTCAGCTGGGGATCCACTGGAGAGTCTATGGGCCCCTGGTCTGTGTTGACATTGCTCAGCCACTGGTTGGATGTATTGCTCACATGTGGGTCAGGAACACTGTGGACGCAAACAAAGACCCAGCTGAACGGAGAGGCAAGTATACAGTGTTTTGTTATTTTAAGCCTTTGAAAAGGGTAAAAAAAAATAAGAGGGACGCCTGTGATGATTTTGCTTAAATATGGCTATAACTCAGAGATGTATTTTGATCTCTGGGTATAGTATCTCCCTTCTTACCTGCATTTGTTCAAAATGTGCGCAGCTATAAGCCTAGGTGTATATTGGCAGTAGTAGCAACATTGTAACAATGGGGCTTTGTATCCATCCCAGCAGGGCTCCATTGGATTCATATACAGTCCTGAGTGATCAAAGAAACATGCATTACACTGGTAGATCAGATATGACTGATAACATTGTATCATTCCACTTGGTCTCAGCTCAATACAAAGAATCTGGACTTGAGTGCATTATTCAATCAGACTTGCTGCCGCCGGTGACCTCATTCTGGGAGGTGGCATAAAGGGTACAAAAGATGAGGTAAGAGGCAATGGGAGGAGATTGTGCTGAGATTACCAGAGTTTACTGAGAGACTGTGATGAGAGCATGCAGGCTGGAATATACTGTGATGCCACATGCTAGGAGTTAATGCCACATGCCAAGAAGCCTCCACTGGGTGATTCACACATGTCAGAGCATGTGTGAGTGTTGGATTATAGAGCCACATCCAGGAGATGTGTGGTAAAGTAACTATTTCACTTTTATGCCCTTTTTATTTCATTGCACTGTATCTTGTAACTAGTAACTGTTAATGCTTGCATATATCTACATATCTGTTCTGAACTGCATGTGTTAGATGTTAATACCGACCCATTTAGGGGTTAATAAATATATAAAATTTAGAAAGCTTGTCTTGTATTTATCCTGTGGACCCGGCACTCACTGGCGGTGAGTGTGGTTTTTATATGAAAGAAGACTCAGGTGTGAGCCAAAACGGTGTTGGCGCACTGAGGATCTTTCACAACGCCCCTTTAACTGCTTGTAATGTGCTGTGTATTTAATGCAGGCCTGTATGACACATAATCCATGCTGGGCCAGTGAAAATAAGGTGAATGCAGAGGGGTAACGGGTAGTTAAAAACAGCCACCACGGCTACCCTAGTAAGTACAACATAGAGTACTTTATTCATCCCTTAAAGGGGTATTCCCATGAACATAATTATATCTATATTTGTAGATAATTAAAAGTTAAACATTTTTGCAAATATAAATAGTTAAAAATTCTGCAGAATTTTAAAGATTTTCTCTAACTATCTTAGTGGTGACGTCTATTGTCTTGATTGGTTGCCAATGGATACGACCACAAGTGCAGAAACTTTCTATGGTCTGGGAGTTGTCAGCCATGATTTTCTTATTGTAGCGGGGTTACTTATTTGCAAAAATGTTTAACTTCTAATTATCTACGAATTTAAAAATGGTTATGTTCCTGGGAATACCACTTTAAAAGGAACCTGTCGGGTGGTAAACCAGTGCTGTGCTCGGTATACTGTACAATGAAGAGGCCTCTGCTCGCTGCATCTAGACTTTACAAAGGCATTTGATATTGTATCATGTAACAACTGTAAATAAAGCTATTCAATTAACCCTCAGGATATTACAGATAGTACCGGTAAGATTAACCATTAAACCACCCTGTATAAAATATGTACTGTCATATGTATGGAAAGTTGTAACACTGAGTATAACCGGACAGAAACAAAGAGGAAGAGTACATTTGTTCACTTGGACATCAGCACCAATATACTTAGAAATCTCCCTTGCTCTCTATGTGATCTGTTGGAATTCAGCATCTGGACCCTGCACTGATCAGCTGTTACAGCAGTGCCGGAAGCTGCTACTGGATGGAGAGAACGTGGCGCACCGCTGACTCCTATAGGAACAATGCAGCACATTCTCCCCATCCACTAGCAGCTTCCGGTACCCAGAGACTGCTGTAACAGCTGATCTGAGTGGGGTCCAGGTGTTGGACCCCAATAGATCACATAGGGATGGCCGATCCTGTGGACTAGAGATCAGGGCTAGCTAATGAATGCTAGCTGAGTTCCTCGCATGGGGCAGGCTCACAATACTACACACTACTCTTTCTGTAGGAACCTCAGGGGTCGGAAGCCGAGACCCTTCACTTGATCACAAAGCTGGCCGCTTCTACACTACAGTAGTGAGGAGCACTGATCTTAAAGTGTAAGTCCCATTTTATTTATTCATTTTTCTTGCTATTGTGTCGGGGAGCATTTGTAATATACTTAATTAACCTATCTAACTCCCTGACACAATAGCATAAAAGCATTCCATTGTGGACGGGAGATTTTGCTTCCTTTTCTTCAGAAGGTCACTCTATTTTCAGGAGCCTCCAGGACATTCTGGAAGACTTGGCAAAGATGCCTTTACGTGAACAGAAAAATTCTGATTTTTTTTAAATGTATTTATTTTTCTTGTATGCCGATATCTGATCACTTGAGATTACAGGCCTGGAGGTACAGTGCCTTGCGAAAGTATTCAGCCCTCTTGAACTTTTCAACCTTTTGCCACATTTCAGGCTTCAAACATAAGGATATAAAATTTTAATTTTTTGGTGAAGAATCAACAACAAGTGGGACACAATTGTGAAGTGGAATGAAATTTATTGGATATTTTAAACTTTTGTAAAAAATTAAAAACTGAAAAGTGGGGCGTGGAATATTACTCGGCCCCTTTACTTTCAGTGCAGCAAACTCACTCCAGAAGTTCAGTGAGGATCTCTGAATGATCCAATGTTGTCCTAAATGACTGATGATGATAAATATAATCCACCTGTGTGTAATCAAGTCTCCGTATAAATGCACCTGCTCTGTGATAGTCTCAGGGTTCTGTTTAAAGCGCAGAGAGCATCATGAAGATCAAGGAACACACCAGGCAGGTCCGTGATACTGTTGTGGAGAAGTTTAAAGCCGGATTTGGATACAAAAAGATTTCACAAACTTTAAACATCCCAAGGAGCACTGTGCAAGCGATCATATTGAAATGGAAGGAGTATCAGACCACTGCAAATCTACCAAGACCCGGCTGTCCCTCTAAACTTTCATCTCAAACAAGGAGAAGACTGATCAGAGATGCAGCCAAGAGGCCCATGATCACTCTGGATGAACTGCAGAGATCTACAGCTGAGGTGGGAGAGTCTGTCCATAGGACAACAATCAGTCGTACACTGTACAAATCTGGCCTTTATGGAAGAGTGGCAAGAAGAAAGCCATTTCTCAAAGATATCCATAAAAAGTCTCATTTAAAGTTTGCCACAAGCCACCTGGGAGACACACCAAACATGTGGAAGAAGGTGCTCTGGTCAGATGAAACCAAAATCCAACTTTTTGGCCACAACTTTTTGGCCAAACGATATGTTTGGTGTAAAAGCAACACAGCTCATCACCCTGAACACACCATCCCCACTGTCACACATGGTGGTGGCAGCATCATGGTTTGGGCCTGCTTTTCTTCAGCAGGGACAGGGAAGATGGTTAAAATTGATGGGAAGATGGATGGAGCTAAATACAGGACCATTCTGGAAGAAAACCTGTTGGAGTCTGCAAAAGACCTGAGACTGGGACGGAGATTTATCTTCCAACAAGACAATGATCCCAAACATAAAGCAAAATCTACAATGGAATGGTTCACAAATAAACGTATCCAGGTGTTAGAATGGCCAAGTCAAAGTCCAGACCTGAATCCAATCGAGAATCTGTGGAAAGAGCTGAAAACTGCTGTTCACAAACGCTCTCCATCCAACCTCACTGAGCTCCAGCTGTTTTCCAAGGAAGAATGGGCAAGAATTTCAGTCTCTCGATGTGCAAAACTGATAGAGACATACCCCAAGCGACTTGCAGCTGTAATCGCAGCAAAAGGTGGCGCTACAAAGTATTAACTTAAGGGGGCCGAATAATATTGCATGCCCTACTTTTCAGTTTTTTATTTTTTACAAAAGTTTAAAATAACCAATAAATTTCGTTTCACTTCACAATTGTGTCCCATTTGTTGTTGATTCTTCACCAAAAAATTAAAATTTTATATCTTTATGTTTGAAGCCTGAAATGTGGCAAAAGGTTGAAAAGTTCAAGAGAGCGAATACTTTCGCAAGGCACTGTATTCTGAAGTTGCACTACTGAGAGATTCTGATGTCCAGTGTTATCAAAACCTTATTTGGGTTCAGACTGCCGAATACATTCATTTGCCCACATAGTTACACACATAGCTGGCACTATACAGGCCTGGCAGGATGTAGATAATACATGCAGGGTATATGAAACGAGTGACATGTCAGAGCTGGGACACTTTGGCAAGGTGCACGCCTCCTCATGAATCAGGTGCATCCTCTGGTGGGGCCGGGCGCCAGCACTGAAATCTACACCAGCTCATCTTTGGTGTAGATTTTAGGCATCATTTACACCAATAAATGGATGTAAATGACCATAAATCTGGTGGGGCTGCCGGCCCATGTTTCCTTTCAGGAAAGCAGCAAGGGCAGCATAAAAGAAGTCATAATTTTTTGCACAAAAACCCAACTTGTGCAAAAAAAAAAAAAAAAAAAAAAAAAAAAAAAAAAATTGCAATTTTTTCATGCCTTGCACACCAGAAAACTAATGTATAAGGCATCAGAAATATGCCGCTATGACAAGTGTGCTTCTTCCTGGACACCACACCTGACCTGTAGTTCTTATAGTATATGGATCACTAAAAATGTAAACCCTCAGGCAAACACTTTTCTCGTCTACACCCATCAGCTCCTCACAAGGAAATAGTGGAAATAATGACAGATCCTAACACGTGAACTGGGCTCCTGAAAAATAAGATAAAGCCAGGAAAGGAGTCCGTCACGCATTCACAGGGTCCTGGTCTCTGCTCCAGTCTCCGGTTCTGGTGCTCCAGTGATGTCATCAGAAGCCCCTCATGTGAACACTGAGGGCACTGATGCTATTTTGTAGACTACATTTACCGTACCTCTGTATACATATACCATATTACATACTAGGTGAGTTGTACCTCTGTGTAGATACTATTATGTGTAGCGCATGTACCGCACCTCCATATACATATACTATACAGTTCCATTCACATTACCTCAGTCAGTGCGTCTGCTTCTCCAGTGCTCAGCTCTAGATTTGTTTCTGTTACTTCCTGAACGCCTGTATATAAGAGACGGCTGCCTGTGTCATAATATGGGAGGGTTGGTGGCAGACTCCCAATATCTGACAGAGAGAGGACGAGCAACTGTGCAGAGAGAGGGTGAACCGAACACATGAACCTGAAAAACACCACAGTGATACGGTATATACAGGGACTCACCCCTGGAAGGCAATGCTTTGTGGAGCCAACTTTTGCTGCAATTCCAGATGCAAGTCTATATAAGCAAAGATTATGATGTTAATCTGTTTTCCCTTAGTCCCAACAGCAGCACAATAGTGGAGTAGTTCTGCCCCTGTGTGCTGGTAGGACAGAATGGAATTTTTACAACATAAATGCTTAAATATTTAACTCCTCTTCCTCCTCAAGAACAGAATTTACGACCAAAGGAAGTGGCCTCTGAACCCTTATATTGAATCTATAATGGATTATAAAGATTTGATGCAAGCTCCAAGAAGCCGCAGAACAAATTTGCTCCAGAGGAACAGAGGTTTTTTTTCAGCCCAAGTGGTAGAAACAGCTCTGGTGGAATGAGCCGTAACAAATTCAGGGGGCATCAAACCCTGGGATGTGAAAAACAAATTTATGGTTTTCTTAATTCATCGAGATAGAGACAGCGTAGAAGTTTTAAGCCCCTTGTTTTTACCAGCAAAGGAAAGAAATAGGTTCCCTGGCGGTCTAAAAGATAGAGATCTTCCAATATAAATCATTCGACATCTAAGGAGTGAAGCTTAATCTCTTCTGGAGTAACTGGATCTGGAAAGATTACAGGCAGAGATATTACCTGGTTCAAGTTGGTATATGAAGGTACTTTGGGACTCTATCCTAATGGAAAGAGACATAAGGAATTGGATGAGTAATAGGCGGTTTTAGCCTGGATGCACCCCTGAGGAATCTCTTTACCAGTGGCTCTTGAGATAGCTGCTTCCCCAAGTAGGCTGACAAGGCCGCCACTTGAACCTTCAAGGTAGAAGGACTAAGGTCTTTGTCCAGACCGTCTTGCAGGAACTCCAAAATATCTGGAATAGAAGGATTGAAACTCTCAATCCCTTTCCTTGAATCCCAGGAGATAAAGATGGACTCTGCTCTGGAAAGAGAGAGAGTATTTAGGATGGCTCCAGAAAGTCCTGTAGATCGTAGTAGGGACTGGTCAACACCCACAGCTATCCTTAACAGACCACAGCTATCCTTAAATAATTCCTGTGAGCAGGAAGAATAGGGACGTGAAGGTAAGCATCCTTCAGATCCAGAGTGGCCATATAATCACCTTGTTGGAGGATTGAAATAACAGATCTCACCGTCGCCATTCGGAATCTTCTCCTTGTGATAGCTCTGTTGAGATTTTGCAGGTCTATTACAATCCTCCAGTCTCCTGAAGGCTTTGGTACCAGGAATACTGGAGAATAAATTCCAGACCCTTGATGAAGGAGGCCCCACTACATCAAGACACGCTTCTTTATGTAATCCATTACCGAGGCCTCTAGAGTCTATTGGCAAACAAGGAAGGCAAGTGGGCTGAATAAATCTGTCCCAGGGAGGCATAGAGAACTCTACGATGTAACTGGACCAAATTCTCTCTAGGACCCAAAGATCTATGATGTTTCTTTCCCAGGATTCAAGAACACACAGAGGGCCAGCCACCCACTGGAATGTCATCTCTGGGAGGGGGCCGAAGATGATTGTCAGAATTCAGGTTTTCTGACTTTTTTGTCATCTCTGGGGTAATGACACTTAGGATTACCTCTCTGGAACCTGGAACATCCTCGAAATTGATCTCTTGATTATTGAGGTCTCTGCAGAGATTGCCCTCTACGTCTGCCTCACCCACGAAAGTACTGTGGAAGGGATTTTCCTTTTTTATCTGCCAATCCTTCCATAATCTTGTCCAATTCCTGGCCAAACAGCTTGCCAGGTTCTTAGGGTAACCCACAGACGATAAACTTGGAGGCATTATCCGTCATCCAGGGTTTAAGACACGAAGGCCGGCTGACAGCAGTAGTCAGGGCCATAGCCTTGGCCAACAGCTTCACCTGGTGTAAAGAGGCTTCATTAAGAAAATCGGCTTCCAAAGAGTTATTCTTCAAGGAATCCAGTAAGTCATCCTGAGAGACATCCAAAACAACATCTCTTCTGAGAAAAGAGAGGTCAGAACAATTTTCTTGCTACTTCACTAGTAGCAATGCCAACAGAGCACTGTGCTGAGGAAGCCTTATAAGCCCTTCTTAGGGAGCACTCGGTACGTCTATCTATTGGATCCTGTAAGTTGGATCCATCATCCGAAGGTACTAATTTATGCCTGAACAGCTTGCCAACAGCCATACCTACCTTCAACGGAGGACTCCAATTTCCATATTGATCTTCCGATAATGGGAACAAGGTCTTAAATCTTTTGGACAACACACAGGCTTTTACCATGTGTTTCCACTCGGTGGACATTGCATTCCACAGTATGCCATCCTCTTTGAAGGCCCTGGGCCCCCTAGAGGTGGACATAGAGGCTTCCCAAGGATCAACATCATGGTCGCCTGACCTGATGGGACTTTATCAACGTCTGCATTTCCTCCAGAGGAAAGAGAATTTTACCTGAATCAATATCGGAATCGTCGGATAAACACTTCCGTACCGCCCATAGACTATATACGTCTGGAAAGTGGTTGTCTATTTCTGCAAGGACATACCGGTATATCCAAGCAGAATTCAGCAGCTACACAAAATCGTGCAGCTGCTGAAACGGAGCTCTCGGAGCTCCCAGAGAGCTGTGAGCGCTGAGCGCTCAATGAGCGCTGTATACAGCGCTATAGGCACCGCCATCTTCTGGCTGCCCTCTGACCCGGCAGTCACGTGATCTGCTGGGATCAGCGTGTGTTAGAGTTGCTGGGTCCTACAAGACCCAGATCAGCTCTATAGTAACGTGCAGGAGGCTGTATTCCTCCTGCAACTGGGGCTAAATGTACCAACCCCAGTTACAGGGGAAATCAGCCTCCCCCCACAAAAAAAAGTGATCAGATGTCCCCAAAGGTCTATTATAACCTTATCAGGACACAATGTAAAAAAAATAAAAAAGTGAAAAAAAATAAATAAAATAATACGCCAATAACCTTATTAAAGGTTATAGCCCCACCCCCCAACAACACCATACAAAATAAAAATTACCATAACGGAGAGGAAAAATCTATTTTAGGCTAAAGCCCCATGTTGCGGAAACGCAGCTTTTTTTTTATTGCAGATTTTGTTGCGGTTTTTTGAGCCAAAGCCAGGAGTGGAGTGAGCAAAAGGTAGAAATATAAAAGAGTTTTCTATATATTTCCCAATCCTTTTGTAACCATTCTTGGCTTTGGCTCAAAAAACCTCAACAAAATCTGCAACAAAAAAGCTGCGTTTCCGCAAAGTGGGCCCTTAGCCTTAAAAAGTTTTTTAGTAGCACTTTGTGTTATTAAATAAAAAAAAAAAAAATGAAAAGTGAAAACACATGCAAAAATAAAAACAACATAAAAATAAAGCCCTATGCGTCACCGAAAAAAGACGTTGAATAACCGAAATGACAAAAATGTTACAGCCCTCAAAACAGCTCATACAAAAAACTCAAAAATGTGTCTGGTCTGGAAGGGGAAACCCGAACGGAAACCTATACACAGAGAGAAGCGGTTTAAATAAGGAAACCTGCGGAGAGGAAAGTGCTGCCCTGTACGGAAACCGAACGCAGATGTGAACCGGCCCTTAACTCATCCTAACGTACAATAGAGGCAGATGCCTCACTGCTCCTGTTTTTTTTTTTGTGAGATGAGACAAGGACTCTTAAGTCATTCATAGTGTCCTGCACATTTTCTTTACCCATATGACCACGTCCCCAGTGGCGTAACTAGGAATGGCTGGGCCCCAAGGCGAACATTTGACAGGCCCCCCCCCCCGAACCACTGCCCCCAATTGCCCCCCCCGGACCACCCCCCTTCAACCCCCCCCCCCCAAAAAAAAAACGCATTCCTGCGCACACTATCATGCTCCATAGTGGCCCCTGCACACAGTATCATGTCCCATAGTGACCCCTGCACACAGTATAATGTCCCATAGTGGCGCCTGCACACAGTATCATGCCCCATAGTGGCCCCTGCACACAGTATTATATCCCATAGTGGCCCCTGCACACAGTATTATATCCCATAGTGGCCCCTGCACACACTATTATTCCCCATAGTGGCCCCTGCACTGAGTATTTTGCCCCATAGTGGTCCCTGCACACACTATTATTCCCCATAGTGGCCCCTGCACTGAGTATTTTGCCCCATAGTGGCCCCTGCACACACTACTATTCCCCATAGTGGCCCCTGCACTGAGTATTTTGCCCCATAGTGGCCCCTGCACATACTATTATATGTCCCATTGTGGACCACCCATGAACAATTATTATACTCTGGAGTCTTTTCAGACCCCAGAGAATAATGATCGGAGACCCAGGGGAGGATAGAAACATAAATAAACAATGTTGCTTACCTGATCCTCGCTCCGGTCCACTCCCTGCTGCTTCAGCCGCCTTCAATGTTGGACCAGGCCGGCATCACGTGATGCGGGCAAGGCGTCGCGACGCAAAATGACGTCACCAAAAAGGCCCGAAGCCTGGAGAAGCGCAGGAGAGGTTGTTTTTTATGTTCTCTCACCTCTCCTGGGCCCCTGATCGTTATACTCCGGGGTCTGAAAAGACCCCGGAGTATAATGATAGCAGAGATTGTGGTGTTCGGCCCGCGGCCTCACATACCGATCCCCGCTCCTGCTCACAGCCGCATCCGCAGAATTGGAAGCGCAGGCGGCCGTGAGCGGGACCCCAGGGAACGGTAAGTAAATAGGGCCCGTTACCTTCTGGGTTTACTCCAGCAGGTAACGGCCTATTAAAAAAAAAAAAAAAAAAAAAGCATCGGGGGCCGTAATGTCCCGGGCCCTGTGGCAGCTGCTACCGCTGCTACCCCGGTAGTTATGCCCCTGCACGTCCCTAATAGTAGGTTCCTCGGAGGGTTCCTTAGAGTGGCACTGACAGCACGTGTAATCATCGGGCAAAGTGTTATCGCAGATCTGCAGGACAGGCTTTTTAAAAAAAAATTATATATTACCCCACAACACTTTAGGCTGGGGATAAAAAAAAAAACAAAAAAAACGGAATTAATAGTTACCTTTAAATGACAGCAAATGTCAATAAGAAAAGCAAGTAAAAAGACAATAGAACTGATAAAGACTGCACTATTGTCCGGTTCTCAAAAAAAGAGCCACAAAGAAAGTGCTAGCTCTCTGCCAAGTAACAAAGAGGAAGGGAAAGGGAGAAGCAAGACTTTTATAGGAGATGGGGAGTTGCTCAAAGAGAAGCACTTCTACTTTCTTGCCAGAAGCTCCAATTTTTTTTTTTTTATTTAAATTTTTATTTCAATATTTATTTCCCCATTCATACCTAAAAAGGATGAAACTGGGTCAAAAGAGAGTAATCTTCACCAACTAAAGGTGGAAGTAAATCCAGTGAGGCTACGCCGGCTTCAACCCTCCCTCTTTACCAGTACAGGGAGGGAATGCCGAGGAGCCGGCTATCTGAGACACTGACATCAGAGATGACGTCCCGGAAGGGGCTTAGATACGCAGAGCGTGCGACTGTACTTCCTCATGGAGATGTTGGATCACACCATACTTCCTGGGTTCAAATCCTGACATGGAGTTTCTTTACTTTGGACAGTGTTAACAAAAACTCTGTGGAATAGGATGGTGCTATATAAGCAAGCAAGAAATTGTCCATGTATTCATTGTCACATATCTAGGGATACAGGTTCCATTGGGTGAATAGGACACTATGGACATGCACCAGAAGTTTTGCTAATGCATAAGCCAAATGGACAGTGCAGTGTGAATATAACCAGAAAACTGATCAACTTGAAAGTGAAATGAAACAGATGCAGTTTTTCCCCTTCCTTGCTTCTTCGTGCAGCTGCGCCCATCAGTATCCCGGAGCGCTCTGGCTAATTATAGTGGATTAACACTGGAAGGCCCGTCCATTCCTATAACTGCAGCGGGGCAATCCCTCCATGTCCTCACCATCAGGAATGTGTGTGCAGAGGAAAGGAGGGAAGTCAAATGACTGCCAGTAAATGGAGAGATCACAGCCCCTCCCCTACTTCATCTTTACTTCCTAACTACGGGATCTGACCCATAGACTATGAACAGTTACATGTTTACACCCCCTTCCGTATGCAAAGTCATTTTATGGGAAATGCATCTACTTGATACCCAAAGTACAAGTGGTGGAATTTTTGAAGATACAAGACGGAAGGGTATTTTGTCTGACAGCAGAATTATGTGTCCTTTTTCCTAAGGCCGGCTACAGTCCATGAGATATAGATGAGATGTATTTCATGTACTGAACTCTGAGCCAGGACCCCGACTCCCAGCATTATAGTCGTCTATGATTCTCGGAGTCTCTGCTTCCCCGCGGCTCTACCTTTCCATGCTGTACTCATGTTTTCTGTACAGAGACAGTAGCGCTGCGGAAAAGCAGGGATGGATATATTATATAATGCTGGAGTCCGGGTCCCGGCTCAGTATTCAATCAGGGAAATATGGCTAACATCTGGTCTGTATCTCACGAACTGAACCCGCTGTGTAAAGCCAGCCTAAAGCATATACAGTATATATACAGATAATCGTACACAAGCAGTAAAAGTCTCCACCATATGAAAGAATAGGCGCTCCCTCCGCCCTGTATAGTCGCAGGACTTTTCTATAGTCTGCGCTAAATGACGTCAGTTCAGCTACATATTGACCGAAACTTACAGATGTTTTCTACACAAGGCTGATCCGGGATTTTGAGCCAAATAACATCCCTTCTGCTACATCTTGATAAAAATTTGCAGACGTTTACAGCTCCTATTGAAGGGGAAGTACACAACTAGAGGGGCTCAGGAACTGGGAGGATCACCAGCAGAGGGCATCCAGTGATTAACTCTTTCCTGGAGGACTATAAATTTATATTTATACTGTACATTGCGGAAACTCAGCCTTTTTTGGTGGCAGATTCCAATTTTGCTGCAGTTTTTTGAGCTAAAGCCAAGAATGGCTACAAAAGGAATGGGAAATGTATAGAAAGCTCTTCTACTTCTGCTCAATCCGCTCCTGGCTTTGGCTCAAAAAAAAAAAAAAAAAAAATGCAACAAAAAAACTTTTGCGTTTCTACAATGTGGGGCCTATAGCCTAAAAGGCTTTCTATTGGGATGACCCATATAGTACAGAAGGTAATTCAAGGGGTCAGTGGTGTGGATTTATCCCAAATACATGCCATCCAGAATTCCTTCCACTGGCACATATGACATTCCTATGTGCGGCTCGATACTCTCTGCTGATAAGGTCCAGATGAATGGCCTAGTCAGCAGCAGAAAGAGCTCTGCATAGGCATCCCGTCCTCGCTAGACCGCAACAGAAAATCAAATTTTCTCTTCCTTTTCCACTGTGTGAATGTACCGTAAGGCTAGATGCAGGTGATGCGGATTACACACAGATTTGCATGCAGAAAATCGACATAGTTATACAGAAGCATTTAAATCAATGAGATTTTTTTTTTAATCTTACGTATACAATGAAGATTTTTCAGTGCAGAAATTAACATATTCCGCACATCTGCAACATGATGATTTTCGTGTGGAGTTCATATATTTCAATGAAGAGGTAAAATTAGCAACAAAAAGATAAAATCTGCATGGGGATTCAGGAATCTGAAGCAGATTTTTTTTTTTTTTTTTTTTTTTTTTTTTTTTTGCTTGACAATAACAGACGTGGATATTGATGCGGAATTGGGGCCAAATTTCAAATTCCACGAGTGGCTTTTGACAAATTCTGTTTTATATATATATATTCCTCAGCCAGGCAAGGTAGCGGAAATCCAGGAAGATATGTGTTGCCTTAGCAGAACATAGTCTGCTAGGGATTTTCTTTAGGTTACATGGGCTGGATTTTCTGGACCGGAGGACAGGTTGGTGGTGGGAGTCTTCCAGTCCACACCTCTGGCCCATTACTGGGTTTATCCCTACTCTCCGATGCTCTCGGCTGAGGCTTCCTGTCAATGATTTCTGAGGAAGGAAGCCTGGAAAAAGGAGGGCAAGTGGCAGGCAGAGAGAGCACCCCTGGAGTGGATGTTATACACAGTCTGCTTGCTCATACATATTTGGGCCTGGGTTAGTGAGGCATGCTGTTGTATAGCTAGAGCTGGACAGGCTTAGGTTTTGTTTTTGTGGTGGAACTTCTAAATAAAAGCATCATTGGAGTTTGAAAACCGCTGACTGTGTGAACTCCATCATTGCCGACCCCCACTGTGCGAGCTGTTCCCTACAATAGGTGGAGGATGCGGGCAGCTGTTGCTAAGGGCAACGGCATGACAAAACGGTGAAACTGAATATTGTGGACATTAAAAGGGCCAGAAGCATATGTCCTGGCTGAAAGCTGCTACCGCATTGCAAGGCCCATCCAGCACAATGGAGGAGGTAATAAAGCAGCTGATACAGGCTAACTTGAGACATGAGCGGTCCATGGAACAACAACAAAAGTTTCATGCAGAGGCTTTACAAGCCCCGCAACAAGCCCCGCAGCAGTCCAATATGCAGCAACAACAAACCATGGCACAACAACAGGAAACAAATCGCCTGTTAATAGAGCAGATTGCTGCGCTCAGAGACATTGTTGTGGCTCAGCCCCAACGAGTGGTGGTAAGTCCTCCTGTGACTGTTAATGTGAGGAGGGCCATTCTGCGGGTCTTGCAAAAGATAACACCTGATGATGACATCGAGGCCTATCTCACTGTATTTGAGAGAGTGGTGGAGAGAGAGAGACTGCCAATTGCAGAGTGGGCAGAAGTGATTGCGCCCTTTTTGTCAGGTGAACCGCAAAAGGCCTACTATGACCTCAGGGAGCAGGTTGTCCGGGACTATGCTAAGCTAAAAATGGAGATCCTTGCTCGTTGTTCATGTCAGGAGAGTCCACAGTTGCAGCTACACCATGGATAAACCTGCCTGGTCCCAGATGTATGATTTCATTCATCTGGTATGAAAGTGGCTGGAACCAGAGTCCTCTACACCAGCCTAGATCGTAGAAAAGGTGGTGGTGGATCATTATTTCAGGACCCTCCTGGCAGAGCTACAACGATGGGTTGGATATAGAGTTCCCAGGACTGCTGAGCAGTTCGTCAACCTGGTGGAAAGGTTCATAGCGACCGAGGACTATCTCCATGATGTCCCTGCAGCACCAACACCTCCCAGGATGGCAGACCCGTGACATCTGTGGGTAAGAGAATTCCAGATGGAGGTGTGTGGAAAAGTGTGAGAGGGAGCAGGGCTCTGGAGTTTGGGGGAGGACAAAAGACTGATCCTGAACCCCAGGGGCCCTCTGGTCCTAGAAAGGACTCCCTGCTAAGGAGACCAGGGACTCCCCAGTGTTGGAGGTGCCATGAATGGGGACATGTGGCCGCCTATTGCCTCTTGCCCCAGAGCCCATGGTGTGTGACGCTAGTCGGCGACAACCCCTATTTGCGGAACCTGTTTGTGCAGCCATTCCAGGACCAGGGACTGAGCCGCAGATTTGCATGGTGAAGGTAAATGACCGCTCTGTGAAGGCCCTTTTGGACTCTGGTAGCTTGGTGACTTTGGTTCTGGCCAGTCTTGTGGCTAGGGACTGTGTGCCAAACAAACACATAAGAGTGCTATCGTAGCTTACCCCATGGCCCCTGTTAAATTGGTGACTCCATCTGGAGCTGCGACCTATGAAGTCGGGGTCGTAAAAAGGCTCATGTATGAACTGATATTAGGCCGCGATTGTTCTGGGAGTTGTGGAAAAGGGGTAACACTTCTGCTGCCAGTAAAGAAACTCCGGCAGAATCTGTACTTTCCCCTGTAAATAATGGGTCATGTAAGAGGACCAATGGAAACAATGGTACCATTGGGGAGCATAATGGAAAAATGAATTTACCTGAAATGCACGATGACTACCTGGTCAACAGGTGTTAGATCTAGAAATGTCTCAGGGTAACTTTGAGACCAAGCAAGTGAGAGACCTCACTCTGGGTACTGCACAAGCAAATGCAGTAATAAATGGTGTATCATAGGAACCAGAAGCTGACCAGAAATTTCCACATTTTGCCATGAATGGGAATCTCGTGTACTGGGTCACCAAAGTTAACAATGAAATTGTGGAACAGCTTCTGGTGCCAAAACCGTACCGACGCATGGTGCTGGACATCACTCATAACCATGTATTTGGGGGTCATCCAAAGGTTTTTTTGGCCTGAGGTATATGAAGAGTTGAGAAGGTACTGTGAGTCGTGCCCCACATGCCAGATAAGTGCCCCAACACCACACTTCCATAGCCCCTTGGTGCCACTTCCCATCATCGAAGTGCCATTAGAGAGAATTGCAATGGATCTGGTGGGGCCCATTGTCAAGTCTGCTAGGGGACATCAGTACATTTTGGTTGTATTGGACTATGCCACCCGGAGGCAGTACCCTTAAGAAACATGGCATCCAAGAATATTGCTCGAGAGTTGTTTTACATGTTCTCTCGCACAGGGATCCCCAAAGAAATCCTTATTGACCCTTTTTGTCGAAGGTCATGAAAGAACTGTGCAAATTGTTCAAAATCACGTACCTCCGTACATCAGTGTACCACCCTCAAACAGACGGATTAGTGGAGATATTTAACACAACCCTGTAACATATGCTAAAAAAGGTAGTAGAAAGGGATGGCTGGGACTGGGACTGTCTGTTACCCTATTTCATGTTCTCTATCAGAGAGGTACCCCAGGCGTCTACAGGGTTTTCACCCTTTGAGTTAGTTTATGGCCGGCATCCAAGGGGTTTGTTAGATATTGCCAAAGAAACCTGGGAGACCGAGGCCACCCCATATAAAAGTGTTATTGAACACGTGGCCCAGATGCAGGACCGAATAGCGACGCTGATGCCTATGGGACTCGCCAACCCAGTCGAAGGGAGAGTTGGGGAGGGTAGTCAACACTGCAGGTACGTGTCGACTGTCTTTTGCATAACTAAACACCTAATGAAGAAGGGAAAGCTGTTCATGGAAAAACCACCCTAGACATAGACCTCAACAGCCCAATAAATGTGCCTAAATGTTATTATTATTGTTTACTCTATAAGTAATCTTTATCTTTTGTTTCAAAGATATGAGGTTTAAAGAATGTATCTTGAGAATATATTATAATGCATATTAACTGTATATCACAAGGTCTATCCATAATGTTCTTTACTTTTGTACTTTGAAAATTTGAATAAAAATTATTGAAACTAAAAGAGCATCTGCAAAGAGCTCAGGAGGCCCAGAGCAGAATTTATAACGTCTGCGAGGGTGAGGGCCTTTAATCCTGGGGACAGGGTCCTGGTTCTAGTACCCACCGTTGAAAGTAAGTTTCTGGCAAAGTGGCAGGGTCCCTATGAGATTGAAGAAAAGGTGAGTGAGGTGAACTACAAGGTGCATCAAGCCGTGGGAAGATCGAGAGTCTTTGGTAGCCAGCCAGACTGTGAGTAAGGAGAAGATACAGCCAATTCTCCCAGTAGAGATAGGTGAGGCACTATCAGTGCACCAGAAGCAGGAGGTAAGGGAGCTCCTACAGGAAAATAGACGCAAGTTTTCTGACCTACCAGGTCGTACTCCCCTGATAAAACAACATATTAAAAACTGAACCTAACAATAAAGTGAACCTGAAGCCGTACCAGATACCAGAAGCCCGCAGAGAGGCGGTGTCCTCTGAGGTCAAGCGCATGCTTGAATTAGGTGTCATTGAGGAGTCTGTCAGTGAAAGGTCAAGCTCCATTGTACTAATCCCAAAACCCAATGGCACATGGAGGTTCTGTAATGACTTCAGAAGGTTAAATGAGGTGTCAAAATTTGATGCATACCCCATGGCCAGAGTAGATGAACTGATTGAGAGGTTTGGGAGGGCAAGGTATATCAAGACACTTTACCTTACAAAGGGTTATTGGCAGATATTATTATCTGATAAGGCTAAAGAGAAGACTGCATTCTATACTCCAGAAGGCCTGTTCCAGTATGTTGCGATGCCATTTAGGTTACATGGGGCTCCTGCTACATTTCAGAGGCTGATGGATCTGATCTTGATACTACATCGTGATTATGCCGCTGCGGTCATTTTTTCATCTGACTGGAGAAGTCACTTCTGTAAGGTATAGGCAGGGCCAGTTTTAGACAAAGTGGGGCCCTGGGCAAAATTAAAAGTGGGGCCCCAAATGCTGATATGCAAACAACACCATTGTCTTCCAGTAGCAACCCCTATAATAACGCCTCCTTTCTGCCAACAAAAAAGTAATAACAAGCCACACACAATTCAAATGAGCACCTTTGTACCACCGAATAGATTTTTGCACCCAGTCATCAGTTATTATAGCGCCTCCTTATAAATAATAGTCCCTGATTATAAATAATATTACACCTTAATCAGTAGTAGATCCCTTATAAATGATAACTAGTTCCCTGTATCAGTAATATTCCCCCTTATCAGTAACAGACACCCCGTAAAAATAATACTGCTCCCTTATAAATAATAGCCCCCTCATAAATAATAGTTCCTCTTATAAATAATAGTCCCCATTATCACTAATAGCCCCCTTTATTAATAAGCCCACTTAACAATTATACCCCCCTTATAAAAAGTTCCCCTCTTATAAATAATAGCTCCCCCCTTATAATGGATGCCTTATATATAATAGTTCCCCCCTTATAAATAATAGCCCATCTTATAAATAATAGTTCCCCCTTATAATAGCCCCCTCATACTTAAGTTTCCCAATTATATATAGTAACCCACCCTTATATATAATAGTTCTCCCTTATACAGTGTCGGACTGAAGGGCCTTAGGCCCACCAGAGGATCTTGTTCTGGGGCCCCGCCCAACAGCTTCCTGGTAATAGCCGACACCACAGCTCCTTCACTGAAGTCTTACATATGTGCTGACTATCTGGTGTTACTGAGTATGTTTCCAGTATAGACAGCCCTTATAATACTGTGCAGGCCCCAATAACTCCATGGCCAGCTCATGCACAGTACTGTATGGGGAATGACATGGCCATGGGGCACTACACGTATGTGCAAGATTATAGTGAGGGAGCTGTGATGCAGACATAGCACACAGGGCTGCCAGCAGGAATTGTGAGCCGCCCCCCCCCCCCACAGTATAATGCTCCACATGGTATATAATGCTCCACAGTATAAAATGCTCTCCTGAGCCCTCCAGTTTCCCCACATGGTATATAATGCTCCACAGTGACCCCACAAAGTATAAAATTCTCCTCTGAGCCCCCATAGTGGCCCCACATGGTATGTAAGGCTCCACACAGTATAATACTCCACAGTGGCCCACACAGTATACTACCCCTTAGTGGCCCCAGACAGTACAATATGCTCCCCAGCAGCCCCACACAATATAATATGCTCCATACAGTATAATATGCACCCCACAGTGCCCCCCAGTATAATGCTCCAGTGGCCTAACACAGTATAACATGCTCCATAATGACCTCCACACAGTATAATATACTCCCCAGAGGGGTTCCCCCAGTATAATGCTCCACAGTGGTCCCCCACAGTATAATATGTTCTCCACAGTCCCCCCCCAGTATAATGCTCTACAATGGCCCCACAGAGTATCATATGCTCCCGAAAAGCCCAACACAATATAATACACTCCACAGTGGCCCCACACAGTATAACAGGCTCCCCACACTGTCCCTTCCCCCAGTATAAAGCTCCACAGTGGCCCATAGTATAATATGCTCCCCAGAGGGCCCCCGCTAGTATAATGCTCCACAGTGCCCCCTCCAGTATTTTGCTCCACAGTGGCCCCACGCAATATATTATGCTCCCTAGAGCGTCCCTCCAGTATAATGTTCCACAGTAGGCTCCCTAGTATACTGCTCATTAGTCCCTCCCAAATAGTGCCCCACAGTGGCGCCACACATTATAATATGCTCTGCTGATGGCCCCCCCAGAATAATGCTCCACAGTGACCCCACTCAGTATAACATGCTCCAGAAATGGCCTCCACACAGTATAATATACTGCACAGAGAGGTTTCCCCAGTTAATACTCCCAGCGGCCCAAAACAGAACTGCTCTCCAGAGCCCTCCCCCAGTATAATGCTCCACAGTGGCCCCGCACAGTATAATATATTGGGGGGCCCCTCTGGAGAGCATATTATACTGTGTGGGGAAACCGTGGAGCATTATACTGGGGGGGCTCTGGAGAGCATATTATACTGTGTGGGGCCACTGTGGAGCATTACACTGGGGAGGGGGCCCTCTGGAGAACATGTTATATTCTGTGGGGCCTCTATGGAGTATTATAAAGTGGGGGGGCTCTGGAGAGCATGTTATATTCTGTGGGACCACTTTGGAGCATTATACTGGGGGTCCCCTCTGGAGGGCATATTATACTGTGTGGGGCCACTGTGGAGCATTATACTGGGGGGCCTCTCTGGAGAGCATAATGCTCCAAAGTGGCCCCACATAATATAACATTATCTCCAGAGCTCCCCCCCCCCCCACATTATAATTTTCCACAGAGGCCCCACAGAATATAACATGCTATCCAGAGGGCCCCTTCCCCAGTATAATGCTCCACAGTGGCCCCACACAGTATAATATGCTATCCAGAGGGGACTCCCAGTATAATGCTCCACAGGGGTCCTACAGTGCTATTATTATATTATATTCTGGGGTCTCTTCAGACCCCAGAGTATAATAATCGAAGGCCCGTGGGCGGTGAGGGAAAATAAAGTTATACTCACCTTACCTTACCTCTCTTGGGCCTCCTTGCGCTGCTCCGCTATCCCCGCCACGCTGGCTTCTTCTCTGCAGCTGACGTCACGCGTTGTGGACGTCACCGCTGAGGCCTGTGATTGGGCCTCAGCGATTACGTGAGGCACGCTGTCAGCACGCCCCACGTGATCACTAAGGCTGAGGCCTGGCCTCAGCGGTGATGTCCGGAACGCCAGAAGATGACGTCGGACGCAAGGACAGATGAGTAAAAATGTTTGTTATTTTTACTCACCTCAGAAAGGGGCCCTGCGGTCCCTTTCTGTTATTGATTTGGCCGGGCCTGACTCCGGGATCCGGAGTCATCAGGTTCCAGATCCCGAGGGCCCCTTCGGGGACGGGGCCCTGGGCAATTGCCCAGTTTGACCCCCCCCTAAAGCCGGCCCTGGGTATAGGCAGTATTAGACTCTATCAGTGATGCGGGCTGAACCATAAACCCTGAGAAATGTGCAGTGGGTCTAGAGGAAGCAAAATACCTGGGCTACATTATTGGTAAAGGGCTGATTAAACCCCAGATCAATAAGATTGAGGCGATACAGAACCGGCCTAGGCCATTAAAAAAAAAAAAAAAAAAAAAAAAAAAAACACAGGTCAAGGCCTTCCTTGGCATAACTGGGTACTACTGTCGATTTGTGCCCAATTTTGCCTCAATTGCAACACCATTGACAGACTTAAAGGGTGGTAAGTCAGTAATGGTGAAATGGACTCTAGAGGCAGAAAAAGCTTTTCAGAGCTTAAAGTCTGCCCTGTGTGAACAACCAGTGCTTGTTTCCCCGGATTTCAGAAAACAGTTACAGGCTTGGGAGAAGTCCTGTCACTGGTGGTAAATGGGGGAAGAACATCCACCGGAGTAGGAAACTGACCCCAGCAGAGAAAAATTATGCCATAGTGGAAAGAGTGTGTCTGGCTATCAAGTGGGCAATGGAGTCCCTGAAATATTATCTGCTGGGTAGAGAGTTTGTCTTAGTAACAGGCCATGCTCCTCTAACCTGGATGAAACAAAATAAGGAGAGAAATGCAAGAATGTCCAGATGGTTTTCTCTCCTTACAAAATTTCTGTTTTAAAATGGAGCATAGACCGGGGAAATTACAGGGAACTGCGGATGCATTGTCCAGGGTGTACTGTATGTTCAGTAAAAGTGCCCCGACCTCTGGTCTGGAGAAGAAGGGGAGCAATATGTGGTAACGTTCTGGATGGGGTGTATATCTCGCCTGGTTTCCTCAGCCAGGCAAGGTAGCGAAAATCTAGGAAGATATGTGTTGCCTTAGCAGAACGAAGTCTGCTAGGGATTTTCTTTAAATTACATGGGCTGGATTTTTTGGACCGGAGGACAGGTTGGCAGTGGGAGTCTTCTAGTCCACGCCTCTGGCCCATTACTGGGTTTTCCCTACTCCCAGGTGCTCTCAGCTGAGGCTTCGTGTCAATGATTTCTGAGGAAGGAAGCCTGGCAAAAGGAGGGCTGACAAGTGGCAGGCTGGGAGAGAGAGCACCCCTGGTGTGGATGTTATACTCAAGGAGTAGGCAACCGTTTGTTCGGCGTGCTGATTTTAATTTAAAAAAATCAAAGATGAGGTACTCAGAGTCCCGGTCAATAATTGTAAGTCTGACGACCCCTAAACTAAAGTCATATACCACAAACCATAACACAGAAGTGCTGCCACCACATGCTTTAGGACACATGTGCTTACTGCTATTTCCTGACAGTCCATGTGCAGTCCCCAATTACTGATAAATGTACAGTATGTGTCCAGGAGCACCGTATGGCGGCATCCTTATGGTGAAAACACACTAGGTTTCTGGATGCAGCTATATTCTTAGGCCATGGAACTTTTACTTCAATGTAAAACTGGTGCATTTTTGCACAAAAACAAAAAAGCCAGAGTTTTCTGTGCAAAAACACATCCTTAATACAGAAAACACACAGTTATACAGAATAATGTCCCATAGCAGTCTCCTGTACACAGTATTATGTCCCATACCGGCCCCTGCACACCGTATTATGTCCTATAGCGGAGCCTGCACACGGTATTATATCCCATAGTGGCCCCTGTACACGGTATAATATCCTAACTTTTATAATATTCCAATTTGTGCCACGCACTAGCTATTATAGTGTGGGGTCTCTTCAGACCACAGAGTATAATAAGTGGAGAGCGAAGAGAGGCAACAAACAAAAAAAAACAAAACAATGTACTCACCATTCCACGCTCCGCAGCCGCTGTGTTCTCTTCGGGCGCTTCTAGCCGTAGTCAGCTAACACTCATTGGGTCTCACGGGTCACATTGCGTCGCTTCATTATGCGTAATGACGTCAGATGCAGACGTGACACCTGAGGCCCTGTCAGCAGTCTCTTACGTCAGGCAGATATGCCCGAAGAGCACAGAGCGGCTGGGGAGCATGGAAAGGTAACATTGTTGTTTGTTTTGTTTTTTTTTTATGTTTGATCACCTCCCCGGGGGCTCCGCTTATTATACTCTGTGGTCTGAAGAGACCCCACAGTATAATAGCAGTTTTGTTTCGGCCGTGTTTGGTCCGATCGAAACTGCTGGGTGAGGACTCGGGCTACTGTACCAGAGAAATAATCCTCGCGTGCCACTCTTGGCACGTGTGCCGAGGGTTGCCGACCCGTTATATACAATATGCTTGCTGATACATATTTGGCCCTGCACTAGGTTAGTGAGGCATGCTGCTGTATAGCTAGAGCCGGACAGGCTTAGGTTTTGTTTGCACAGTGTTTTGTTTTTGTACTGGAACTTCTAAATAAAAGCACTGTTTTTTTGGAGTTTGAAAACCACTGACTGTGAACTCCATCATTGCCGACCCCCACCGTGTGAGCTGTTCCCTACTAAATATAATAAATTTAGTCAGCCACCAATTGTGCAAGTTCTCCCACTTAAAAAGATGAGGCCGGCCTGTAATTGTCATCATAGGTAGACCTCAACTATGAGAGACAAAATGAGAAAACAAATCCAGAAAATTACATTGTCTGATTTTTTAAGAATTTATTTGCAAATTATGGTGGAAAATAAGTATTTGGTCAATAACAAAAGTTCATCTCAATACTTTGTTATATATCCTTTGTTGGCAGTGACAGAGGTCAAACGTTTTCTGTAAGTCCTCACAAGGTTGGCACACACTGTTGCTGGTATGTTGGCCCATTCCTCCATGCAGAGCTCCTCTAGAGCAGGGATGTTTTGGGGCTGTCGCTGGGCAACACAGACTTTCATCTCCCTCCAAAGGTTTTCTATGGGGTTGAGATCTGGAGACTGGCTAGGCCACTCCAGGACCTTGAAATGCTTCTTACGAAGCCGCTCCTTCGTTGTCCTGGCGGTGTGCTTGGGATCATTGTCATGCTGAAAGACCCAGCCACGTTTCATCTTCAATGCCCTTGCTGATGGAAGGAGGTTTGCACTCAAAATCTCACGATACATGGCCCCATTCATTCTTTCATGTACACGGATCAGTCGTCCTGGTTCCTTTGCAGAGAAACAGCCCCAAAGCATGATGTTGCCCCCCCCCCCCCCATGCTTCACAGTAGGTATGGTGTTCTTTGGATGCAGCTCAGCATTCACTCTCCTCCAAACACGACGAGTTGTTTCTACCAAACAGTTCTACTTTGGTTTCATCTGACCATATGACATTCTCCCAATACTCTTCTGGAACATCCAAATGCTCTCTAGCAAACTTCAGACGGGCCCGGATATGTACTGGCTTAAGCAGGGGGACACGTCTGGCACTGCAGGATCTGAGTCCCTGGCGGCGTAGTGTGTTACTGATGGTAGCCTTTGTTACGTTAGTCCCAGCTTTCTGCAGGTCATTCACTAGGTCCCCCCATGTGGTTCTGGGATTTGCTCACCGATCTTGTGATCATTTTGACCCCACGGGGGGGAGATCCTGCGTTCAGCCCCTGATGGAGGGAGATTATCAGTGGTCTTGTATGTCTTCCATTTTCTAATTATTGCTCCCACAGGTGATTTCTTCACACCAAGCTGCTTGCCTATTGCAGATTCAGTCTTCCCAGCCTGGTGCAGGTCTACAATTTTGTTTCTGGTGTCCTTCCACAGCTCTTTGGTCTTCACCATAGTGGAGTTTGGAGTGTGACTGTTTGAGGTTGTGGACAGGGGTCTTTTATACTGATAACAATGTCAAACAGGAGCCATTACTACAGGTAATGAGTGGAGGACAGAGGAGCCTCTTAAAGAAGAAGTTACAGGTCTGTGAGCCAGAAATCTTGCTTGTTTGTAGGTAACCAAATACTTATTTTCCACCATAATTTGCAAATAAATTCTTAAAAAAAAAAAAAAAAAAAATGATTTTCTGGATTTGTTTTCTCATTTTGTCTCTCATAGTTGAGGTCTACCTATGATGTCAATTACAGGCCGGCCTCATCTTTTTAAGTGGGAGAACTTGCACAATTGGTGGCTGACTAAATACTTTGTTTCCCCACTGTATGTGACACATTATTATATATATATATATATATATACTATATATACATACACACATATACACAGTATATATATCTATCTATCTCATCATTTTTAAGTTCTATGCAGTAAACTTTTACCATCTAATACACATCACAGCTGAGGGTTTGTTACAGTTTTATCCAGTCTAGACAACATGAGCCAAATACAGTATAATCAGATCAAGTCTCTATCCTGATACATTATATTAATCTATCAGGAAATAACAGTATTACTAGTCAACTTTATTTCTTTATACACAGAATTTATTATATAGCAAAAACAATATTACAGATTATACAATCTTCTACCATAGAAGGAAATCTAATTTACAACTGATTTACCTAGAATCAGTTACCTCCAAATTGGAAACTGTGGTTGGCATTTAGAGGTTCACGCTTAGGAAAGTTACTATAAAAATTTGATTGTATTCAGCAAGTTGGCTCCCGGTTGCCATAAAATTGGCTTCCACCTAGAATAGGTTTTGGTTGGACAGTCACTGGAGACAATTCATAGGAAGATGAAGCTGCATCTGGTGCTGGGGATAGATCTGCACAGTTCTTTATTAGGAGCCTTAGGGGATGCGTCTATTCTGCTCTGATGCAAACTCCAACATGTCCACCTTAGCGTTCAGCTCGTCCTCCGTCGCTTTCTAGCAAACAAGCACAGGATCCATTACAGGTATGCAAGTTGCAAAATATAATTTAGATTAAGTGTGAGTTTGGAGATGTCAGAGTATATGCAGAGTCATAACATTTCATGGTGTACAGCGACTAGGATCATGGATGGATTAAAGTTACTATGAGCCTCAAGAGCAGCCTCCATACAGGAAAAAAAAAAAAAAATTATATCTATCTATCATCAATAAGAATTTACCAAAAATTTCAGGTTCATCTGAACCCAAAAAGTTTCAGTTTTGCCACCCACAAACTACTATTATACTCTGAGGTCTGTTCATAATAAATCAGAGACCCATGGTAGGAGAGTAAACAAATGACTCCCCAGGGCTCTGGCACAGCTCCCAGTCCTCCTGAATGACATCAGGGACGCTAGTGTCATAACGCTTGTATTTATGTGTCATGATACAGATATGGCTCATGTGATCATCACCCAATCATAGGCCTCATCAGTCTCAGACATCACCAAGGAGGTCAGAAGAGGATGGGGACCCATGCCAGAGCCCAGGGGAGGCAAGTAACACTCTTATGTTTATTCACTTCCTCTAGGCCTCTGCTAATTATAATCTTCGGTCTGAAGAGATTTCCAGACTATAATAATAATTCTAGTTCAGGCATGTTCGGTCTCAGGAAAATGTCGGATGGTGATACAGTTGATTACATCTGATTATAATGGGGCTGAATGAGCAACTCCTTGTTGCTGGGCCCCTTGCAGCCTTGGGCACCCACACATTTTGCCTTATTTAAATCAGCCCCTGACCAGGATCAAAGTATAAACAGCTGTGCCTGGCATCCAGCTGTAAAGGACATATTGGTGGAGCATTGTTAGGAGATATTTTTTGTCACACCATCAGGAATACTCTCAGCAATGTGATTGGCTGAGGGCAGCTGAGTGAAAGATCACTCCTTAAAATGCCCTTGTCATATGTCCTTTTCATGGATGACAGGCAGGAGTGCGTGCACACAACAGTTTATGCATCTTCTATAGATTTGCATGAGGGGAAAAAAAAATAATTAAATATTCTGCTCCTCACCGAATTCAAATGTGGGTTGTTTTTTTTTTTGTGCATTAGTGAAGTCTGCAGCAGGTTACTGTACATGCCACGTGGATTACATTTTACAAATGTCATCCACATACTGAGGACATTTTTCTTTCAATGCACAGGCCACAGATTTTCAGAGGATTTTACTAGTTTTAATGTACCAAGGGTAAAAGCCACATCCAAATCCGCATAACAAATGGATGATCCCATCCTATTACTTACAAGCTCCCTCTTCGCTTCTTCGATCTTCACCATCACTAAGGATGGATTCTGGAATACACAGTAAGACAGGTGAAAAGCAATGCAGTGGTACATCAAAGGACATTGTTGTATTGCACCTATTATCTACAATATGGAGCAGCTCACTGTGGGTGGGACTAAACTGGATGCCCACTCTATTCTAAAAGTGACCAGGCCCTTTAAGGAAGTGGCAAAACGACAAGTTACTAATGTAAATACAGAAGTCTCCCTGCAAACCAGCAGTGCGAGATACACAACTAGGTCATTTTGCACCCCATTTTTTTTTCTTGACAAAAATGCACACACTGTACAGGACATATAAATTAACCAAAATGGTTGGTATTAACCAAAAACGGAGCACACACACATGTGAAGTAGGAACAAATATTCCCCTTCTATAAGAGAAAGTCTTCTCAGACCAGAGATGGATTAAAGGATTAAAGAAAGCTAGAGATTTGCTTCCCTTCATCCGCTAGTTTATTAGAGAGGTTGGACATGAAGGCAGGACAAGGCCTGGCTCACACCTGATGGTCCGGCTCATCTGAAAGGAATTAGGGGTGGCAAAGGTCGATGGAGTTCTTCTGAGATCTGTAGGAGGTCTCCCCTCCCCCATTTGTTCTAATCAATATAAAATTTCTCAAATACAACACTTTACTAACAGGCGCCAAGTCCAGGTAAGATTTAAGCTTCTCCTTTGTAATTGTGGATTGCTCTCTCAGTTCCGTCAGTGTCTGCAGGGATCAGAACCAAGATTTATAGTCAGTAAGTGACAAGACCGTTAAGGATTCCGCTCTCCCGCAATGTCACTTGTAAACCCAATACTGACCTCAGACAAAGACGCCAGAGACTGATGGGTTAATGAGTCCTCCATCCCCAGAGACAACAGCTGTTCCTACAGAAGAAAGTGGAGTATCATAGGTTCAAATAGGATACATTTACAAAAACATTAAATAGGGTTTTCCAGGACTTTTTAAAATCGATGACCTAACCTAAGGTCTGACACCCATGACCCCCACAGATCAGCTGTTTGAAGCAGCAGTGGTGCTCCAAGGACCGCTTCCACAGGCCACATGACATCACATTCATTGGTCTTATGGACTGCTCTAAGCCAAGTCCTATTCAAGTGAATGGGCTGAGCTGCGATACTAAGCAGTAACAGTGCTTGCTAAGTAATGATGAGGCTGCAGCCTCTTCAGACAGCTGATCAGCTGGGGATCTGTGTCAGGTCTGTCAATCTTTAATGAAGAACTTGTCCTGAGAATAGATCTTCAGTTATAAAGCCTGGAAAACCACTTTAAAACAGGTTTAAGAAAAATCCACATGGGAAAAACAAAATAAAAAAAAAAAAAAACACTAAATATCAGACGACTCTGCTCCCGTCCCACACTGCTCGCCATCACTTCCTATAGCATCTGCATATAGCCTAGGTCTCAATACATAGCAACCATACCAAAACCAAGTCATGACTAACTTCACTAAAGGATGACACCCCATAGCTACAACTGGAAGATGTGACTAAAGGACTATGTGCCACTATGGATGCAAAGTCTGAGGTCTAATCTATAAACACCCTACAAGGAACCCAATACCATTGGTGGTGGAGGACCAAAGCTGTAGGTTGAGAGAAAAGCAAGTAGGCAGAAAGGAAGGGAAAGCAGACAGGAAGAGAGCAAGGAAGGAAGGGAACAAAGACAACTAAAAAATTGAGGCAATTTAGACTGGTGCAATGTGATCTATTTGAGCACTGGCAGCAGATTCACCAGAATTAAAGCTCTGGCCTTCAACTCCTGCACACCATGGGAGTTCCTCTGTACAAAAACCGAAGCGTACATCAGGCAGTGACTGGTATAGATGTCAGGTATAACTCACCACAGTTTAGTAGAACCAGTTATAGTAAACTGCTAAGTTGCAGGGATCCCCATGTCAGTCCACCTTGATCCCAACTTTTCTCAAAAGTGGGGAGAAAGTTGTAAAATGGACAAAGGTATGCATTTTTGGTGCTTTTTTTGCACACAAAACTGGTGTGCAAAGAAGTTTAGTAAATTCCCCCCAATGTCATATTTATGGGGCATCACATTCCTTGAATACTAAGATTGAGGTGTGAGTCATACTAACCTTCGCTGTCTGAATCTTGTATCTATATTCCTCAGATTTAACCTTCATTTTCTGGAGGTTTTGCTCTTTCAATTCTAGTTTGGCCTTCTCCACATTGCACTGCTTCTCCGCTTTTTTGACATCCCTTAAAATGAAGATTCAGATAACTGTGTACAATGTGCACAAAACTCAGATTGTTGGACAGTATTCTGTGTACTGCGCTCAGGAAACATTGGAGCTATAAAATGTAAAGGTGCCAATTCACACTCTGCAAACCACACAGCTGGTAACACTCGGCACTTACTGTTCTAGGGTTCTCTCCAGCACCAGAGCTTTGGTTAATTTCTGTCTCAGGCGTCTCAGGTTCATTTCAAGTTCTAGATTATTGTTCTCAGTTGTCATCAGCTCAGAGCTCATCTCATTGACAGCAGAAATATAGCTGGGAAGAAGAGAACAGGTGGAATACAGGACCTAACAGGTGGAATACAGGACCTAACAGGTGGAATACAGGACCTAACAGGTGGAATACAGGACCTAACAGGTGGAATACAGGACCTCACACCCCGGGTGGAATACAGGACCCCCGGGGAAGAGGACCCCGGGGGAGAAAGAGGACCCCTCTCCTGTGCGGTGTAGAATAGAGGACGCCCTCTCCTGTGCGGTGTAGTATATAGAGGACGCCCTCTCCTGTGCGGTGTAGTATATAGAGGATCTGTCCTCTCTCCGGCGGTGTAGTAATAGAGGATCTGTCCCTCTCCTGTGTGGTGTAGTATATAGAGGACTGTCCCTCTCCGTGTGGTGTAGTATATAGAGGATCTGTCCTCTCTCCTGTGTGGTGTAGTATATAGAGGATCTGTCCTCTCTCCTGTGCGGTGTAGTATATAGAGGATCTGTCCTCTCTCCTGTGTGGTGTAGTATATAGAGGACCTCTCTCCTGTGTGGTGTAGATATAGAGGATCTGTCCTCTCTCCGTGTGGTGTAGTATATAGAGGATTCCTCTCTCCTGTGTGGTGTAGTATATAGAGGATCTGCCCTCCTGTGTGGTGTAGTATATAGAGGATCTGTCCCTCTCCTGTGTGGTGTAGTATATAGAGGATCTGCCCTCCTGTGTGGTGTAGTATATAGAGGATCTGTCCTCTCTCCTGTGTGGTGTAGTATATAGAGGATCTGTCCCTCTCCTGTGTGGTGTAGTATATAGAGGATCTGCCTCTCTCCTGTGTGGTGTAGTATATAGAGGATCTGTCCTCTCTCCTGTGTGGTGTAGTATATAGAGGATCTGCCCTCTCCTGTGTGGTGTAGTATATAGAGGACCTCTCCTCTCTCCTGTGTGGTGTAGTATATAGAGGATCTGTCCTCTCTCCTGTGTGGTGTAGTATATAGAGGATCTGTCCTCTCTCCAGTGTGGTGTAGTTATATAGAGGATCTGTCCTCTCTCCTGTGTGGTGTAGTATATATAGAGGATCTGTCCTCTCTCCTGTGTGGTGTAGTATATAGAGGATCTGTCCTCTCTCCTGTGTGGTGTAGTATATAGAGGATCTGTCCTCTCTCCTGTGTGGTGTAGTATATAGAGGATCTGCCTCTCTCCTGTGTGGTGTAGTATATATAGAGGATCTGTCCTCTCTCCTGTGTGGTGTAGTATATAGAGGATCTGTCCTCTCCGGTGTGGGTGTATATAGAGGATCTGTCCTCTCTCCTGTGTGGTGTAGATATAGAGGATCTGTCCTCTCTCCTGTGTGGTGTAGTATATAGAGGAGCTCTCCTGTGTGGTGTAGTATATAGAGGATCTGTCCTCTCTCCTGTGTGGTGAGTATAGAGGACTGCCTCTCCTGTGTGGTGTAGTATATAGAGGACTGCCCTCCTGTGTGGTGTAGTATATAGAGGATCTGCCTCTCTCCTGTGTGGTGTAGTATATAGAGGATCTGTCCTCTCTCCTGTGTGGTGTAGTATATAGAGGATCTGCCCCCGGGGGGGGGGTCTCTCCTGTGGGTGGTATATAGAGGATCTGTCCTCTCTCCTGTGTGGTGTAGTATATAGAGGATCTGTCCTCTCTCCTGTGTGGTGTAGTATATATAGAGGATCTGTCCTCTCTCCTGTGTGGTGTAGTATATAGAGGATCTGTCCTCTCTCCTGTGTGGTGTAGTATATATAGAGGATCTGTCCTGTGCGGTGTAGTATATAGAGGATCTGTCCTGTGTGGTGTAGTATATATAGAGGATCTGTCCTCTCTCCTGTGTGGTGTAGTATATAGAGGATCTGTCCTCTCTCCTGTGTGGTGTAGTATATAGAGGATCTGTCCTCTCTCCTGTGTGGTGTAGTATATAGAGGATCTGTCCTCTCTCCTGTGTGGTGTAGTATATAGAGGATCTGTCCTCTCTCCTGTGTGGTGTAGTATATATAGAGGATCTGTCCTCTCTCCTGTGTGGTGTAGTATATAGAGGATCTGTCCTCTCTCCTGTGTGGTGTAGTATATATAGAGGATCTGTCCTCTCTCCTGTGTGGTGTAGTATATATAGGATCTGCCCCCCCGGGGGAAGAGGATCTGTCCTCTCTCCTGTGTGGTGTAGTATATAGAGGATCTGTCCTCTCTCCTGTGTGGTGTAGTATATAGAGGATCTGTCCTCTCCTGTGTGGTGTAGTATATAGAGGATCCCCTCTCTCCTGTGTGGTGTAGTATATAGAGGATCCGTCCCTCTCCTGTGCGGTGTAGATATATAGAGGATCTGTCCTCGGTGTGTATATAGAGGATCTGCCCCTCCTGTGCGGTGTAGTATATAGAGGATCTGTCCTCTCTCCTGTGTGGTGTAGTATATAGAGGATCTGTCCTCTCTCCTGTGTGGTGTAGTATATAGAGGATCTGTCCTCTCTCCTGTGTGGTGTAGTATATAGAGGATCTGCCCTCTCTCCTGTGTGGTGTAGATATATAGAGGATCTGTCACTCTCCTGTGCGGTGTAGTATATATAGAGGATCTGTCCTCTCTCCCGTGTGATGTAGTATATAGAGGATCTGTCCTGTGTGGTGTAGTATATAGAGGATCTGTCCTCTCTCCTGTGTGGTGTAGTATATAGAGGATCTGTCCTCTCTCCTGTGTGGTGTAGTATATAGAGGATCTGTCCTCTCTCCTGTGTGGTGTAGTATATAGAGGATCTGTCCTCTCTCCTGTGTGGTGTAGTATATAGAGGATCTGTCCTCTCTCCTGTGTGGTGTAGTATATAGAGGATCTGTCCTCTCTCCTGTGTGGTGTAGTATATAGAGGATCTGTCCTCTCTCCTGTGTGGTGTAGTATATATAGAGGATCTGTCCTCTCTCCTGTGTGGTGTAGTATATATAGGATCTGTCCTCTCTCCTGTGTGGTGTAGTATATAGAGGATCTGCTCTCTCCTGTGGGTGTACGAATATAGAGGATCTCTCCTGTGTGGTGTAGTATATAGAGGATCCACAGCTCTCCTGTGTGGTGTAGTATATAGAGGATCTGTCCTCTCTCCTGTGTGGTGTAGTATATAGAGGATCTGTCCTCTCTCCTGTGTGGTGTAGTATATAGAGGATCTGTCCTCTCTCCTGTGTGGTGTAGATATATAGAGGATCTGTCCTCTCCCTGTGTGGTGTAGTATATATAGAGGATCTGCCCCTCCTGTGCGGTGTAGATATATAGAGGATCTGTCCTGTGCGGTGTAGATATATAGAGGATCTGTCCCTCTCCTGTGTGGTGTAGTATATAGAGGATCTGTCCTCTCTCCTGTGTGGTGTAGTATATAGAGGATCTGTCCTCTCTCCTGTGTGGTGTAGTATATAGAGGATCTCTCTCTCCTTGTGGTGTAGTATATAGAGGATCTGTCCTCTCTCCTGTGTGGTGTAGTATATAGAGGATCTGTCCTCTCTCCTGTGTGGTGTAGTATATAGAGGATCTGTCCTCTCTCCTGTGTGGTGTAGTATATAGAGGATCTGTCCTCTCTCCTGTGTGGTGTAGTATATAGAGGATCTGTCCTCTCTCCTGTGTGGTGTAGTATATAGAGGATCTGTCCTCTCTCCTGTGTGGTGTAGTATATAGAGGATCTGTCCTCTCTCCTGTGTGGTGTAGTATAAGAGGATCGCCCCCCCCCCGGGCCCCCCGGAGTATATATAGAGGATCTCTCCTGTGTGGTGTAGAATAGAGGATCTGTCCCCCCGGGGGGAGAAAAGAGGATCTCCTCTCCCTGTGTGGTGTAGATATATAGAGGATCTGTCCTCTCTCCTGTGTGGTGTAGTATATAGAGGATCTGTCCTCTCTCCTGTGCGGTGTAGTATATAGAGGATCTGTCCTCTCTCCTGTGTGGTGTAGTATATATAGAGGATCTGTCCTCTCTCCTGTGTGGTGTAGTATATAGAGGATCTGTCCTCTCTCCTGTGTGGTGTAGTATATAGAGGATCTGTCCTCTCTCCTGTGGTGTAGTATATATAGAGGATCTGTCCTCTCTCCTGTGTGGTGTAGTATATATAGAGCCCCCCGGGGGAGATATAGAGGACTCTCCTGTGGGTGTAGATACAGAGGATCTGTCCCTCTCCTGTGTGGTGTAGATATATAGAGGATCTGCCCTCCTGTGTGATGTAGTATATAGAGGATCTTCTCCTGTGTGGTGTAGTATATAGAGGATCTGTCCTCTCCTGTGTGGTGTAGTATATAGAGGATCTGTCCTCTCTCCTGTGTGGTGTAGTATATAGAGGATCTGTCCTCTCTCCTGTGTGGTGTAGTATATAGAGGATCTGTCCTCTCTCCTGTGTGGTGTAGTATATAGAGGATCTGTCCTCTCTCCTGTGTGGTGTAGTATATAGAGGATCTGTCCTCTCTCCTGTGTGGTGTAGTTATATATAGAGGATCTGTCCTCTCTCCTGTGTGGTGTAGTATATAGAGGATCTGTCCTCTCTCCTGTGTGGTGTAGTATATAGAGGATCTGTCCTCTCTCCTGTGTGGTGTAGTATATAGAGGATCTGTCCTCTCTCCTGTGTGGTGTAGTATATAGAGGATCTGTCCTCTCTCCTGTGTGGTGTAGTATATAGAGGATCTGTCCTCTCTCCTGTGTGGTGTAGTATATAGAGGATCTGTCCTCTCTCCTGTGTGGTGTAGTATATAGAGGACCTCTCTCCTGTGTGGTGTAGATATAGAGGATCTCCTCTCTCCTGTGTGGTGTAGTATATAGAGGATCTGTCCTCTCTCCTGTGTGGTGTAGAATAGAGGATCTGCCTCTCTCCTGTGTGGTGTAGTATATAGAGGATCTGTCCTCTCTCCTGTGTGGTGTAGTATATATAGAGGATCTGTCCTCTCTCCTGTGTGGTGTAGTATATAGAGGATCTATCCGCTCTCCTGTGTGGTATAGATATATAGAGGATCTGTCCTCTCTCCTGTGTGGTGTAGTATATAGAGGATCTGTCAGCTCTCCTGTGTGGATAGTATATATAGAGGATCTGTCCTCTCTCCTGTGCGGTGTAGTATATAGAGGATCTGTCCTCTCTCCTGTGCGGTGTAGTATATAGAGGATCTGTCCTCTCTCCTGTGTGGTGTAGTATATAGAGGATCTGTCCTCTCTCCTGGGGATAGTATATAGAGGATCTGTCCTCTCTCCTGTGTGGTGTAGATATAGAGGATCTGTCCTCTCTCCTGTGTGGTATAGTATATAGAGGATCTGTCCTCTCTCCTGTGTGGTGTAGTATATAGAGGATCTGTCCTCTCTCCTGTGGTGTAGATATAGAGGATCTGTCCCTCTCTCCTGTGTGGTGTAGTATATAGAGGATCTGTCCTCTCTCCTGTGCGGTGTAGATATAGAGGCTCTGTCCTGTGTGGTGTAGTATATAGAGGATCTGTCCTCTCTCCTGTGTGGTGTAGTATATAGAGGATCTGTCCTCTCTCCTGTGTGGTGTAGTATATAGAGGATCTGTCCTCTCTCCTGTGTGGTGTAGTATATAGAGGATCTGTCCTCTCTCCTGTGTGGTGTAGTATATAGAGGATCTGTCAGCTCTCCTGTGTGGTATAGTATATATAGAGGATCCATCGGTTCTCCTGTGTGGTGTATTTTTACCATGCCAGTGTAAAACGACTCCCCCAAAAACACCAAGAGTAAGCTCTGTGCATGCCCTGAGAGAAGGAAATGCTGTAAAGTTTGATTCTTAGGTAGGAGAATTGTGATTACAGCTCTGAAAGTAAAGGCTGGAATTACCCAGGCAGTTTTTTGTGCAGTTGTTCACAAACTGCAATGAGGCAAAGACAGGAGTGGACACAAAGTAGTATTACGCTTTCCTTTATACTTTTCCTTTGTGATCCACTTCCGTCTTCTACAGACTATAAAAAAAACTTTACATAAATTTTATACATTTTCAGAGCTGGACGTTTGCTTCACATAATATACTGAATTACAACCTTTTATGATCTTGAACACAATCATGACACAAATCACCCATAACCCACTGGGGTTACCTGGTCAGTGATGAATCCTTTATTTCCAGTGTAAGGCAGCTTTCAACTATTTGGTTCAGGTAAGTACTGCCCATACGACCCAAATCAGATGGGTTACTAAAGGAGGGACCCACGCTGTCATGCAGCAGCTTCTGGATGCGAGCAGCTGTAGGAACACAAAGTATACAGAGAATATAGAAATGATGCAGCAGCTCTATATGTGACTAAAAGGCATATACATTGGAGTAACAAGATTAACCCCTTCAGAGCATGACCAATTTTGGCCTTGAGGACAATTTTTTGATTTTTGCCTCTGCAATGCAACAGACAAAAAACTTTGTTTCCAAGCTGACCTACATGGACAAGGTACAGTATGTGCTGTATTACATAGAGTAAGGGTGGGTTCACACTTCTGCCGGCACTCCGTCCACCACGAATCCAACCTAAATGTCAGAAAACTGGATAGGGAAAGTTTTGTGACACTTTGCTTAAAAACCCATTCACTTCTATGGGTTTTTAAAGCAATGTGCGGGTGTGCGCTTACACCCTCTGCGCCGTGAAGCAGGTTTTTATCGGACACAAAGTCCTGGATGTCCGACGTTTCCAACGAAAAGAAACCTGCTTCGCAGCGCAGAGGGTGTAAGCGCACACCCAAGCATTGCTTTAAAAACCCATAGAAGTGAATGGGTTTTTAAGCAAAGCATCTTAAACCTTATCCTATTCAGTTTTCCAACATTTAGGTTGGATTCGCGGCAGACGGAGTGCCGGCGCAAGTGTGAACCCACCCTAAAGAAAAAAAAAAGCATCCAGCTCACCCCTCCTGGGTGCACAAAGATAAGTCGCACTGTGCGCAGAATTTGCAGATTCCACAGTGGAATTTGGTCAAACAGAAAAATTCAGCTTCAAATTCCTGAAGCTAAATTTTTCATTTTGTACAAATTTCACCACATAAACATTGCCACTTGTTATTGCTGTAATACATTGTACGACAAAATTAAAGGGGTTGTCCCGAACCAAAAAAAAAAAAAAAATAAAAAAAAAAATCACTCACCTGTCCCCTGCACTCCAGGGTCCGATCAGGCGTTTGCCGTGATGTCGCCACCGGAAGTCCAGTGCCGCATGTGACCTGAGACCAATCAGAGGCTGCAGGTGCAGTCTACTCTGCGCAAAATATGTTAGGTGCTGCTACAGTGCTTTTCAGGTCATACACTCACCAAGAGTCTATACCATCAAACTACCATAGGTGTCCCTGCAGTGCATCTGACTGAACTAGACGGTCATGATTCATTCTCCTAGTATATTGGGCAGGTTCCTTTCTGTCGGGTATCCATCTGTATTCACCACCATGTAAAAGACATGACAAAAGCTTTCTTCCTTCAAGTTTTTTTCACTTTTCTGATGGAAGAAAAAGTCCTGCATGCAGAACTGTGTGTACTTTTATATCACAAAGGCAAACATGACAGAAGAAAGTGCCCATCATATTTTTTTTTACATCAGTCAATGGGAACAGACATGGCTGTCAGCTATTTACGAAGGAGTCGGTGTAAAAGTCTGAGTTTGATTCTGTGATTTGGCCTACCAACTCCAGATCCCTGGCACCAAGCATGAGTGTAGTTACCGTCTGATCCGAGCTCAGCAGCCTTCATTTTCTGGTCCTTCACGATGAGGGTTAAATCTCTATCACGCATTTCACTGCACTCCGCCAGGTGATAGAGCAGATCCATGGTGCGGGTGTTCACCTCATAGGGTGGCAGAACCTGATCACCAAACATTTTTTTCAGCCACGAGACAATCTGCAGATACAAAAAACTAAAGCTTAAAAGGGGTTTGCCAGTTTCTACTATTGATGGTCTATTCTTAGTACAGGTCATCAATAATAGATCTGTGAGGGTCCGACACCCGCAGATCAGCTGTACCAAAGCAACATCTCTCCTGGTAATGGCTTATATTCCGGGAGCCGCGCTGCTCACTAGCCATACAGACCCAATATTGATGGCCTATCCTAAGGTTAGACCATCAATATCAGAAACTGAATAACCCCTTGGTGACATTTACCATACGTGCGCTCTACATGCGGAAAGTGCCGGCCGTGTAGTACAGCAGACGCCCGACGCCAGAGACAAAGGCATCAACTGCGGTGGTTTAAGGCTAGGGTCACATCTGCGCTGGGCTCTCCATCATCTTGGTCTGCCGAGGACCTGAATGAGAGCCGGACCGCTAAAACAGGGTTACACAGACACCGGCGAACCCCATGGAGGTCTGCCTTTTCTCTCCAATGATTTTTGGCGGTTTCTGTGGCAGAGTCTTCAGCTGCGTCTCTGGCACAGATGTGAACTCAGCCAAACCTCTTAGACATTGGCGGTTTTTTCCACACAGTTTTCAATTGCCCATAGAAAAGTGACCACAAAAACATAACCATTTCTCCCCCAACGGTAATGGAATTGGTGGCCCACTGGTCAAAGCCCACTGACTGGTGTTTTATCATATCAAGAGGACACCTCAAAAAATGTATTAGGAAAACCCATTCAGCAGTGACCGCCTATAACTACAACTCCCAGCATGCCCTGACAGCCTCAATGATTATTCACACAACAGGTTTTCATGGCCATTTCCTTACCGGACAGTACTCAGCCCTATAGAAAGTATTGGACCTGGTCACATGACTATTTCTAACCAGTCCGTGTGACCGATCCGTAAGATAAGAGATCTGGTTATTTCTTGGGCCGTTTCTCAGATCCCTCAATAGACTGAAGTCTATGACGGCGCCAAGAAAACAGATCACCCTCGGATGTACGGAGGTTTCTCACGCCTCGGTACATGCCCCGGTGTGTGAATAGGCTCTTATATCTGAGATCTCCAACCTGTGGTGGATGCATGCTGGGAATTGTAGTTCTACAACAACCAGAGAGCCACAGCCTGATACCAACTGCCCTATACACAGCCCAGTTATATATAATCATTTACCACAAACACCATCGTTACTATTTAACCCCTTAAGAAATGCAGGGAAAACTGCAGCTACACTGGATAATGTGGTGTGAACAAGAGCCATGGCATATTATTAGAGATATCACCATCATTAGACTACAGGCTGGTTATGGGACAACATGGCTACAGACTATGCCATCTCCCTGTGTATAACACAGGCACATTCATATATATATGTATACACACCAGCAGCGATATAACGAATACAAAGACTTGCTGGGACCTGTAGTCCAACAACATGATTCCCTCCCCCTTCTACTACAACACAAAGCCATGTGACAGCTCCGGCCTGTCTCCTCCCGGGGAAGTTTTACCTTCTTGCTCTTCTCATCCATTTTTCCTTCTGCGCCGCAAACTCCCGCCATTGCTTTATAGCAATGACGTCACGGGAAGGGGCGGAGCCTCCAGATTACAGCGCATATAAAAGGAAGCAGCTGCGGGCGTGACAGTGGTGGAGACCGCAGAAAGGGGGCGCTGTGTGCATGGGCGCTGTGTGCATGGGCGCTGTGTGCATGGGCGCTGTGTGCATGGGCGCTGTGTGCATGGGCGCTGTGTGCATGGGCGCTGTGTGCATGGGCGCTGGTGCATGGGCGCTGTGTGCGTTTTACATAGTATTGTACGTAGGGGTTATGTAGTTTACATGGGACTGTACATGGGGTGATGTCCTTTATGTAGGACTGTATGTGAGACTGGAGACGGATGTGATGCAGTCTGATGTTCTTACATGGGACTGTATGTAGGACACAGTATAAGGCCGGGGACTGATATGTTACATGTAGATTGTACCACTAAGGCTCGGGCTACACGTCTACTATATCACATGACCAGATATTGCCAGGTCGCCCTTCACTAATGTGACTAGTCACATTGTAACCTTGATGTTGCTGGGACTTGTAGTTGCAGAATGATGGAGCAGTATTTTATCTTTCTGCGACTAGATGTTGCGGTGACTGCGACTCCATTAAGTAACATTAGTGCGGAGTTACAGGGCAGTAACAGCCATCTGTACTTGTGTGATGGGAGGCACAGCCAAAGATCTTGTGTAGTCCTGGCCATAAAGGGGTTTTCTGGGTGATGATGGGTATTTTTAGCCTGGAAAAACCCTGTTGTGTTTTTTTGCAGTTTTTTTTATTCTCTTTTATGCCTCCCCTTCTTGAGGTAGAGAATTTGGACAAGGTTTCTAATGGCTTCTGAATTGTACGGATACATCATGGCTGTCTGAATGAGTCCTTAGGAGAAGTGGGAAAAGTTCTGGAAGTCACCATCATGCCCTATGGGATCCTTATAGGCTGTGTCTAAGGGAATCTATAGATGGACTATAGATATTTCTGACAAGCAGATACAAGTTGGTAGCGTAATATCAATAGACTGCGAGTGTATCTTCACATGAAGGAAGGAAATCTAATTCAAGGATTGTCAAATATAAAACAAAGTGGAGACTTATTCTAGAAATGACCACAAATTATGAAATAAGTTTTTAAATATTTTTATTGATCATTTAAAAGAAAGCTGAAAATAATAGGAATAAGCCTTCTTCTGCCGATGATGCTTGCATGGTGACCGATCAGATGATGGGACGTCTTCGTCCTTGATAGAGTTCTGATAGACTTTCCGTACTTACACCAGGGCACTAAATACGGAGATATTCCTTTTTCTAGGTAGAACTTGAGGACCGGCTGCAGCATGCACGTGCACAGCGTCCTCCAATGGATGCTACAGTATATTAGACACAAGATTGGGTGATTATATACCATAGTTCACACTTTCCTCTTGTCCTCCTCTCTGTGATGTTTCAGTATTTTGTCTCATCCAGGTACAACTCTTCTCTTCTGAGCTGGGGGAGCTTGTTATAAAGAATAAAAAAGGAAAGTCTATTAATGTAATGCAGAAGAGCAGTAAAGAACAATATACAACATTATTTCTAAATACAGTAATCGAGCAGCTATACCTCAGTTACAAATACGTAACACAATACTCGATCTCTGGTGTTTGTGGTTTTCCATGATCAGTGTTTTCTGGTACAGTGGTTCCTGTAATAGTGATACAATAATGAATATACACAATGTATTACATGAGATCAGTCAGAGATAACAAGGATAATACACAACTCATGGAGGGACATTTATTAACCCCTTTGCTTTCAGAGATGGACATACACACGTGGACAAAATTGTTGGTACCCCTCGTTTAATGAAAGAAAAACCCACAATGGCCACAGAAATAACTTGAATCTGACAAAAGTAATAATGTATAAAAATTCTATGAAAATGAACATAGCTTCTGGGAGAATGTCCTATGGACCGATGAGACAAAAACCGAAATTTTTGGCAAGGCACATCAGCTCTATGTTCACAGACGGAAAAATGAAGCATATCTTGAAAAGAACACTGTCCCTACTGTGAGACATGGAGGAGGCTCTGTTATGTTCTGGGGCTGCTTTGCTGCATCTGGCACAGGGTGTCTTGAATCTGTGCAGGGTACAATGAAATCTCAAGACTATCAAGGGATTCTAGAGGGAAATGTGCTGCCCAGTGTCAGAAAGCTTGGTCTCAGTCGCAGGTCATGGGTCTTGCAACAGGATAATGACCCAAAACACACAGCTAAAAACACCCAAGAATGGCTAAGAGGAAAACATTGGACTATTCTGAAGTGGCCTTCTATGAGCCCTGACCTAAATCCTATTGAGCATCTTTGGAAGGAGCTGAAACATGCCGTCTGGAAAAGGCACCCTTCACACCCGAAACAACTGGAGCAGTTTGCTCATGAGGAGTGGCCAAAATACCTGCTGAGAGGTGCAGAAGTCTCATTGACAGTTACAGGAATCGTTTGATTGCAGGGATTGCCCCAAAAGGTTGTGCAACTAAATATTAAGTTAAGGGAACCATCATTTCTGTCCAGGCCTGTTTCATGAGTTTTCTTTTTAAAAAAAATTCTGTTGAAGCCTGGTTGAAAAGCAATGTCTGACTTTCATTTGTTCATTTTCATTAGAATTTTTATATATTATTACTTTTGTCAGATTCAAGTTATTTCTGTGACCATTGTGGGTTTTTCTTTAATTAAATGAGGGGTACCAACAATTTTGTCCACGTGTGTATCTCACGCTGCATCCTGTACTGTAATATATTTGCCTCTGTGATTTTGTGGGTAGTGTCCCATGTACCCAGAGATTGGAGGGGGGAGCTCGGAAGTATAGATAAGATACATGGCTGATACAGAGCAGCCATGAGGTGGTATAAAGGTGAAGTGCCCCTAGTGGTGTCACATGTATTATGCACCTTGTACTGTTGGGACACATCTGCGGCCAGTGATCTCTTACCTTCAGTCAGATTCGGGTTTGCTCCCAGGTGCCTGGTATTTGGCTCAGGAAGATTAACTGTTCCATGTTTCTCTTTGGCACAGCCGTCTGGTGTCTCCTGATGTGATGACATATATAATTATTATGTATTAATATTACTGATCACTACTATATTCTATGAAGACATCTATGTATCTATGGCTGCTTCCAGCAGTGATAGAAAACCAGGACATGTGACATAGAAGACGATTGATCCTTACCAGGCATTCCAAGGAGCGAGCAAGACGAGGAATTAAAAGCAGGACTTTGCTGGCCAATTCTTTTAATAACAGCCAATTCTCCATGTTCAGATCTTTCTTTGGCCTAAATAGATGACACGTATAGAATAAGGTTCAATACATGTGCATAATGGAGGCCTGAAACTATGGATGTAGCAAAATTTAACTTGACTTTTTCAATGGTTTTTATTATCACACTGCAGCAAGTTATCAGATTCAGGTTGACTTCCTCTCTTCTTGGCAGAATCAACCAGGTACTGAGGTCACTGGCCAGACCCCAGGCTGCAGAAGATACATATGGGCACCCTCCAATCTTGCTGAGGGGGACATTTGGCACGACGGAACCCCTTAGATGCCGCGGCCATCTTTGAGGGTTAAGGAGGGTGTTAGCTGTCAGTTATAGCTAACACCTGCATGCGATGTCGCCCCTGGCATTCAGTTTCAATGACAAACACCTAAGATGCCGTGGTCGTTATTGACTGCGGCATCTTAAGGGTTAAACAGCAGGGATTGGTGTTATCGCTTTTGCAGCGGGAGCCTGGCTGTCAGATACAGCTGGGCTGCCATGGTGATCGCACGGGCTCTGCTTCTGAGCCCTCTCGATCACCATCACATACGTGTATGTGGGGATGCAATAACTACCCACATTCTCCTGAACTGAACTTCAGCGCTGACATTCGGGTACCCGATTGCACGAAGTTTAGCACGCACCCGAACTGTGCAGTTCGAGTTCACTCAACACTAGTCAGCAACCTTTTATATAACCTGCACTGATTTTAAAAAAAAAAGTCAAAGATGAAGCAGTCAGTGTGCCATGCAATAATGTCGCGACAATATATACATTTGAGAAAGGTCTGGGTCTCGAAACGCATTGTATTAGTTTGGCTTACATAAAACTTCTTCACTGGACCAGCGCTGCTTGCCATTTTTGTGACTAGCATTACTATGTCCCACCGGTACCCAGCTGCTCCTTAGGTCCCCACCACCATTCTATGATTATTAATGGCTATTTGAGTGGTGATTTTGTTTTTTTTTTTCCTGTTTTTGGAACAACCAAAAAGTTGTCTCGTTACAAGACAGATGTCTGATTACTGTGCTGTGACGAGCTGTGCACCTGTGTGTTCATCACATGACCATGGACTGTCCACTATATGACCATGGACTGATTTGTATACACTGGAAATAAACAATGAATGACAGCAAGCAGAGATCTAGAAAATGGTGAGAAATTAATACAGGAAGTGTATTAAAAAAAATCGTATAACTGCATTAAAGTGTCATGATGTTGACACACCCCATGTGACTGCTTGGGCCCTATCATAGGTATCAGGAGTGACCCCAGGGCACATGATGTCACCCAGGAGGACACAGAGGAAGCGTCGGGATGCCCAGAAGTGGTGAGGAAAGGTGAGTATCAAGGGAATAGAAGTTGCTACTGCTCCCTGGACCCTGAAAGTGCCCCAAAGGGCTTTCTGCCACATAAAATACAGTATGTCACTATTTTAAGTGGCACAAGGTAGGTAGGGGCCCAATTAAAGATTTTGCCTCAAGTTACGCCTCTGGTTAGTACAGTATAACTTTTATTATATTTCCACACCTCCCCTGGGTCTCAGCTTTTTACTTTCAGGTCCAAAGAGACCCCAGAGTTTCACTTCTAGTTTGCGGGTGACGAACCCCTATGGTTTTGGGCTCAGGTCAAATTTTCGGCTCAACTCTAGTTCGTTCAATACAGGTTCACTCATCTCTATAATCTTTGGCAGATGTAAGAAATGTGGAGTTGCATCATCTTCCATCATATTATGTTACATCATATTATACCACATAGACTAAGGTACAGTCCAATAATAATCCGTCATTTTTTTTGTATGTCCGTCATGGCTGAATTGTTCGTACTATACCACATCCCACGGCTTTCTCTCTCAAGGCTTTGCTATGAATTAGATTTGTGTGTGGACTAGATACTTAATGTCTCTTAAAATTATACATGATGTCTTCTTAGCAATTAGAGTGTTGCTGAGTAGCTGTAGCACAAAGAATCGAGATTGATAAAATTGCAGATACACATGGCGAAGAGAAGTTCATCTAAGGACAATCCCATAGGATAATAGGGTTTAGCTCTTGAGTACAGATTTTAAATTTTTTTTTCATTTTTTTTTCTCTCTGTGTCAACTGAGTGTAGTAGGACTTATGTTTTGTAGGACAAGTTGTATTTTTAATATAATATATTGTGAAATGGTAAAAAATTTGTGGGGGTAAAATGGGAAAACAAACACAATTCTGTCAATGTTTTTGGGGTTTTGTTTGTCAGTATTCACTGTGCAGGAAAAATGTTACCTTTATTCTGCAGGTCAGTACGATTCCACAATACCAAATTTATATAGATTTGTTATAATTCACATTATGACTTGTTGATCACTTTTTACTCCATTTTTTTGGGTATAGATAAGCTAAACATGGTCATTCATGCATTATATGTTCATAATATGGAATACAACTTTTATATTATACAGCAGAGACCCAACACCAGTGGCGTAACGATCGTGGTCGCAGGGGAGGCGACCGGGCCCGGAGTGGTAGGGGAACCAGGCTTTCCCCTACCGCTATACTTGTTAACAGAAAGTGGCTCCATCAGGCCCCTTTCCAGTTAATGCCAGCCCAGGATAGGTGACTAAAAATAAAAAAAAAACTATTTATACTCACCTGTCCGGGGCTCTTCTGGCCGGTTTCTGAGGTTTTCTTGCGCTCAAACGTCACTGCTGGGGCCTGTGATTGGCCCCAGCGGTCACATGAGGGCACGCTGGCATAATGACATCATCGCAACCACGTGACAGCTGAGGCCCAATCATTGGCCCCAGCAGTGACGTCTGGAGCGCAGGACCTCAGTTGCAAGACAGAAGAGGAGCGAGGATACACAGGTAAGGTGAGTATAAGTGTTTTGTTATTTTTAATCACTTCCCCTGGGTCTCTACTTATTATACTCTGGGGTCTGAGGAGACCCCAAAGTATAAAAATAGCACCGACTCTAGGAGGGGGGGGCTTTTGGGAGCTCATAATACTCTGTGGGGGGCTGCTGTGGACCGCATAATGCTGTGTGGGGGGCCGCTGTAGACAGCATAATGCTGTGTGGGGGGCCGCTGTAGACAGCATAATGCTGTGTGGGGGGCCGCTGTGGAGCGCGTGTATTTTCTTGATAACTGCAGTTGTGGGTACTAAAGCTGTATCCCTTTCAAGTATCAGAGTTATTGCTGCAGCACCCATAACCGTCACTATCAAGAATTCGCTCTAGGGAGGGGACCCCTGACAAAAGTTTGCACCCGGGCCCAGAAGACTTTAGTTATGCCTCTGCCCACACGATCAATGCCTGGTCAAAGCTGACCAAGGCGCCATTTTGCCGACGGCGCACGGCATTTTGATGGGGATTGCCGGCAACCGGGGTTGGCGTCCAATTACTATGACAGCCAGGAGTCTTTTGATGGATCCCAAGCTTGTCTATCATTAGTTTCTATTGTAGGCTGCTATATGCATTAGAAGTAACGATATTTTGCAATGCATTGCATAAATGATCAGACCCCCTGGAGTTCAAGTCCCTTAGGGGGTCTAATAAATGCAAGAGAAAAAAAAATGAAAAATAAAATATTAAAAAATTAAAATCATCCCCCTTTCCCTATAAAAGTACTTCAATACTGTTAAAAACGTGCACATTAGGTATCCCTGTGTCCGAAAACGCCCGGTCTACAAAACTATAAAAATATTTTTCCCATGTGGTGAACACTGTTGCAGGAAAAAAAAATCAAAAGTGCTGTTTTGCCTCTGATAAAAATTTGAACAAAAAGTTATAAAAGCAATAGACATTCCCCAAAATGGTATAACTAAAAAGTACACCTGGCCTCGCAAAAAAGACGCCCTATGTCTCCCTTTACATGGAAATATAAAAAAGTTATGGGTGTCAGAATATGGCAACTTTTAGAATTTTTTTTTTTTTTCAAAGTTTTGGATTTTTGTTAAGGGGTTAAAATGTAAATAAAACTATATAAATTTTGTATCCCTGGAATCATAATGAAACATAGAATACAGGTGACATGTTATTTTGGCTGCAGAGTGAACATCGTAAAAACGAAGCCCACAAGAAAGTCACACAAACACACTTTTACTCCAATTCACCCCCATTCTGAATTTTTCTTCCAGCTTCCCAGTACATTGTACAGAATATTAAATGGTACCATTATGAAGAATAATTTGTCCCACAAACATTAAGCCCTCATATGGCTCTGTGAACGGAAAAATAAAAAAGTTATGGGGTTTGGGAGGCGGGGAGCCAAAAACGAAAATCAAAGAGAGTCACCGGTGGTAAGGAATTAAATATGGTGGCTGCTAAAGAGCTGAGCAGCCACCATGTCCACCAGGTCACTGCTGTATTATACAATGCCTGCAATCGGTGCCCAAAAACACAGAGATCCAAGGGCGTTGATCTGTGACTGTGATCACCGGGAGCCTATTCATGGCTCCCAGGTTTGTCATTAGCTGACTTCTACTATAAAGTAAAACACATACACAATAAATAAAGTAAAACAAATACATATCCCTGTGTCCAAAAACACCAGTCTACAAACTTATAAAAATATTTTTTCTATGTGGTACACGGCGTAGTGGGAAAAACTCAAAAGAGCCAAGATGCCATTTCTTCATTGTTTAACCTCCCATAAAAATTTGGATAAAAAGCAATCAAAACAATAGAAATTCCCCAAAATAGTATAAATAAAAAGTACATCTGGCCTGCAAAAAAAAAAAAAAAGCACTTTATGCAGCCCGCACATGGAAGCATAAAAGTTATGGATGTCAGAATTAGGTGACTCCAAGAATTTTTTTTTTTTTGCAAAGTTTTGGATTTTTTTTTTAAAGGGTTAAAACGTTGAAAAACAAAATAAATTTGGTATCACCGTCATCGTACCAACCCACAAAATACAGGCAATGTCATTTTGGCCACACAAGGAACACCATAAAGCCATGAAGAAAGTCATACAAAAGCAGTTTTTCTCTAATTTCACCCTTATTCTGAACTTTTTTCCAGCTGTACAGAATATTAAATGGTTTAGAAACAAAGTAAAATTTGTCCCGCAAAAATTAAGCCCTCATACGGCTCTGTGAATGGAAAAATAAAAAAGTTGGAAGGCGGGGAGTAAAAAACAAAAATCAAAAAGTGGCTGCAGCAGGAAGGGGGTTAAGGCATTTTGACAATACCTATATTTAGGTTTATATATATATATATATATATATATATATATATATATATATATAAAATATGGGAAAGTGGGAGATTTTATTTTTGGTTTTGAAATATTTTTCAAAAGTTTTTTCTAAAAAAAATTTTCAAACTTAAATCCCCTTTAGGCTAACACCCCACGTTGCGTAAACTCAGCATTTTTGGCTGGTACTAATCTCATCCAAACATTGCAGAAAAAAAAGATTTAATAGAAAAAGCAAAAAAGCTGAGAAAAATACAGTAAAAAATGCTATAGAAAAAAACGCAGCTGGAATTAATTATTTCAGACCTTAGCCTTAGAGAGTCTGAACTTACTGTAATACTTCTGTTCTATCTCTTCTCATGACAAGCCTGGGAACCTTAAGGCTAAGGCCCCACCTTGCAGAAACGCAGCTTTTTTTGTTGCAGATTTTGCTGCGGTTATTTGAGCCAAAGACAGGAGTGGATTGAGCAGAAGGGAGAAGTATAAGAACTTCTTGTATATTTCCCATTCCTTTTGTAGCCATTCTTGGTTTTGGCTCAAAAAAACGCAATAAAAAAAGCTGTATTTCCGCTACGTGGGGCCTCAGCCTAAAGGGGTTTTACAGTCAAAAATGGACAACCCTTTTGACATTTAAATAAGTTGGGGGCAGTGGAAAAAAAAAATGCATTTCCACCTGTCCCCGTTGCTCTGGTATGCTCCCGGTTCATCTACTCCCGCAGGTCTCTTCTGGCACTGTGCTGAAGCCGCTGGTTGTCCTCAGCGGTCACATGACTGCTGAGGCCAATCAGCGAAGGGCCATGAATGTCACTACCTGTGACATCATGGGTCCTCTTGGCTCAAATAAAAAGAAAACAAAATAGCCGCCCCAACCGTATGCAAGTGCCTGACATATCATGGCTCAGAATGTTCTACACAACGGAAACAAATGAGCATCTGCCGAACAAAAAGGTAGGTTCCTAGGAGCCCTGACATTGTTCTACACTATGTTTTATAGATAGGTTTCTAGAAGCCCTGACAGAGTTCTACACTATATTTTATAGATAGGTTCCTAGGAGCCCTGACATTGTTCTACACTATGTTTTATAGATAGGTTCCTAGGAGTCCTGACAGTGTTCTACACTATGTTTTATAGATAGGGTCCTAGGAGCCCTGACATTGTTCTACACTATGTTTTATAGATAGGTGCCTAGGAGTCCTGACAGTGTTCTACACTATGTTTTATAGATAGGGTCCTAGGAGCCCTGACATTGTTCTACACTATGTTTTATAGATAGGTGCCTAGGAGCCCTGACAGTATTCTACACTATGTTTTTTAGATAGGTTCCTAGGAGCCCTGACAGTGTTATACACTATGTTTTATAGATAGGGTCCTAGGAGCCCTGACATTGTTCTACACTATGTTTTATAGATAGGTTCCTAGGAGTCCTGACAGTGTTCTACACTATGTTTTATAGATAGGGTCCTAGGAGCCCTGAAAGTGTTCTACATTATGTTTTATAGATAGGTTCCTAGGAGTCCTGACAGTGTTCTACACTATGTTTTATAGATAGGGTCCTAGGAGCCCTGACATTGTTCTACACTATTTTTATAGATAGGTGCCTAGGAGCCCTGACAGTATTCTACACTATGTTTTATGGATAGGTTCCTAGGAGCCCTGACAGTGTTATACACTATGTTTTATAGATAGGTTCCTAGGAGCCCTGACATTGTTCTACACTATGTTTTATAGATAGGTTCCTAGGAGCCCTGACAGTGATCTACACTATGTTTTATAGATAGGGTCCTAGGAGCCCTGACATTGTTCTACACTATTTTTTTTTAGATAGGTGCCTAGGAGCCCTGACAGTGTTCTACACTATGTTTGAAGCCATTTTAAGGTGTGGTTCATACTGAACTTGTTCGAAATCAAACAAATCTTGGCTCCGAGTCACCCGAACCCAAAGCTAAACGATTCCTGAGAGGTTTGCCCATCTCTTCCTCCAACATCTGTTGCCAAGGGACAGCCGGAAGTCTTCCATATCCAATAAACTGACCAGGACATTCTACACAGATAATCTAATATATATGGGCATTTTAGTTCTTTCCAGGTCAGGATTAATAGCTGATCTGCAGCTAATATCACAGTTTGCTCGGCAGATAAAGGAGAGAAGTTCTGAAGCAGTCCGGTGAGGCTCAGTGATCGAGATCCTCCAATACTAATGACAGGACATTCTGCAATGTGGGCTTAATCCCTGCCAAAAGCACTATAGGAAATAATAAGCCCTAATTGCTGTCAACACATAAAACCAACACGAACGCTGCAGCATTGTAATAACCCCGGGATCACTCTGCCTTCATTTATTTGTGAATTGGCAATATTTCTCAACTTCTGAGCAGGCTTATGATAACTAATTGAATAAACTGCTGAAACACATCTTCTGTCAATTCCTAGAAAGTGTTAATTTTTAATGAACCACTTCCATATGCATAATATATCATATACTCATTTTTGGCTTTAGAGCAGATGTAAAATATTGTATGAGACTTCGGAATCAAGAAAAATTACTTTGTCCTTCCAGCTTGGTGTGCACAGGCTATATAGATATATACAAGCATATAATACTTTTACTGCTATATTTACTTTACATATAGCATAACATACTATGGTATCGTAGAGCACAGAATATTAGTATATTACAGGACAGTATAGTACAGTAGAGCACAGAATATTAGTATATTACAGGACAGTATAGTACAGTATAGTATAGTATAGCACAGTGCAGTACAGTATATTACAGGACAGTATAGCACATCACAGTACAGTATAGTACCATATACTGTAGTACAGAACAGTATAGTATAGCACAGTACAGTGCAGTACAGTATATTACAGGACAGTATAGCACAGCACATCACAGTACAGTATACAGTAGTATAGTACCATATAGTACAGAACAGTATAGTATAGTATAGCACAGTACAGTACAGTATATTACAGGACAGTATAGTACCATATAGTACAGAACAGTATAGTATAGCACAGTACAGTATATTACAGGACAGTATAGTACCATATAGAACAGAACAGTATAGTATAGCACAGTACAGTACAGTATAGTACAGGACAGTATAGCACATCACAGTACAGATCAGGACAGTGCAGTACAATACAGTACGGTATGGTATAGTACAGTGTAGGGCATTATAGTACAGTACAGTATAGCACAGGACAGTAAAGTACAATACAGTACAGGATAGGACAGTATAGTATAGTACAATATAGTACAGAATATTATTTTACAGTACAGTATAATACAGAACAGTATAGTACATTATAGTACAGTATGGTATAGTGCAGTGTTTATTACCTTTTCCATTGCAATGACTGGCATCTCCCCATTTGTTGCAGTTTGTCAGGAGATGTCAACTAACGACTTCATTTTTTGTAACCATGATATAAATTAGTTCCATTACTTTGTCACTAGATGGCAGTAATTAAACTTATTTCAACTATATGAATTTTTGAAAAAAGGAATTCAGTTTTAAGATTGGATGACATTAAAATGGGGGCAGATGGCGGGGGTCATTAAATTGTGGGGGCAGATGAAGGGGGACATTAAACTGGGGGCAGATGAAGGGGCACATTATACTGTGGGGGTAGCTGAAGGGGGACAAGGGGCCCCAGGCTATTTCAACCCTTAGTACCTAGAGGGTTCTCTCAGCTTTTGATCCTTCGGTACTTAAGAATTTGTCCTTTCTGTCACCTCTGGGATCACATCACACTCAAGTCTAGGGCCAGGGGAGAGAAGGCACAACCAAAATGGCAGAAGAACAGCAACAGGCACAGCACATGACATAGTCCCTGGGGGCTTAAAGGGTCAGTCCATGGTCTCTCCATGAGAATGAGTTTTGAGTTTATGCTTAGACTGGCCCACAGGTGAACAGCCCCAGAGGGCCCCTGAGCCAGGTGGGCCCCAAGATGACTCTAGCATGGCATAGTGCACTCACTGTAGTTCATACAGATACTCATCCTACAGCATCTCAACCAGGCTATGTGTCAGTATAATGTGTCCCCAATACTACATGAACCATTTGCTGAGTCTGCAGGGCAATGTCTTAAAGGGGATGTGTGACTATGGACGCATTCCCTATCTACAGGACAGGGGATAAGTGTTCAATCTCTGGGGTCCCCAGTGTTCAGGAGGACAGGGGACGGGAAGTCCCCCTAAGGCCTCCTTGTGAATGGAGCGACAGTGCACTTGCATGTTTGGCACTCCATTCACTTCTATGGGGCTGCTAGAGATTACAGTCCCAGTAACCCAATAAAATTGAATGGAGCGCCAGTCACACAAGCGTATGGTGCTCCATTCACCAGGAGGGCGCCGGGTATGCTGGAGACCATAGGATGTCCCAGGAGAGATGAGTATAACTGGTGCTGCACAAGTTCTTCCACATCCATTCCCTGGAGGCGGAAGCGGAGACCAGATGTGAAAGGAGCTAGAACTGGGGAGTAAAACATTGGCCGCTACCTTTTGGAATAATCCAATAACTTGTGCAGCATGGCGCGGCCCTGATTTTCCAGGACTAAAACATTGACAATCTATTTTTAGGATCCCCTCCAGATCAGATGTTCCTGAGCAGCAGCAATGTTCTGGTGAGCGTCACTTCTATTAGTCATGTGGCCTGTTTACAGCTCCGTCCCATTAAATGCTATAGGTTAAGTGAGTATTATCCTCTGTGTAGGGGACACTAAGGAGGTATTATCAACCTCTGTGTAGGGGACACTAAGGGGGCATTATATTGTGTGTGGGCACAAAGGGCCTGGGGACATAGTCAGGGTCACTGCCATGGCTTAAAGGGGTATTCCCACGTACATAACCATTTTTAAATTTGTAGATAATTAAAAGTTAAACATTTTTGCAAGTATAAGTAATTAAACATTTTGCAGAGTTTTAAAGATTTTCTCTAAATATCTTGTGTTCACAGTCTTGTTGTCTTGATCGGTTGCCAATGGATACGGCCATGAATGCAGGATGTTTCTAAGGTCAGAAAATCAGCAATGGTTTCCTTATTGTGGCCGGGATATTTTCTGATACATGTAGTGTCCCTGCCTGATAACACAGCTACAATAAGAAAATCATAGGTGGATTTTTGACAAGTCCCAGACCATATAAAGTTTCTACATTTGTGGTCGTATCCATTGACAACCGATCAAGACAACAGACTTTCACCACTATGATTTTTAGAGGAAATCTTTAAAACTCTGCAGAATTTTTAACTACTTATATTTGCAAAAATGTTTAACTTTTAATTATCTACAAATATAGATATGGTTATGTTCATGGGAATACCCCTTTAACACAAACTTTTCTAAGCTTTTGCCTCTTTGTGTCCACACAGTGACCATTGTCTAATGTCTAATACACCCAGGTGCTGGACGTGGCATCGCTGTGACCAGTGATTGGCTGCATCCAGAATAAACCTAGCCTCTGCTGGAGGAGGCGACCATTGGAAAGGTACCCCTCCTCCATGCATAAAAATACCCAATCCAGCGATACTTATATTCACCTTGCCTTACCTTTCCTGGGTATCTTCGTGGTGTCTCACAGCATCCGACTTCAGGCTGCTGTCTGATGTCACGCACCATGGAGGTCAACGCTAAGACCTGAGATTGGTCACATGAGGCGCACCAATATTTTACTCACCGATCCCAGCTCCTGTCGCGTCTGGCCTCCGCTTCTGCCTCCAGGGCAAATGATGAAAATCACTACATTCCGCCCCTCAGTTTGTGCCAAGAAGTGCCCCTGAGGCTGTCTCCTTATGGCAGAGAGTGTTACACCATAAATCAATACCAATTCCTGACTCACATAGACTCAATTGCAGTGCAGGGGAGTGTACCTGACTTATTAAAGGGGTTGTCCAGGATAAAAAAAAAAATTATATTAGGCCGCTGAGGTCAATCAACGGCCTAAGGAAAGGGACATAGGACGTCAGAGTATGGCAGGGACTGCCGGGCAAAACAAGACAGCGGAGCAGCAGGACCGCGCCGGGAGACACCAGAGCACTGGGAACATACAGAGCAACAATACTAATAAATTTCCTCCCAATAATTTAATATAATATGAATATATTGAAATATTAGTATAAAACACACAACTAAGCAGGAAGCTTGGCGTGTTTAACATAAACAGAATTTGTTAATATAAGTAACCGAGACAGTGACCAGCTACATAGTACAATACCAGCACAGTGGATGAGATTTTACATCATCTCTACCCAATGCTGCTACGTAAACCCATAGAGCAAACTAACCTGTCTTTTCAATGGCAGCATTTCAATTTATACTGTGGCTTCAGACTAAGTTCACATCAGTCCATTGTTCTGATCCATCATTAGATCAGAACAATGGACTCAAAAACTCATATTATGATGGATGCAAACAAATATTTGTGAAGTTCACCCAGCAGTTAGAGACTAGGATAAGCATCTGTTAGCCGGGGGTCCATCCATTGGGACGGGTGTCCTTGAGTGCCCCATGTGAATGAAATGATGATGTATGGCCGTCTATAGAGCCTGTCCACAAGATACAGAGCAATAGGTAAGCAAGCAATGACAGTATACTGTATATATCTATTTGTTACTATTTTATACATTACTTACTTCTGGTATTCCTTAATGTCTAGAGGTTGTTGGAAGAGTTAAAGCATCTTCTTGTGACCCATCATGGTAAGAAGGCAATGTCCTCTTGTCTGTGGTCCAATATTTGGGTCCATGTCAGCTGGAGGTCATCCTTCTTTACCTTGGCAGACACTTGCAGGTAGACGTAGGAGTAAGTAACTAGTGCACTGAAGACATGACTTATTTACTGTAAGCCCCAGAGCAGGTCATCGGAGATCCTGTGATATCTGAGATCTTTCTATATACTCACATTAGTCTCTAGGATTCAGGAGTCAACAAAAAGTATTCATGCTCAAGGTGCCACCATTGAAGAGAGATGATAAATTGACATCCGATGATGGCCGTTGTCTGCATTTTTGATAATGCCATTCACCCCTAACTGAACACACTGGTCTTTGAATAGCAGTCTGGATAGGATGTCTAGTGTCGCATGGTCAGTGAGGTTTCTGTAGGATGGTTCCTGGTGAATAACGTTACTAATAATTTGTTCACTGGAATGTCTTGAGAACGGTCTTCAGCGAAATATTATGACATAAATCATAACACCCAAAGCGAAAAAGTCTATGCCTGCATTTTATGGTTGACCCAGAATTATCTCAGGGTCACCAAACCCAGGTGTGCTAGGGAAGTCTGTGGCATTCACTCTGTCATGTACTCCATGAAGGGCTAGTCCAAAATCAATAATCTTTAGACGGCCATCTCCAGTCAGCAGGATGTTATTTAGTTTAAGGTCACGGTATACAAAGCCATTGGTGTGCAGGAATTGTAGGCCATAGATTATTTCCTCAGTTATGAATTTTAGATTCTCTATATAGAGCTGATTCTTCCATACGAAATAGGACAAATCCTCGCCATGAGCCAGTTCAGTAACATAAAAGGCATAATTGTCATTGTGAATGAAGAATAGCCGTGAATAAGAAAGTTGCTGACAGTGTTCTACAATATGTTTTATAGATAGGTTCCTAGGAGCCCTGACAGTGTTCTACACTATATTTTATAGATAGGTTCCTAGGAGTCCTGACAGTATTCTACACTATGTTTTATAGATAGGTTCCTAGGGGCCCTGACAGGGTTCTACACTATGTTTTATAGATAGGTTCCTAGGAGTCCTGACAGTGTTCTACACTATGTTTTATAGATAGGTTCCTAGGGGCCCTGACAGGGTTCTACACTATGTTTTATAGATAGGTTCCTAGGAGCCCTGACAGTGTTCTACACTATGTATTATAGATAGGTTCCTAGGAGTCCTGACAGTATTCTACACTATGTTTTATAGATAGGTTCCTAGGAACCCTGACAGTGTTCTACACTATGTTTTATAGATAGGTTCCTAGAAGCCCTGACAGTGTTCTACACTATGTTTTATACATAGGTTCCTAGGAGTCCTGACAGTATTGTACACTATGTTTTATAGATAGGTTCCTAGGAGCCCTGACAGTATTATACACTATGTTTTATAGATAGGTTCCTAGGAGCCCTGACAGTATTATACACTATGTTTTATAGATAGGTTCCTAGGAGCCCTGACATTGTTCTACACTATGTTTTATAGATAGGTTCCTAGGAGCACTGACAGTATTCTACACTATGTTTTATAGATAGGTTCCTAGTAGCCCTGACAGTGTTCTACACTATGTTTTCTAGATAGGTTCCTAGGATCCCTGGCAGTATTCTACACTATGTTTTATAGATAGGTTCTTAGGAGCCCCAACAGTGTTATACACTATGTTTTATAGATAGGTTCTTATGAGCCCTGACAGTGTTCTACACTATGTTTTATAGATAGGTTCCTAGGAACCCCAACAGTGTTATACACTATATTTTATAGATAGGTTCCTAGGAGTCCTAAGAGTATTCTACACTATGTTTTATAGATAGGTTCCTAGGAGCCCTGACAGTGTTCTACACTATGTTTTATAGATAGGTTGCTAGTAGCCCTGACAGTATTATACACTATGTTTTATAGATAGGTTCCTAGGAGCCCTGACAGTGTTCTACACTATGTGTAATAGATAGGTTCCTAGGAGCCCTAAGAATATTCTATACTATGTTTTATAGATAGGTTCCTAGGAGCTATGAGAGTGTTGTATACTATGTTTTATAGATAGATTCCTAGGAGCCCTGACGGTATTCTATACTATGTTTTATAGATAGGTTCCTAGGGGCCCTAAGAGTATTCTACACTATGTTTTATAGATAGGTTCCTAGGAGCCCTGACAGTGTTCTACACTATGTTTTATAGATAGGTTCCTAGGAGTCCTGACAGTGTTCTACACTATGTTTTATAGATAGGTTGCTAGTAGCCCTGACAGTATTCTACACTATGTTTTATAGATAGGTTCCTAGGAGCCCTGACAGTGTTCTACACTATGTTTTATAGATAGGTTCCTAAGATCCCTGACAGTATTATACACTATGTTTTATAGATAAGTTCCTAGGAGCCCTGACATTGTTCTACACTATGTTTTATAGATAGGTTCCTAGGAGCCCTGACAGCGTCATACAGTATGTTTTATAGATAGGTTCCTAGGAGCCCTGACTGTGTTCTATTCTATGTTTTATAGATAGCTCCCTAGGAGCCCTGACAGTTTTCTACACTATGTTTTATAAATAGGTTCCTAGGAGCCCTGACAATGTTCTACACTATGTTTTATAGATAGGTTCCTAGGAGCCCTGACAGTTTTCTACACTATGTTTTATAGATAGGTTCCTAGGAGCCCTGACAGTATTCTATACTATGTTTTATAGATAGGTTCCTAGGAGCCCTGACAGTGTTCTACACTATGTTTTATAGATAGGTTCCCAGGAGCCCTGACTGTGTTCTATTCTATGTTTTATAGATAGGTCCCTAAGAGCCCTGACAATGTTCTACACTATGTTTTATAGATAGGTTCTTAGGAGCCCTGACAGTTTTCTACACTATGTTTTATAGATAGGTTCCTAGGAGCCCTAAGAGTATTCTATACTATGTTTTATAGATAGGTTCCTAGGAGCCCTGATAGTGTTCTACACTATGTTTTATAAATAGGTTCCTAGGAGCCCTGATAGTGTTCTACACTATGTTTTATAAATAGGTTCCTAGAAGCCCTGACAGTGTTATACACTATGTTTTATAAATAGGTTCCTAAGAGCCTTGACAGTGTCATACACTATGTTTTATAGATAGTTTCCTAGGAGCCCTGACAGTGTTCTACACTATGTTTTATAGATAGGTTCCTAGGAGCCCTGACAGTATTCTACACTATGTTTTATAGATAGGTTCCTAAGACCCCTAAGTGTGTTCTGCATTTTTTAAGCCAATTCAAGGTGTGGTTCGTACAAAACTTGTGCGACTTGAAACGAATCTTCACCCATCTCTGCTAGAAACCCAGAGCATAATAATAATAATAATAGTCCTTTAATAGTCCCACAATGGGGAAATTCAGTGTGTTACAGCAGCAAAGATAAGCAGATACAAATACAAATACAACATGTACAGGAATGTTCCAAGGTGAGAGGCATTACATTAATAGCAGGCAGACAGACAGATAGGACGTAGCAGAGGGGGGGGGGGGGATATAACAGGCAGAGAGATATTTCAGTTCTCTGTGTGTAATGATCTCCGCTTAGGTCGGTGTTGGTTGTACAGCCTAACCGCGGTGGGCAGGAAAGACTTCCGATAGCGCTCCTTCTCACACCTACGGTGGAGCAGTCGGTCACTGACAGTACTGCTCAGCGCGATCACAGTCTCATGCATGGGATGGGACTTCTTCTTCTGCATGGAGCTCACCACAGACAGTATCCTTCTGTCACCCACCACCTGCACTGGGTCCAGTGGGCTCCCCAGGACAGAGCTGGCCCTTCTAATCAGCTTGTCAAGTTTATTCCTATCCCTGGATGATATACTGCTCCCCCAGCAGGCCACTCCAAAGAAGATGGCTGATGCCACTACCGAGTTGAAGAAAGTTCTAAGAAGTGCCCCCCGGATTCCAAAGGCTCTCAGTTTCCTAAGCAGGTAGAGCCTGCTGTGGCCCTTCCTGTACAGGACCTCCATATGATCTGCCCAGTCCAGCTTATTATTAAGGAGCAGACCCAGGTACTTATAGGTGTTCACAATCTCGATGCCCGTCCCCAGGATGTCCACTGGATTTGGAGGGCATCTGCCTTTGCGGAAGCCCACCACCATCTCCTTGGTCTTCCCCGCGTTAATCTTCAGGTGGTTCCGGTGGCACCAGTCCACAAAATCCTGGTTCAGTTCTCTGTACTCCCTGTCATCATCGTCTGTGATGAGACCCACTATTGCAGAGTCATCAGAATACTTCTGTAGGTAGCAGCTGGATGAGTTGCACCTAAAATCAGCAGTGTACAGTGTGAAGAGGAAAGGGGCGAGAACCGTACCCTGAGGTGCCCCCGTATTACAGATCACGGTACCTGACACACAGTCTCGGGCTCTCACATATTGAGGTCGATTTGTGAGGTAGTCTAGGATCCAGTTGGAGAGGTGGTGGTCCACTCCAGCAAGGCCCAGCTTGTCTCTCAGTAACCTGGGCTGTATGGTGTTAAAAGCACTGGAGAAGTCAAAGAACATTATTCTCACTGTGTTCCCTGGTTTCTCCAGGTGAGACAGAGCCCTGTGCAGAAGATGGATGATGGCATCATCTACCCCAATGCCCGGCCGATAAGCAAACTGGAGGGGGTCCATAGCGGGGCTCACTAGAGGGCGGAGATGTGTGGGAACCAATCTCTCCAAGATCTTCATCAGGTGGGATGTCAGTGCTACAGGTCTGTAGTCGTTGAGGTCCATAGGGTGGGGTTTCTTTGGAACTGGTACCACACAAGAAGATTTCCATAATTCAGGGACTATTTCCTGCCTCAGGCTCATATTATACATATATGTAATTATACCACACAGCTGGTCCCCGCAAGTCTTAATTAGCCTTGCACTGATGTCATCTGGCCCTGCGGCTTTCCTCGCCTTGATCTTTTTCATCTCCTTCCTCACCTGGGCCCGTGTGAAGGTCAGACTGTGGCCAGATAAAGACGGATTTCTGGATTTACTGGTCTGTTGGGAAGTGGCCGCATGGGGAGAAGTCATTGTGGTGGGGGAAGCTGAAGGACATACTGGGGTGGGAGGAGCTGGTGTGTGATCAAATCTGTTGAAGAATAGGTTTAGTTCATTAAGCCAATTAACATCTGCCTCAATCTGGCAGACAGACTGTTTATGACCCGAAATTGACTTAAGCCCCTCCCAGACCCCCCTTATGTCTTTTCTTTCCATTTGCTTTTCCATTTTTTCCTTATAACTGGCTTTTCCTTGCCTGATTAGATGCCTCAGCTCCTTTTGTACTTCCCCCAACCCCTCCTTATCTCTTGTCCTAAATGCCATCTTTTTCTCCTTAAGTAGTGTTTTTATATCAGAGTTAATCCATGGTTTGTTGTTGGAGAAGCACCTCACCACTTTTGTGGGTACTGTGTTGTCCACACAAAAATTAATGTAGTCCGTTATGCAGTGTGTGAGTCCTTCTATATCTTCCCCATAAGAATCCTGCAGAACTTCCCATGCGGTTGTGTCAAAACAATCCCTCAGAGCCTCATCACTCTCCTCGGACCATATCCTCACTGTGCGGGTGACAGCTGGTTCTGTACGTACAAGTGGCTTGTACACAGGTCGGAGATGCACAAGGTTGTGATCCGATCTACCAAGGGGCGATAGGGCTGATGAGTTATATGCCTCCCTCACGTTGGCAAAGAACAAGTCCAGTGTTTTGTTGTCTCTTGTGTGGCAGGTTACATACTGTGTGAAACTGGGCAGTGTGGATGATGGAGAGGCATGGTTGAAATCACCCGACAGAAGAAAGAGGGCCTGGGGATGTTTTAACTGTAACTGGCTCAGCGTGGCTTGTAGGACCTCGCAGGCAGCGTCAGCTTTCGCAGAGGGGGAGACATATGCAGCTATCCCGATGACATGTGATAGTTCCCTTGGTAGGTAGAAAGGTCTCATGCTCACAGCTAATAGTTCAATGTCCTTACAGCAAGTTTGCTCCTTAATCACAATGTGCCTAGGATTACACCATCTATTATTCACAAACATTGCCAGCCCTCCTCCTTTCCTCTTACCGCTCTCCCTTGTCCTGTCTGCCCGAAGGAGTTTAAAACCATCCAAGGAGACCAGAGGGTCAGGAGTAACTTCAGTGAGCCAAGTCTCTGTAAGTAGCATCATGCTGCACGCCCGAAACTCCTGATGATGCCTGGTGAGAGCTGTTAGTTCATCCATCTTGTTTGTAAGAGATCTCACATTGCCCATGATGATGGAGGGAACAGCTGGTCGGTAACGCCTCTTTTTAATCCTCTGAAGAGTTCCTGCTCTGCATCCCCTCACCCGCTTTTTCTTTCTCCAAATCTCACGGGGGATGTGTGACCAGATGGTATGCCGTCCTACTGTGCCTCTGAGCTGCAGAATTTCCTCTCTTGTATAGACAAAGGAATTGTCTGCATACACAAAAGATCCCATTTTCAAGCAGAACAAAAGACAGATAAAAAACAACAAAAAACAAAAAAAAAAAAAATATATCACAAGGGTCCAAGTCTTTGTGTGTGTTTCTTCATAGTGCAAAAGTCCTTAAGTAGAGAGGTACAAAACGAGACATAGAAAGAAAAATAAGATAGAGAGTCTCAGAGCTGCTGTAGCTGGCAGCCACTCCAGCGGCGCCATCTTGGAAAAAAAAAAAAAAAAAAGCCACACCTACTTGTACAGCAACCAAGAAACGGCTGTTTAACTCCTCAATGTCCAGCATAAAGCCAGAAAGTGGAAAAAGCAATAAACAGTAGAAAACAATACAAGACAGTGCAAACATATTATATATCAATAAAGAATTAAAGTCTATGGCGGTGGTGCCTTTAATGGACGCTGCATTTACAACATTTCTGAACATTTAATGCTGAAATGTGAACATAACTCACATGGGTAGATCACCAAGATGTGTGAACATTGTCTAAGACAAAAAGGTTGTGCTGATGAAATTAAGACATAATGAAATAAAACACAAAGTAAACTTCATATACATCAAATTCTTTCATGTTGTGTAAAAGTCTTGTAAATCCAATTTAAAAAGCCTAGAAAATGGCCCCATTCAGAAGTTCTCAGGATGTGGATATTTTCTGCTTCTCCCTCACTTGTCCCGTGAAATGGCCACGGCGACAAATGTAAATTGCCATATGTGTTATTGGAAGACTCATGGGCCAGGAATTTTCTTGAGAAAGGGATGATTGTGACATTGAGAGGCAGACGTCCCCTCCTTGTGATGGTCTATTAATCGTGGAGTGGATGTTGTCAGGGAAAGTGACCCAGATTATTTCTCTCCTGGCGGACGCTCAGCAGTCAGGGGCGACACAGAATCTGATGGGGGATGTAAAATTTATCAATAATGTTGTAAGATAAAGAAATTCATGATTCTGCGCTAATGATGTAAAATTGCACCAAAGTTATTATAATGGTGCAAGTAGTGTGGTAAATATGGCACAGGTTACTAGCAATTTTACACATTGCTTTTCTTTGATGGAGGGAGTATATGTACAATAACATTTTGAGCTAAAAAAGCACATTTTGTTAATAAAAAAAAAACAGCGCTTTTCACAGGAAGACCGGAGAGGTTTCCTCTGCAGTCATTCTGCTTCCATTCTCCTATAGGGAATAATTATAGGGTATAATTGACATGCTGCGATTTCCAAAAACATATGGATGGGATTCGCCACGTGGGGCTCCAGCCTCTATCATATTAGCTAGAGATGGGCAAACCGATTTGTTCCAAGCCCATCAATCTCATGCCTCAGCATTGACCCCTGGTGCATGATGTCATCTAGGAGACCAAAAGAGAGCGTCAGATGCTGCAAGGAGGCCCAAAAGATTTGAGGGAAGGTGACATTTTTTATTTTTTTTTACGTCTCTCCTGGGCCTCTCTGAATAGACCCCAGAGTATAATAATTTCAAGTTCATACCAGACTTGTTCTATCCGAAATGAATCAGGGACCCAAGCAATCCAAACCCGAAATGAAGGAGAAACATCCCTGTTTTTCAAGAAACCTGGTGACAAGATCTGGGATTAAAGCCAAACCAGAATATCTCCTCCATATGGAAGAGAGACCCATCTACAGACAGTTGTTTGGGGGTTACAGCCCTTCAGCTACAGCCTCTTACCTATCCAACCAGTATTCTACTTTGTACTGGTGAGGAACAATAAGCCGGAAACAGCTCCCTTCCTTTTGGAGGAGGTATTCTGTCTTAGCTTTTATCCCAGATCATGTCACTAGGTTTCTTTAAAACCATGCATTGCTCTATAGGGATCTACCTTCCAAAAGGTGGCGCTAGAGCAAGTTTTTCTTTCTCCATTAAAGAGAATGTATTTACATATTTTTCCCCAAAATGATTAGTAAGGTGTGAATCGTCTGTAAGGCCCTGCACACTGAAAGGCAGCCTGGAAAGACAGTCTCCTTAAGACATAGTACCCCATCTGATACACAACAGGTGTGAGGGACATAATCCCTCAGACCCGGTGGGGATGTCACAACCATGGACCAGGCGTCAACCAGAGGACAATAAAACTTCCCTGTTCCGTATGTATGAACTACTCCTTAATTCAATAGATTTGCTTCATGTCATTTGTCACATTTATGTCATCATATTCCGCAGTGCTTTACAAACATTGACAGTCACTGTCCCATATAGGGCTTACAATCTACATTCCCTATCAGTATGTGTTTGGAGTGTGGGAGGAAACCGGAGTACTCAGAGGAAACCCACGCAAACACAGGGAGAACATACAAAGTCCTTGTCATCCCTAAAGGTATCAATGACTGAAGACTCTGTTTTTATCTCTTCTATACACTGACTAATATGGTACAAACATTTTTTTTTCTTTTGCACTAACACTGCATTTTAGACATACTTCTCTTCCCTACACCACTTCGTGTAATATTTAGCACGAAAAATCTTTACATTTGTCATACCATGTATATCACATTGATCATTTTGAAGGAATTTGTGTAATTTTCACCAAGTCTCGCACATTATGTTCACTGTTCCAACTGACTAGCATTCATTTATAGTGCAAGAAGCCAGATTCCTCCTGCTGCACCAGAAATTATCACCAGGGGGCAGAATTACAGTATAGTACATACAGTATAACATTAATGTGAGCGCTAACACTAAGTGTCAACTAATAAATTACAGATACAACAAAGCACAAAACAGGAAGTGTTATATAAACAGTAGCCTTTGATAGTATATATGTACTATATACAGCATCTATCTATCTATCTACAGTATCTATCTATCTATCTATCTATTTATCTACAGGATCTATCTATCTATCTACAGTATCCATCTATCTATCTATCTATCTATCTATCTATCTATCTATCTATCATATCTATCTATCATTCTGTCTATCTATCTACAATATCTTTCTTTCTATCTGTCTATACTATCTATCTATCTATCTATCTATCTGTCTGTCTGTCTGTGTCTGTCTGTCTGTCTATCTATCTACAGTATCTATCTATCTATCTATCTATCTATCTATCTATCTATCTATCTATCTATCTATCTATGTATCTGTCTATGCATATGTCTCTCTATCGATGTACAGTATCCATCCACCTATTTATGTGTGCACCAACTATATTCACTTCTTTCAGTCATCTTTTTAATGCTCTATCTATGTAAGCATCTAAAAAAATAGAAATAGGTAGCACTCCAACATAGTAAAAAGAAGCGATGTGTGGGTTTATTCCAACTGCAACGTTTCGGTTCTACATACACTGAACCTTTCTCAAGCTGTGTATGTAGAACCGAAACGTTGCAGTTGGAATAAACCCACACATCGCTTTTACTAAGGTTAGGTTCACACCACCGCTGAGTCTCCGTTCCAGGATTCTGTCCCCCATTCCGCTTGAAAAATGCAGAGAGAAAAGTCCTGCAAGCAGAACTTATCTCTCTGCATTTTTCAGACGGAAACCCTGCGGACCCCATTATAGTATATGGGGTCTGTGGGTTTCCGCAGGTAACTGCTTGTTAAGCAGATTTGGTTTGTGTACTATCATCTATCTATCTATCTATCTATCTATCTATCTATCTATCTATCTATCTATCTCATATCTATCTATCTATCTCATATATACCTATCTATCTATCTCATATATACCTATCTATCTATCTCATATCTATCTATCTATCTATCTATCTATCTCATATCTATCTATCTATCTATCTATCTATATCTGTCTATCTCTCTATCTACCTGTCTATCTCTGTCTCTCTATCTCTCACATATCTATCTAGAAAAAGAAAATAAAGCAGCACTAAAATAGTCAGTCAATGTTACATATCTATTATCTATCTCCTATCTATCTCTCTATTATCTCACTCTCTCTATCTATTATCTCTCTCTCTCTCTCTCTCTCTCTCTCTCTCTCTATCTGTCCATACATCCATGTGTGCATTAGTTACCTTTGTTTCTAGTTATCTTTTCACTATTATCTATGCCGCCATCTCCGTCACTATTTCTAATCTCATTGTTGTTACCTCTTTTCTGTTTCGGGTCATCATTTTATATTCCACAATATCTCATTGTTTCTTCCTAGATACAGGTGAAGGATTATCAGAATTTCTTACATGCTGGATTAAAGGAACTTTGTTCTACTAATAAAATACCTTACAAAGGACTATCAGAGGGGTCTGTGACTTACTCCATCTATGGCGCCATATACCTACAGTACATGGATCACAGTCACTCTGATCTGTTGTTTTATTTGGCATTTCTATACTATTTAAGATACTTTGTGATAAGGTCAATGTAAGGAAGGAAAAGAAAAATGCCAGGATATCAAGGAGACAGCGAGAGGATATTTAGAAAAAAGGGAGATGTGAACCTGAACTCAGCATTGTTTTATAAAACCACCAGGAAGGCAAAGTTGAAGTCAGAATAAACTAAGTGTAATCTGATATGTAGTGTGTGTATATGTAGTATGTGTGTATGTAGTATGTGTGTATGTATTTATGTATGTAGTGTGTGTGTATATGTAGTGTGTGTGTGTATGTATGTATGTATGTAGTGTGTGTGTGTGTGTGTGTATATGTAGTGTGTGTATATGTAGTATGTGTGTATGTATGTAGTGTGTGTATATGTAGTATGTGTGTATGTATGTATGTAGTGTGTGTATATGTAGTATGTGTGTATGTATGTACAGTACAGACCAAAAGTTTGGACACACCTTCTCATTCCAAGAGTTTTCTGTATTTTCATGACTATAAAAATTGTAGATTCACACTGAAGGCATCAAAACTATGAATTAACACATGTGGAATTATATACTTAACAAAAAAGTGTGAAACAACTGAAAATATGTCTTATATTCTAGGTTCTTCAAAGTAGCCACCTTTTGCTTTGATTACTGCTTTGCACACTCTTGGCATTCTCTTGATGAGCTTCAAGAGGTAGTCACCTGAAATGGTTTTCACTTCACAGGTGTGCCCTGTCAGGTTTAATAAGTGGGATTTCTTGCCTTATAAATGGGGTTGGGACCATCAGTTGTGTTGTTCAGAAGTCAGGTGGATACACAGCTGATAGTCCTACTGAATGGAGTGTTAGAATTTGTATTATGGCAAGAAAAAAGCAGCTAAGTAAAGAAAAACGAGTGGCCATCATTACTTTAAGAAATGAAGGTCAGTCAGTCCGAAAAATTGGGAAAACTTTGAAAGTGTCCCCAAGTGCAGTGGCCAAAACCATCAAGTGCTACAAAGAAACTGGCTCACATGAGGACCGCCCCAGGAAAGGAAGACCAAGAGTCACCTCTGCTGCGGAGGATAAGTTCATCCGAGTCACCAGCCTCAGAAATCGCAGGTTAACAGCAGCTCAGATTAGAGACCAGGTCAATGCCACACAGAGTTCTAGCAGCAGACACATCTCTACAACAACTGTTAAGAGGAGACTGTGTGCAGCAGGCCTTCATGGTAAAATAGCTGCTAGGAAACCACTGCTAAGGACAGGCAACAAGCAGAAGAGACTTGTTTGGGCTAAAGAACACAAGGAATGGACATTAGACCTGTGGAAATCTGTGCTTTGGTCTGATGAGTCCAAATTTGAGATCTTTGGTTCCAACCACCGTGTCTTTGTGAGACGCAGAAAAGGTGAATGAATGGACTCTACATACCTGGTTCCCACCGTGAAGCATGGAGGAGGAGGTGTGATGGTGTGGGGGTGCTTTGCTGGTGACACTGTCGTGGATTTATTCAAAATTGAAGGAATACTGAACCAGCATGGTTACCACAGCATCTTGCAGCAGCATGCTATTCCATCCGGTTTTCGTTTAGTTGGACCATCATTTATTTTTCAACAGGACAATGACCCCAAACACACCTCCAGACTGTGTAAGGGCTATTTGACCAAGAAGGAGAGTGATGGGGTGCTACGCCAGATGACCTGGCCTCCACAGTCACCAGACCTGAACCCAATCGAGATGGTTTGGGGTGAGCTGGACCGCAGAGTGAAGGCAAAAGGACCAACAAGTGCTAAGCATCTCTGGGAACTCCTTCAAGACTGTTGGAAGACCATTTCAGGTGACTACCTCTTGAAGCTCATCAAGAGAATGCCAAGAGTGTGCAAAGCAGTAATCAAAACAAAAGGTGGCTACTTTGAAGAACCTAGAATATAAGACATATTTTCAGTTGTTTCACACTTTTTTGTTAAGTATATTATTCCACATGTGTTAATTCATAGTTTTGATGCCTTCAGTGTGAATCTACAATTTTTATAGTCATGAAAATACAGAAAACTCTTGAAATGAGAAGGTGTGTCCAAAGTTTTGGTCTGTACTGTATGTATGTATGTAGTGTGTGTGTGTGTGTGTAGTGTGTGTATGTAGTGTGTGTGTGTGTGTATGTAGTGTGTGTGTATATGTATGTATGTATGTAGTGTGTGTGTGTGTGTGTATGTAGTGTGTGTATATGTAGTATGTGTGTATGTATGTAGTGTGTGTGTATATGTAGTGTGTGTATGTAGTGTGTGTGTATATGTAGTGTGTGTATGTAGTGTGTGTGTATATGTAGTGTGTGTATGTAGTGTGTGTGTATATGTATGTAGTGTGTGTGTGTGTGTGTGTGAGTGTGTGTATATGTAGTGTGTGTGTGTGCGTATGTATGTATGTATGTAGTGTGTGTGTATATATAGTGTGAGTATGTTGTGTGTGTGTATATGTAGTGTGTGTGTGCATGTAGTGTGTGTATATGTAGTGTGTGTGTATATGTAGTGTGTGTATGTAGTGTGTGTGTATATGTATGTAGTGTGTGTGTGTGTGTATGTAGTGTGTGTATATGTAGTGTGTGTGTGTGCGTATGTATGTATGTATGTAGTGTGTGTGTATATATAGTGTGAGTATGTTGTGTGTGTGTATATGTAGTGTGTGTGTGCATGTAGCGTGTGTATGTAGTTTGTGTGTACATAGTGTGTGTGAGTATTTAGTGAATGTGTGTGATTACTGTGCGGCGTGGTGCACACCTAATATTACCTATTACAATCTACCCTGTACCAGCCGCCCCATGTCTGTGCCCTGAGTGGGCACACTCTGACTCATGTGCCAGCCTGCCCGCTGCTGCTGGAGAGCTTTGCTGTGCTGACTTGGTGTATCCATTGTGAAACCTCTAGCTCCACCCCAGCCATTCATTGCTGGCTTTGACTATAAGATCTGCAGATACTAAGGCAGGCTGAGCTATTAACTTTCTGCCTGTCTGCTGCCCACCACATAGGAGTCTGGGACAGGTCTGTGCCCTGCGGCTTCTCTGCTGTAACATGGACAGAAGAAATTACATTTCTTTGCTGTTGATAATCCAAGGTAAGGTCTTTTAATATTGATTTACTGCAGAAAGTGAATTGTTTCCTATCAATATCTTATGCGTTAAAAGATTACACACAGGTCTGGTACCGTCCCAGATGTAGCAGGTGTGAGTTTGCCACTTGTAGCCAACTTGTATTTGTTACTTGTTACCTTTTATTTCATGTGTATTTGTGATCTTACATAGGACTGCAGGTAAGCCTACCATGGTATAATAACTTATTGAGTAGGCTGTGTTCACACTAGTGTCCTGACTGCAGAGCCATAACTGATGTGACGGACCTGTGGATTTGTTACTTGGCACCATTTATTCCATGTGTGGTGGTCTTACATAGGACTGCTGGTGAGCCTACTGTCTTAGTATCATTTACAGAATTATTATGCGCAGAGTTAGGCTCTGTTCACATTATGGCTATGGAGTCTTAACTGGCGTGACGGACCTTTGGATGGCCCCATTCGCTTTAATAGGGTCAATCGGTCTCTTAGGACTTTTGGTAGTTTTGGCAGTGACAACAATGCTGCAGACTGCTCTATTCTTGCCATTAGATATATTGGAAAGTGTGACGAAAAACACATAGCATAGAATGAACAGAGCCTGGAATGACAAACTCAGCTCTGCTAGATCTTATTGTTTTACATCAGTGCTGTCATTTAATACGCAGATGTAGCAGAGGTCAACTTGTTGTCTTCTGTTGTGCAGCGTGATAATTCTTGGCGTGCAGTCCTGTGCAAGATCACAAGCTCAGAAATACATTGTGATATATGACAAAACTAGCTCTACTGCATTACCAAACTCAGCACTGCTATATATTGTACAGTAAAACCTCTCCTATAGTTCAGCTCTATATCCAAACCACATATTCAGTGATGTTGCAGAGCTGAGTTTATCATATAACTATGCTGTAGAATAGCGCAGCACAGTCCTACGTCAAACCTCACTTTAAGGAGATATCACTATAAATTGTTCCCACTGACAAACTCACCACTGCTCCACCTGACAGACTCAGCCCTGCTATGTCAGGAATAACTGAGCACTTCATGTCTTTTCTTGTATCCGGCACATGCTTTAACTTGACTGAGGACTTCCTCATGTGCTATACAACCAATAAGAACCTCAAATAAGAATAGCCTGCGGATATTTCCAGGGGTTTGTGATTGCCTAGTAGGAGGTTGCAGTGTTTTTGTTTGCGCTGTATCTGTCACATGTACTGTAGGTGCAGCAGTGCTGAAATTGTCATTTAAAGGGGACCTGTCACTACATTTTAAAAGCCCAATAACTTGGCACATCTGATCGGCAGATACAGTGCAAACAAAAAACTGTTCAGCCATTCCAAAGATATAAGCCCTTGTAGTGTTGATGATTAGGATCTACTATCCAAGTGGGCAGTAACACTGTAGTACCTATCTGGGTTGGGTCTCTATGTGCTCTATGTCATGTAGCATTACCGCCCCCTTGACTAGTATACTGTAATTTGTATCATCACTGAAAGGGCTTATATCTTTGGAATGGCTGAACGGATTTGGATAGACAAAACATCAAAATGCTCAGAGTGACAGCGCCGATCAAATGATGGATGTCATTGGGCTTTCAGAACTTGGTGACAGGTCCTCTTTAACTGAAAGGGACTGCAGTTACATCACTATGATTTGACATGGTGCACTCAGCTCTGCTACATGTTGTTGCCACTGATGGGTATGTGGTTGTTGTGCCCTATCTTCTTCATCATCATCCATAATGTCTGAGTCTGCATTCTATCCTAATGAGGTCAATGTCCTGTCTGCCCACAGTTTAATAGGGGTCAGCAGGGTCTTTGATGTGAAGTTTCCAGAGCCCCTTGTCTTTACAGACCATTATCTAGGAGACCCCGGTACTAGCCCTTGGCTTCATTCTTCAACCATCTGGCGCCCTTTAGTTAAACTGTAAGTCACATCAAAGCAGCAGTGCTGCGAAAGATCTCTGAAGATCACTTAAAGTAACGTCTACATTTTCTCTTCCAAAGTAAAGATAGAACAAATATCATTCAAATGGCATGGCGCCACCCAGTGGTCAGTTTACAATGAAATTCATTTAGTAATGGAGAAATGATCATGAAAGTATCCATGCAGTCAGTGTTTTTTTGGCACATGGCTGTGTACATGCTCTCGGATCTCACGTGCAAATATTTGTTCTTGTGCAGAGCTATTTGCACGGAGGTTGTTGGGCTGTAAATGTGGGCCCGGCTTAGACTTTGGCAAGGTCACATCTCTCTACTACACCGATCACACTGTAGAAAAATACAATGGCTTCAATCCAGGGTAGAAGATGTGAGTGTACCGCCACCAAAATCTCATCTAAACCGCTTATATGCTGTTGTGGCATAGAGAATGTATCGAAGTGCTGATAATATGTTTAGGTCATATGCAAATGAGTTGTTTGGTGCACCTGGGGCGTGGCCGCACCTGCCGGAGCACCTTTATTCGCCTTTGGTCGCCACCGGTGCCGCCCCCCCAACATACCAATTGACAGGACTCCATGTGTGACAACCACAGGGGAAGGTGTGTGCTCCAGCACCCCGGGTGCACCAGACAGCTCATCTGCAAACAAATTAAAAAATGATTTTCTTTAGCAACAAGATTTCATTTTGACACAAAAAAAGGTAAATTTACTTTGTCACTAACCGGCCCTACAGCACCATAAGGGTAAGGTCACACGTTCAGGTTTTTTGATGCAGTTTTTGAAGCCAACGCCAGGAGTGAATTCAAAAAGGGTCAGTAAATATAATTTTTCATTTATAGTTCTCTCCATTTACGACTCACATCTGGTTTTGGCTTCAAAAACTGTATTAAAAAATCTGAACATGTCACCTTACCCTATAAGTTATTTAGTGGCGATGTTCTGTATCAAATCTACTGATGACCTGACCACAGTATGTGATCTGTGGAGGTCTGACAACCGGACTCCGCACCAGTCAGCTGATCTGTCTCCAGGTGCCAGAAACTACTGCAGTGGATGGGGCCTGAAGTAGTGCTGCTCCTATTTAAAGGGGTTGTCCAATTTCAGACCAATATATGAATAAATGTTATTGTTTGTATAATGAAAAGCTACAATTCTCCAATATACTTTCTGTATCGATTCATCATGGTTTTCTAGATCTCTGCTTGCTGTCATTCATTCTGCTTATTCTCAGTGGATAAAAATTTAGTCCATGGTCATGTGATATACAGTCCATTGTCATGTGATATACAGTCCATTGTCATGTGATGGACACACAGGTGCACAGACATCTGCCTGGGAACGAGCTGTGCACCTGTGTGTCCATCACATGACCATGGACTGTATATCACATGATCATGGACTGTATATCACATGACCATGGACTGTATGTCACATGACCATGGACTGTATGTCACATGATCATGGACTGTATATCACATGACCATGGACTGTATGTCACATGACCATGGACTGTATGTCACATGACTATGGACTGGCAGAATCAGCTGTGCAATCTGCGGCAAAATTGCGCATCACACTTTGCTTTTTCAGCTCCCTATTGAAAACAACAGAATCCATCTCAAAATCAGCTCCAAATTACACAGTGTGAACCCAGCCTAAGGCTCTGCAGCAACTTATGTACTGCATGAAGAACTTTTTTAATAGGGGTGTGAACCCTACAGAATACAGTAGTTGACATAGGAGGACTTTCCTACTAAACTGACCCATGACAATTATGTTAACTCACTCGGGAGTCCCCTCACCTGGTCACCAATGGCCTCTTTCACCCGGCTGCCAGCTCAATATTCACTGCTCTATGCAGTGACTGTTAATGCCAGAAGATCTTCTATCAATTTAATTCCTTTTGGTACCTGCCGGGATTTGAACCCAAATTACAAGTCTTTTACTCTGACTGACTGAGCCACAAGCTCTATTAGCTTCCATAAAGGTTTATTTTCTTCTACCAAGCTGCAATCATATTGTACTGTTCCTACATAATGTATTATATGGGGTCTGGATATTTGTAGCTGTGCCCTTTTATATATCCTGGGGAGGACACCATCTTACAGGAGATGCTCTGTAACAGAGTCTGCATTTATTTGGGTGCACAGTACTGCACATATGTCAGAGCGACGGACAGTGTTGTTTTATTGTTCCCGTTTGATCACAGTTTCCCATTAGAAAGCAGCTAAAATCAACACAGCTGGCGACCCCGCTGCAGAGGGGTGAGGAGCCCCCGCATCTAGGGTTCAGACTGCGGGGTCACATCCCTGGAAACACACTGTAGTCTTATAACTTATATAAAATAGGGGGCGGGGGGGACGACTCTTGGGACCCTCACTGATGAATATAAAGAAGGTCCCCAGACCCTATGCTACGGATTGTTATACAGTAGTTTTTTCGGGGGGATCGCCCACACTTACACCAGTCAGTAAGCATTTACAGTATCTCTCCCTCTAGAAGGAGCCTGTTACTGACACAGCCACTGCCTGACAGGTAGAGTTTCTTCACTATGAAAAAGTTGTGTAATATACAGTACTGTGCCTCAGCTGCTGCAGATCATCCTAATACACACCTCAGATGCTGCAGAACATTATAATATACCCCTCAGATCCTGCAGGAGATCATGCACACCATAGGTGCTGCACTACATCCTAATACACAATACATTTTACAGGGCTTCAAAATATACACCTCAGATCCTGCAGAACATTACAAAACATACCCCAGCTGCTGCAGAACATCATCAAAAATACCAAAGAGGCGGGGGAAAATTGTAATGCCCCCCCCGGGGGGGGGGGGTCACCATCAAACATACCATAGAGGGGGGGGAACAAAGTAATGCCCCCCCCGGGGGGGGGGGGGAAATACTGTAAAAACCAAGGGGGGGGGGGAGGAATGGAATGGCCCCCCCGGGGGGGGGGGGGGGTTAAAAAAAAATAAAAAAAATAGAAAAGGGGGGGGAAAAGAAGGGAAAACACCCCCGGGGGGGGGGGGGGGGGGGGGGGGGCGGGGGGGGGGGGGGGGGTTTTAAAAAAAAAAGAAAAAAAAGGGGGGGGAGATAAAAAAAAAAAATGGGAGGGGGGGAAAAAAAAAAAAAAAAAATGACTGGGCATTGCTGATAACGGGGTCCCCCTATGAACCCCCCACCACCTTTGATACCCAAACTGCTGGGCCTAAATGCCTTCCCCCTCTTTTCCAGCCTCGACCCCTGCCCCCCAGCTCTCAAACCCCCCACCCCCTTAGAAATAAACCAAGACCAAAGGGTTGGATTAAATCGGCCACAGCAGCCGTATTTATTAACAAACAACAAATAAATAACAACAAGTATAACTTATTATAATTTGCATAACTTAAAATAATTTAACAATAAACGCTTAACCTGGGTAAGAGTCCTTGGAGCTACAAAAAACTATCAATCCCCCGGCCTGGCGCTAACATAACCACACCATAAATTTACCACCAGCCGCGACCACCGGCTCGGCGGCACCATGAATAAAGACGAACTCCTTCTTCCATGTACCAGCTCCCAGGGCCAATTTACCCTGTAACCGTTCACCGTGCGCCAGGCCATCCACCAAAATGTGCAATTACCACCAAATGTATAGGTGGAGCCTACCTTTGACTCCACCCTTTTAGCCAATTGACCACCAACTCCAAGGACCCCACCCGCCAAGGCCACCGTGACACCACCTGCAAAAAGATAAACAAGTTAAAATAGCCCAAGAGGAAGGGAGGGAAAAAAAAAAACGGGAGGGAGGGAGGGACCGCTCGTTAGCATGCCGCGCAGCTCCAGAATGGCCGCTTCCCGGGCTGCGCGGCATAGTCAATTCGAACGGGGTTAAGCCCCCGCCCCCAATTCTTCGCGCCCTAGCGCGTTATTGGTCCCCCTACAGCCCGCCCCCAGTCAAGATCCCTGCGCTTTACTGCGCAGCGCTCCGGTCTCCCCTGACTGGGCATTGCTGATAACGGGGTCCCCCTATGAACCCCCCACCACCTTTGATACCCAAACTGCTGGGCCTAAATGCCTTCCCCCTCTTTTCCAGCCTCGACCCCTGCCCCCCAGCTCTCAAACCCCCCACCCCCTTAGAAATAAACCAAGACCAAAGGGTTGGATTAAATCGGCCACAGCAGCCGTATTTATTAACAAACAACAAATAAATAACAACAAGTATAACTTATTATAATTTGCATAACTTAAAATAATTTAACAATAAACGCTTAACCTGGGTAAGAGTCCTTGGAGCTACAAAAAACTATCAATCCCCCGGCCTGGCGCTAACATAACCACACCATAAATTTACCACCAGCCGCGACCACCGGCTCGGCGGCACCATGAATAAAGACGAACTCCTTCTTCCATGTACCAGCTCCCAGGGCCAATTTACCCTGTAACCGTTCACCGTGCGCCAGGCCATCCACCAAAATGTGCAATTACCACCAAATGTATAGGTGGAGCCTACCTTTGACTCCACCCTTTTAGCCAATTGACCACCAACTCCAAGGACCCCACCCGCCACTGCGAGCACGCCTTAATCCCTTAAGCGTGAGAGACCCGCCACACTTCCAGGGCCCTCTCAACACCCTCCTGGATACCTAGCGTCCACAAATCTATACCCCACCGCATTCAGATGGACCCCGTCCCGCAACCAAAACTCCCCCTCCCCAGACTCCAACTCCTTGTGCCGCACGCACACACCGCCGTTCCTGGACACAAACCCCGCAACAGCCCGGTTAACCTTAATCCTGGCCTTGTTGAGCCTTTCAACAGACCTAGCCTCCCGCCATGTTTTTCTCGGTACAATATCGGACCACACGGTAACAATCCCCGGAAACATGGACCACAACCTCAACAGGTCATACATTATGTCCCTCACTAAATCGCGAAAGGGACGAACCCCCAGGTCATTGCCACCAGCATGTATCACGATAATGTCCGGAGACCGATCCAACCTCGTGCACCTGTGGATTTCGGGCATGACCCGACTCCACACCATACCTCGGACTCCAATCCAACGTACAACGACCGCAGCCCTGTCGAACCCCAGCTGCCGACCATTCCGCCGCACGCCGGCCCTCTCCGCGCCCCAGAACACAAAAGAATGGCCGAAGATCCAGACTAACCGAGCAGAAGGGCCTACGAAAGAAGAAATAAAGTAGGGGGAGGGCGGAGAAAATACCCAACAACACAATGATTCACATTTGGGCAAGGTGTGGACGTATGTATGATCTATACCTCTGCGATTCCCACCTACCGATACGTCGGACCACCTCCGAGCTCAACCCCCAACTAGCTGCTTCTGTCGCTGCGCCAATGCGAAAAGAGTGTGGAGCATATCGAGAGGCGTCAAGGCCCAGCGAGTCCAAACAACCCCTAAAAACAGCCGAGAACTGATAACGGGAAAGGAACGAACCATCCTCATGACGCAGGAGGGGACCGCCCGCAGAAGCTGGAACCAACCCCCCGAAAAACAAGCAAACAACGCACCGGGCACATATCTGACCCTACAACCGCACCCAGGCGCAGATACTTCCCTGCCCCCGCCTGATCCGTCTTAGACCTGCGAACCCTGACCACTAGGACCCCTTCCTCCATGTACACATCATCCACCTGTAAACCACCCGGCCGCTTAGTCGACACGGACACCAACTCACCCACCCTGAGAGCCCCGAAAAAGGCTAGAGAAAAAGCCAGGTGAAACAAAACGCATTCATAGTGCGAAGAACAAAAACGGCCCAGTTCCAACCCCAAACGCTCCAAAAGCTGAAATGTAACCGGGCGCCGTGTGTCACTACTTCCCCTGCCCCTGCGGAACCCCTTAAGCGCACGTTGAACCAAGAAATGTTTGGTAAAGTCCGCCAAACCCCTCAACTTGAAACCAAATGCCAACGCCGCTACCGCATAATTAACTTTCGCCACGGACCATCCATCTGAAGACCAACGGCTTAACAAGAACAATAAAGCCCCAACCCTATCCTCATCAGTATGTACCTGACCTAAATCTCCCACCCAATCCTCCCAAAGCTGCCAAGCCCTTGAATACTTATCCCAGGTGCCGGGGGCCAACGATGCCTGAATCAATGTCCCTGCATTTCGCAAACCAAGTCCCATAATTCTGGAGGACATGGAATCCCTTCCACTTCCGCCCCCGGAGCCAGGGCACGAAACCGCTCCCACTGGAAACGAGACAAAGAATCAGCAACGTCATTTTTAACCCCCGGAACATGCACTGCCACCACCCATGCATTCAGGCACAAGCAACGCAATACTAAACGCTGAAGCAACTTGATAACTGGAGGAGAAGACGCAGTCACATTATTAATGGCCGACACAACTGACATGTTATCACAATGAAATCTAACTTTTTTATCCTGGAACGCCCCCCCCCATATGGACACCGCGACTAAAATCGGGAATAACTCAAGTACAGTCAAATTCCGCGTCAGACCTTGTTCACGCCACGACGCAGGCCAAGGAGCGGCGCACCACTGCCCCCTGTAATAGGCCCCAAAACCGTGGCCCCCTGCCGCATCCGTAAAGAGGTCACAATCGAACACATCGATCACTGCTGACTGGACCAGTGATCTACCATTGAACTGGTCTAAAAAAGTGTCCCATACTGCCAGGTCCTCCCGATGTATCACCCCCAGCCGAATAAAGTGTCGTGGATTTGACACCCCGTTCATGGCCCCTGCCAGCCGGCGACAAAAAAATCCTACCCATGGGGATAATGCGGCAGGCAAAATTTAAACTGCCTAACAATGACTGGAGGTCGCGCAACGCAATTTTTCGCATGTGACGAGCACGCTTCACCCTCTCTCTAAGATCAACCAGCTTGTCACCAGGCAACCGGAACTCCATTGCCACAGTGTCAAGCTCTATGCCCAAGAAACTCAATCTAGTGCACGGACCCTCAGTCTTTTCCGGTGACAACGGTACCCCAAACTTACTGGCGACCCACCGCGCGGTTGCCAACAAAACCGCGCATACATCGGAGCCCGCCGGACCTATACAGAGGAAATCATCGAGGTAGTGTATCACTGACTCAACCCCCGCCACATCCCGAATTACCGACTCTAAAAAGGTGCTGAACGCCTCAAAGTATGCGCACGATATTGAGCAACCCATAGGGAGGCAACGATCCACGTAATACCCGCCGTCCCAGTAACCTAACGCTGTCAGGGTGTACCGGCAGTAACCTGAACGCCGCCTCCACATCCGTCTTAGCTAAGAGGGCCCCTGGACCGCAACGCCGTACCCAATGCACAGCTGCATCAAACGAGGTATATACTACCGAACAAAGCTCGGGTGCAATACCATCGTTGACCGACGCTCCTTTGGGATAAGACAAATGATGTATGAGCCGAAACTGATTCGGCTCCTTCTTCGGCACCACCCCCAAAGGAGATACAATTAAACCTTCCAAAGGGGGTGATGCGAAGGGGCCCGCCATGCGCCCCAAGGCCACCTCCTTCCTCAGTTTTTTGGACACCACCCCCGAGTGTTCCGCTGCCGACCTCAAGTTAGTTATACAAAAGGGGACTGTGTGCGTCGGCAGGGGAATCCTAAAACCCTCCCTAAAACCTTCTACCAGAAACTTTGCACTCTCCCTGTTAACATAACTATTTAGGTACGGAAGCATGGCTTCCAGCTTCACCGGCGTCTGCCCCTTGTCCACTATTAGGCAAGGCCTTGGTCCTTTGTTTGCGCAAGCAACGTGCCGCACCATGGGACACCCCTCCGCAGAATGAACAGGCATGTTTGAATCTACAGTTGAAGCCGAATTTACATTGGGCTTCATTGAACTGCCAACACAGCCCGTAACGTTGCTGGGCCTGTGCACCTGCCCCCCCTGAGCCGTAACTGAGACCACCATGGCCGGTTCCACCGGCCGCCCCAGGAAAGGGCTGGCCAAAGCGAGCTGGCGCCATAACCCGAAGCCACAAACCTATATCTTTCTGGTCCCACCGTATGCTGGGCCGAACCGCCTTACGCTGACGGAACTGCTCATCATACCGCAGCCATGTCTGACCCCCATACACCCGATACGCCTCACCTATAGAGTCCTGATAGCAAAAAAGCCCCGAACAGTTGTCAGGAGCCTTTTCACCAATGACACTCGCTAAAATGGCAAAGGCCTGAAGCCAATTAGCAAAAGTCTGTGGAATCAGGCGCCACCTACGTTTTTCTTCCTCCTCTTTTTTGCTATCCTCCTTCTTACTCTTGTCTAAGTTAAATTTAGCTAAAGGGAGCAAGGAAAAGATTTCGACGTACTCGTCCTTCCAAATCTTCTCCCTCACTTCCTTTTTTAAATGCGCCCCTAGAGGACCCTCAAAACACACATAAACCTCCCCCCGAGCCCTGTCGTCTAGTCTCACCGAATCAACCTTCTCTTTATCTGTCTGGACAGACACTGTGACACCCGCCGGAGCCCCTACCACCGGCGCACTCTGTGACGCTACTGACTGAACCGCAGGAGGGACCCACGCCGCCACCGGGGAACCGCTAACACTCTGTTCGCAGCGCGACAGTAGCTCCCTCACGCTACCCAATAGCTCCCTAATCCCCTCAGAAGCTACACCAGCACCCACTGGGGACTCCGGCCTATCTATCCCTAACCCCTGGGACATTAGAATAGGAGGAAACGGACACGACAATGAATGGTACTCACCAGACTGCGTAGGTGCTGTGGGCCCACCAGTCGACGGTCCTGCATCCTGCTGACCTGGGTCGCTGTACAGGAGAACGCTGGCGCCTGTTGATTGTTGAGAACCATCCCGCTGACAGCTGCAGCACGACCGACATCCCTGGGAAGGTTGACCTGCACCCGCGTATGCACTTGAAACCACTGGATGCACCTCGGACCGGGGCTGTGGTGCCGTGAAGGAGGGGCCAGCGCCGTGCTGCTCGTCGTTCAGAATTTCCCGCTGCTGTACCAAGGGCACTTGGAAAGCCGGAACCGACGGGACTTGAAGACACAGTCCCCCTCCCGCTGGAGCATCACAGGAGGGGACCGCTGCACCACGTGCTGTAGCCATATGGAGACTGGATGTGGAGGTCCCCCCACTGAGGCCAGTGGCAGGGATCTCCACCTCCGCAGGGGCCAGGCGACTGGCAGGATTCCTCCCAGACCGGGACCTCCGCGCCTGAGCAGTGGAGCGGGGTGCCCGGCCTGGAGGGGCCCGAGAGGGACTCCTATGTCGCCGGGCCCTAGGGGGCTCATCAGGGCTCAAACGTGCCGGCGGGCGAGTCCTGCGCGGCCGCCGCCGCTCACACGCCTCCGGGGGTAGTGAAGGGTTAATGGGGGGGGGGGGGCGGCAGGCTGCATAATGTCAGCCAGCCGCTCCTGCAGCCAGGCCTCACCATGGACGCCGGCAGCAGCTCTGATCTGCTCCAGGATGGTATCGAGGGATGCCATTACAGTAAAAAGGTGGGGGGGAGGGAGCTGACCGCTCGTTAGCATGCCGCGCAGCTCCAGAATGGCCGCTTCCCGGGCTGCGCGGCATAGTCAATTCGAACGGGGTTAAGCCCCGCCCCCCAATTCTTCGCGCCCTAGCGCGTTATTGGTCCCCCTACAGCCCGCCCCCAGTCAAGATCCCTGCGCTTTACTGCGCAGCGCTCCGGTCTCCCCCATCAGATTCTATAAAACTTCAAAAAAAAAACCTGGGGGGGGGGGGAAAACAAAAAAAAATTGGGGAACCCCGGGGGGGAAAAAAAACCCCGGGGGGGGGGGGGGAAAATTATTTTTTCCCCCCCGGGGGGGGGGGAAAATTTTTATAAATCTTTTGGGGGGGGGGGAAAAAATTTTTTTTCCTCCGGGGGGGGGGGGAATAATTTTTTTTTCCCCTGTGGGGGGGGGGAATATTTTTGTTTTTCTCTGGGGGTGGGGGGTATATTTTTTTGTTTTTTTTGGGGGGGGGGGTTTTTTTTTTTTTTCTCTGTGGGGGGTGTGGTTGTTGTTTTTTTTTTTTTTTTTTTTTTTTTTTTTTGGGGGGGGGGGGGGGGGGGGGGGGGGGGTTGGTGTGTGAAAAAAAATTTTATTTTAAAATATATAAAAAAAAAAAAGGCGGGGGGGGGGGGGGTTTTTTTGGTGTTGGGGGTGGGGGTGGGGTGTGTTGTTTGTTGGTTTTTTTTTTGTGGGTGTGTGGGGGGGGGGGGGGGGGGGGGGGGGGGGGGGGGGGGGGGGGGGGGGGGGGCAGGACCACTGTTTTGTGATCATTGACCCCCCCCCCAGTGATCGACAACGTATCCATTATAGGTGATAAGTTGTTATTGTGGATCTACCTCTTCCAGTACAGTAAGCAAAATCGGGACAATTCACTTATTGCTCAGTATATCGGGTACAAAGCTTGTAGCCCCATCTGGGCCCTGGTGTCTGGGGGGCCCCAGAAGCCCCTGTATCATATATGCATACTGTACCATTGTTCATGGTATGTCGTGTTGTATAAATGTGCATTTGAGTTCCAGTAATCTGAAATTTATAGTTCAATTAACTTGGACAATTGTGTCTCAGCCCCATTCATATGCCCCTTCACATAGAACAAGAGAGACCATATCATACCACGACCCTGTGCGATATCAGGCCTATAACATGTACATGAGATCAATCCAAAAATATTTGCTTCCAAGGAGAACCATCCATGGCTTGACCATATCACTGCCTACTTTCCATTTTGAAGTTCTTGCACCCTGATACAAAGTCTGTATGAGGTCCATGATGAATACCATCCCCCGAACCAACCCACCGACCATGTGCCGATTATCATACCGGGGTCTTCTGATGTGGCAGAGGGACCTTTGAGCCCTCTCACGCCCTAGGGCCTGGGTGTACTTGTTATCTCTGCACCCTCAGTTCTAGTCGCCCCAGATACATTTATGACCGCTAAGTTTTCTGCTACCTTTAATAAAAGAAATGACTCAGGGATAATTACGGGAAACTTTTTAAAAAAAATTTTTTAATACAAGACAAGAACCTGCACGTTGCTGGAAAACCGAAAAATAGTTGCGATATGGAAAACAAAGGGAAATTGAGTTATGGTACATCGGGTGGACTGGGCCAGATTCCCACCCTGCTCTGCCCACTGTCTAAAAGTGGCGAGCTAGGTGCAGGAACCGAGATGCCCCATTGTGCGCCAAGTTTGTAGGGGCAGCAGGGTTAGTAAATCTGGGCCACTGTGTGCATCAGCAGAACAAAGTCAGCGCTCCGGAGGGGAGCATATAACTTCACAGTACAGCTGTCAGGACGTTATTCACTAACATTACACTACACACAGGCAAGTGGGAGGTCAAAAAAAAATCTTTGCGGAGTGCTTCTTTAAATAGTAAACTAACTATGGTATAGCGTAGGCTTCTTCGATATCAAAGGATGAGTTGTTATGGTACATAGCTCAACATGTAGTTACAAAGCCGATCCCCAGTGGATACGTGCCTGTAAGGATAGGCGGATAAACACATTAGGTATACAGCCAGCTGCTTATTGGCGGAGTAGATGTCCGTGCTTGTTCCCTGTCGTCCTAGTCTCCAGGGAAATGATTACACAGGAATGTATGGCTGCAGGGTGGGAGGTTACATGGGGAAATTTCGACAAACCCTTTTACTTTGTTGCTGTGTCATATTTTTGGTGCGGTGCAGTGAGCCGCCTGCCATGCCACTTTGTGCCCAGTAATCCTCCCTTTCTTCTCCTAAATGCCTGTTTATAAAAGGAGCCATTCAGTGTGAGCGCCATCACTAGGATGTAATTGCCTGGATACATGACCCCTGCATGCAAACTGGACCCATTCACTGTTGTCTAGGGAAGAGTCTGTATCATAGAGAATATTTACAGCATACACTACAAGCCACTAGTCAGGCACCAGGATCCCTGATGTATCAGAAATAGCAGCAAGCGGGGTTGTAACAAAATAATCCATTCATGATACTGTCTGCTGTGAAAATGTCACACATTATTAGTTATGGTAATATTTAGAATAGCACTGCAACATCCCACAAAATACCATATACTAGTGTGAGCGTGGCCTTATATACAAATAGAATAATAATAATAATATACATTATATATATATGATAATAATATACAGTATTATAATAATATCATAGGCTCGGTTCACTTCTGCGTTCGGGTTTCCGTTCGGGGGAGTCTGCTTGGGCAAGCAACACTTTCCTCTCTGTTTGCTTCATGCGGAAACCAAGCGGAAACCACACGGACCCCATTATAGTCCGCGGGATTCCCAGGTAAACCGCTTTTTTATGCGTATAGGTTTCTGTTCGGGGGGGTCCCCAAGTGGACTCCCCAAACGGAAACCCGAACGCAGATGTGAACCGGGCCATATACAGTATAATATAATAATATTCAGTATAATAATAATAAGAATAATGTACATTATATGTATGATAATAATATACAGTATAATAATAATATCATATATAATATAATCAGTATAATATATGCATAATACTAATAAACATAATATATGTATACTTATAATATACAGCGTAATATATGTATAATAATAATAATAATATGCATAATAGTATATGTATAATAATAATAATAATTAAATATGTATAATAATGATAATAATAATAATCAGTATAATAATAATATATTATATGTATGATAATAATATACAGTATATGTATAATAATAATAAACATAATATATGCATAATAATAATACACAATATACAATATAATATATGTATAATAATAATAGTAGAGGCCCCAACAGCTGATCCGCACAGAGACCATCTGTTGCCCCCTACTGATCCAATATTTGTATAAAAATAAAAATTTCTGGACAACCCCTTTACCCTCTGTCCAAGCTATGAGTTGTAAAAAGCAATGATCTTCTTGTCAAGTGGGTGGGTCCCTACAAAGCACTGAGAGCACTGATTGGACAGTGTAAGAACATGGATCACACCCCCAACTGGAAACACCCTATTGGCAATTTATTCATACATTTCCAGGAGGAGTAACAGAGGGACAGCACAACATAGCTTTCTAGGAAAAGATGCTCCAGAATCGTTATACTATGGGGAATATAACTACTTACTAAAACAGACATGTCAGGAGAGGAGATGGACCTTCTTAAAGTAATCGGGACAAGGTTTTATCAGAGGTTAGTGCATAATAAGGGGCCACAGGGTGGCAAGGCTGGGCATATGCTATAACCCACTGGAAGAGGGAGGGCCCACTTCTGTCTCTGACCTGCACAGATATCCTGACACAGGACAATAGGAGAAACCAGACAGGACACAAATGAGTTCTTATGTCCCCGGAGATATCAGAGACAGAGGGACGACTCCAGTGAAATTGATCTGAAGGGAAGTGCCCTGTGTGTGCCCCCGGCCCTCAGAGACTTTCATTGCCAGTACCATTATGTAATATACAATAGCAACGGGGGCAGATACTTTTCCATATGATTGTATGTAATTGAACACTGGTCGGCGACATCTCCTCCGCTCTGCAGTAAGGTAAATACTCTCTTCATGACCTATTGTGTGACTCATATTTTTATATTAAACCAAAATAAATTTTGGTGATGTTTCTTTTAATTTTCCATGTCTGTAATTGTCTATATTTGAAAAGATCCTTAAAATCTAGCAATTCCAACTCTTGCCACTAAGCCTAAAATAATCTGTCACTTGCTGTTTCCTGGAGAAGGATCATGGGATATAGACACAATGGTCTGGAGTAGACCCTATTGACTTCTAAGGGAGAGTTTTCTAGACATGCTCTGTAGAGGTCACTGTGTAGAGAGGGGGAGTAGCTAATCTGCGAAATCCTCTATTGTGACTGGTGGATTCGGTGTCTTATCTACATATACATGATCGCTGTGATCATCAGTGTGCTGTAAGTGAGGTGGCTGCTGCAAAGAAATCTGCTACAGAAAACAGGCTCAGCATATTATTTGGCTTAGTGGCCAGAGTTAGAAATGCAGGATTTTTAGGAATTTCTTAAAATATAAATAACATTGAACAATTTGAACAAATAACATTGAAAAACATCACCAAATATTCTTAAAAAATATCTTTAGCATAAAACTTGATAAAAAAAAAAAAAGTCATTTTCTGGTGAAGCATTCCCTTTAAAGTTGACAGATTTCCTTCATTGTTCCTTGTGAAATCCCCTTTTCTGTTTCCATATCCTCACATGGCCATAGTGTAAGCAGAGGAAATGACAGAGATCCATCAGCGCGGTTAGCAGAGAATTATCATTCCTTCCTATCATTAGCAGTGCGGGATCTTCAGGAGGACCAAAACCTTATTGTAGTGCACCAGATCCTATCTCTTCCCTTTATAACTAGAAGTATAGGCCGGACTCTCTGTTCCTTGCTTAAAGACAATGGGGGGATTAATTAAGACTGGCTTCCTATATGCCAGTCTTAATAAAGTCCACAAATGGTGCGAGTGGTGCCTGAATTATTAAGAGGGTTGGGCATCTTAATAAATCAGGACCTCTCCCGTACCCCAGAATTGAAATCTACACCAGGTTTTCTGGCATCAGTTATAATAAATTTATCTAGTCCCTACCTTGTTATCCACCCACATTTTGCAAAACAAAGAATGGGCATGTGCTAAACATGTGCCACCATTAAAGGGGTTGTGCAGTTCTTCAAAAACATGGCTGCTTTCTTCTTCTTCTCAGGAAGTGACATCACGGCAATGCCACATCCATTAAAATGAATGAGACTGAACTGCAGCAGGGCCATGTGACCAACGGACATGATGTCACTTCCTGAGAAGCAGCCATGTTTTTGAAGTCCTGCATGACCCCTTAAAACCCATCTATGCCAGAAAAATATGCTTATTTCCAGAAACAGCGCCACACATGTCCACAGGCTATATCTGGTATTGTAGCTCAATCTAGATTTTTCTGACAAGGTATGTCAGGTATTTTTTTCTTCAGACATCCTTTAGTCAGTTGGATATGCAGATCTCTATTCTTTGTATACTGTAGAACATTTGGTGACCTAAATGAATTACAGTAATGTAATGGCATTTTTTTTCTGTCCATAAAATTCAGGGTTTTTTTTTTTTTGGTTATGGGCTCATGAGTAGGACACAAAGGAGAGTGGGATATCAGCGTTACACTTAGGACAGACATCAATGTATGGTCAGTGGGAGAAACCTGCAGTATCATCCCTAGGCTAACATGTTGAATATTTCTTACAGTGGACCTGTCATCACCAGGTCTGAAAATCCATCATCTGATCGGCGCCGTCATCCTGAGCATTTTGGTGTTTTGTTTATCCAAATCTGTTCAGCCATTCTAAAGATATAAGCCCTTATAATTTTGATACAAATTAGGGACTACTAGCCAAGTGGGCGGTAACTGCATGACAGCCTGAGACCCCGCCCAATTGGCTAGTAGTCTCTAATTTGTATCAACACTTAAAGGGCTTATATCTTTGGAATGGCTGAATGGATTTGGGTAAACAAAACACCAAAATGCTCAGAGTGACAGCGCCGATCAGATGTTATTGAAATTTTCAGACCTGGTGACTGGTCCTTCTTAAATTTGACGCCAAATATTGTTGAGATTTAGACTTCTCTTTTGTTCATTCACTTTGCATTTTGTTTATTGAGAAATATAAACTATTAACCCTTCTATTTCTGAAATCATGCAGCATTTATTTCACACCTATCTAAAACCTTTGCACAGGACTATATACAGAAGAGGGTTCTATATTGCTATGTTTGGAGCTTGGAAGGATTTTTTCCCCTAGAATGGGGTAAGTGGCATCTGCCTTATGGGAGGTTTTTCCTTCCTGTGGTTCAGTGTTTAGAGCTATAGGTTGGACATCATGGACGTTTTTCAACCTTATTAAAAGCGGATGTAGCAGCCGCCAAATGAACTATGGATTCGCACTTACGTAATTTGAGTAGTGCGGCCACCAATGACTTCCAATGGGAAGCGACAGAGCTATACGAGGTGTGTAGCACCGAAATCTGGCACCGGCTCCATCCACATGTAGAGTACGAAGCGTACAAAGCGTTGCAGACATGAGATCTTGTACTCTGTTAATTACTAACAGAATGTAGTTTTATTGGAAATACTTTCACTACTATCTTATCCCACATTGAAGGGAGACCACGCTTTATGTTCCAGGCTGTTTCAGATTAGAGGTTGATAAAATCTTCATTTGTGGGTTTGTGGCCCAAACAATTGCTAATGAAACGTTTGGAGGGCCCCACTAATGATAGTAGATGCATCGCAGTGCACAACAGCAGCCGCAGCACAGTGACAAATGTCTGACTACAACAGATGTGTATATATATATATATATATATATATTTCGTTATTCCGGAGGCTAGTGTGACTATTTTATACAGTATACGCACATTTCACTGTCACTGTCACTTACTGTAAATCTTACACTGTAGTCTGTCACTTTTCACATGAACATCTCAGGATAACTATTTGGAGATTTAAAAGGTACCGGTCATAAAATGTAATCTAATCTGCGGGCAACATGTTATGGAGCAAGAGGAGCTGAGCAGAGAGATAGACAGATAGATAGATAGATAGATAGATAGATAGATAGATAGATAGATAGATACAGTAGATAGATAGATAGATAGATAGATAGATAGATAGATAGATAGATAGATAGATACTGCAGATAGATAGATAGACAGATAGACAGACTGATAGATAGATACTGCAGATAGATAGATAGATAGATAGATAGATAGATAGATAGAAAGATAGATAGATATGGCAAGTAGATATAGTAGATTCATAAATAGATAGATAGATAGATAGATAGATAGATAGATAGATAGATAGATAGATACTGTAGATAAATAGATAGATAGCTAGATAGATAGATACTGTACAGTCATGGCCAAAAGTTTTGAGAATGATACAAATATTAATTTTTACAGTCTACTGCTTCAGTTTTTCTAATGGCAATTTGCATATACTCCAGAATGTTATAAAGAGTGATCAGCTTAACAGCAATTACTTGCAAAGTCAATATTTGCCTAGAAAATGAACTTTATCCCCCAAAACACATTTCAACATCATTGCAGCCCTGCCTTAAAAGGACCACCTAACATCGTTTCAGTGATTGCTCCATTAACACAGGTGTGGGTGTTGATGAGGACAGGGCTGGAGATCAATCTGTCATGATTAAGTAAGAATGACACCACTGGACACTTTAAAAGGAGGTTGGTGCTTGCCATCATTGTTTCTCTTCTGTTAACCATGGTTATCTCTAAAGAAACACGTGCAGTCATCATTGCACTGCACAAAAATGGCCTAACTGGGAAGAGTATTGCAGCTAGAAAGATTGCACCTCAGTCAACAATCTATCGCATCATCAAGAACTTCAAGGAGAGAGGTTCCATTGGTGCCAAAAAGGCTCCAGGGCGCCCAAGAAAGACCAGCAAGCGGCAGGACCGTCTCTTAAAAGTGTTTCAGCTGCGGGAGCGGGCTACCAGCAGTGCAGAGCTTGCTGAGGAATGGCAGCAGGCAGGTGTGAGTGCATCTGCACGCACTGTGAGGCGGAGACTCTTGGAGCAAGGCATGGTCTCAAGGAGGGCAGCAAAGAAGCTACTTCTCTCCAGAAAAAACATCAGGGACAGACTGATATTCTGCAAAAGGTACAGGGAGTGGACTGCTGAGGACTGGGGTAAAGTCATTTTCTCTGATGAATCCCCTTTTCGATTGTTTGGAACATCTGGAAAACAGCTTATTCGGAGAAGAAGAGGTGAGCGCTACCACCAGTCTTGTCTCATGCCAACTGTAAAGCATCCTGAAACCATTCATGTGTGGGGTTGCTTCTCAGCCAAGGGAATCGGCTCTCTCACAGTCTTGCCTAAAAACACAGCCATGAATAAAGAATGGTACCAGAATGTCCTCCAAGAGCAACTTCTCCCAACCGTCCAAGAGCAGTTTGGCGCTCAACAATGCCTTTTCCAGCATGATGGAGTACCTTGCCATAAAGCAAAGGTGATAACTAAATGGCTCAGGGAACAAAACATAGAGATTTTGGGTCCATGGCCTGGAAACTCCCCAGATCTTAATCCCATTGAGAACTTGTGGTCAATCATCAAGAGACGGGTGGACAAACAAAAACCAACAAATTCAGACAAAATGAAAGCATTGATTGTGCAAGAATGGACTGCTATCAGTCAGGATTTGGTCCAGAAGTTGATTGAGAGCATGCCAGGGAGAATTGCAGAGGTCCTGAAGAAGAAGGGTCAACACTGCAAATATTGACTTGCTGCATTAACTCATTCTAACTGTCAATATAAGCTTCTGTTACTCATAATATGAATGCAATTCTATTTCTGTATGTGATAAAAACATCTGACAAACACACATAAAAACCAGAGGGCAGCAGATCAGAAAATATAATATTTGTGTCATTCTCAAAACTTTTGGCCATGACTGTAGATAAATAGATACTGCAGATAGATAGATATGGCAAATAGATATAGTACATACATAGATAGATACTGTAGATAGATAGATAGATAGATAGATACTGCAGATGGAGTACATAGATAGATATGAGAAAAAAAGAGGAAGATGTTGACAATGCCCGGGTATATGTTTATTAACCACTGTTTTTGCGGAAACCTGTATTTGCCTTATACTGTACGTCACAGATGATAATTTTGGATTTTTGGATTTTATTACAGAACCTGTTTTATTACACATACTGCCTTATGTCAAACTTCTTGTACTATCGAACATACCAGACCAGCACCTTACATTGTAGCATGGCTCTCCGACGTTCGTGACCGCATGGGGACTTAAAAAACAGAGAGCCCGTCCGTGCAGGACTTTTATTTGTCCCCCAATTTTAGAAGGAATCTGTGGCGAAGTCTCCTACAGAGAGTCCAACACAGATGTGAACCTAACCTTAAAAACTCCTGGGGTTTCGCTCTCGCCTCCACATTATAATTACGGTGATATGATCATACCTTCCATATTATATTATTGCAGGCACTTTCCATGGAACAGAATCATATCACTATCAGGAAATGCTGAAACAATCCCGCAGAGGAAGTCCAGGCATTATTAATATATCTCACACATCACACATACAGCTAGATGGTCAGCTCCATGTCTACAGTATATATTTCCCCCCTATATAGTGTGTTATATTGTGTCTATCATGTTTACATACTCTAAATAAGAGGTTCATTGTGCCATAATAACGAAAAAGTGCCCGTACAACCCGACTCAATGGGGAGAAAGCAATGGATACCCGATGGAGTCCATTATAGTCAATGGTGGCCCTTAAGATCTGTTGTTGTCCATCATTAGATGAAGCAGAAGAATGGATCAAACAACACAAATGTGAATTCACCCTAAGAGACCTGGATGCTATACCTACAGTATGACTGCAATTTCTCAAGTTCATCTCATCTTCAAGAATTGCTGCTCTGAAGTACAAACTGCTGCTCCAATAAGTGACATACTGGACCAGTAAGAGACTAGGACCATTCATGAACAGGTTAGGTTTTGGTTAGACCACTTTAGATAACCATCATGCTGGCCTGGTAATGGTTAATAACTATTGTAAAGTTTTTCCATAAAGAACAACCCAAGATTCAGAGATCATTTCATTATTTTGTTACCTGGAGCTGATTTGTTAACATCACACCAATTCCTCGAAAATCCACCCTCATTGTAGATAGTGTATGCCGGTGACTTCATACTGAGCTTTCCTCCCCTGTCAGGCACCGCATGTGGGGATATAGTCAGCGCTGCCTATATGTGATATATGATCTTCCCAGTATGTCATCTAATGACGGATGATATTCTAACTAATAGGAAACACATTTATGGATGGTTTTCATTTTTCAATATAGAGAAGGCCATTACCATCAGCAGAGCGTCAGCCGAATGTGGAAAAACATATAGAAGGATTTCATAGGAATGAACTAAGTCATGATGAATATGGAGTTAGCTGGGACCCCAAGTACCATATACCATGACTCTATAGAAGTGATGCCCAATAAATTGTACATATAGGATAAATCTATGGAATAATATGAGTAACTTTGTAAATGCATCATATGAATGACACTAGGTTCGCACTAGCACCGGGCTCTCTGTCGTTCGGGTTCGTTGGGTGACCTGAACAATGGAGGGTAAGACTGCTACAGCAGCAGTTACACACAGCCACCAGTGGACCCCATTGACTATAATGGGCTCCGCTGGGTGTCCGTCAGGTGTCTGCCGATTGAAAACTAAAAGTGGCGGGGAAAAAGGGCCTCCGTGCAGGACTTTTTACTCCACCGATTTCTGCAACTGAGTCTCCGCTGCAGATGTGAACCGAGCCGTACCTTGTACTCCAGAGTTACAGCATGTGTAATGCTCCAGAGCTGCATTCACAGAAAATGAAGCCCCTATAGCTAGCATCATCTTTATATCAGATACTGTATAGTAAGGCTACGTTCACATATTCGCTGAAATCTCCATTGAAAATCAGCAGAGGAAAAAGTTCTGAATGGAGGATTTTTTTCCTATGCTGGTTCCATTTTAAAAACAATGGACACCCCACATACCTCATTATAGTCAATGGTGTCCACGGGCTCCATGTCACAGCTCTGCAGTACCTAAAGCTGCCACTACACTTTTCTCGGTAGGTGAGTTAGCAGCGCAGCTTCTGGCATGTAGACATTACCCCGAGACGTGTTGTTTTAAAGGAGTTTTCTGGGTTATCCTCTTTCTTATATTGATGGCCTATCCTATAGGTCATCAATATTAGATCTGCGAGGGTCTGACATCTGGGACATCTGCAGATCAGCTGCCTGAGGCAGCTCATACCTTGGCAGAAATGGGAATAGCTGCCTACAAGTGCCGACCTCTCTGGGAGTTAGATATTCCCATCAGCAGTTTGCCAAGATGTGAATAACCCTTTGAGGCCGGGGCCCGACACTGCAAAAATGCTACCTTTACATTACCTGCAACATGGTTGGCATTCTGGCTAATCCCATCCACACATTGGAGAGAAAAATCTGCAGCAGAAATGCTGCGATTTCAAAAACACTCACGTTTTTTATAAATTATAGCATGTCAATTACACCTACGGAAACGCTGGCATTTTCCGTATAGGTATAATAGAGACAGAAAGTCTGCAGAGGAAAACTCAGTTGGCTTTCTGTGAAAAATGCTGTGGAAAAAAACACAATCTTTTCTGCAGTGTTTTTGGCTGCGGCTTGCTAGGTCGGGCCTTTGCCTAAAGGGGTTATCCCATTATATATGCTTATGCCCTAACCACATGATAAGGGGTAAGTGTGTGATCATATGCAGTCAGAAAACCGCCATCGGTGGGTTAGTAAATTCCCGCAGTGTATATAGGGGAGCAGCACCTCTAGTAGAGGATAAGGTGCCCCGCATAGGCATCATATGGTGGCGTAATACTGACCTGTAGGTGCTACATGTACTGCCCTGTCTTGTTTTTTGGTCCATGAGCATCACTTGCCACAATTGAGGGGGTATCACTGGCCCTCAGGGTGTGAAATTGCATCACAATCCTGGACCCAGGTACAATCCCTAGTTTATTGTACAGTGTTATTTGGGTCCCCATAAATCCTAAGGCTGGCCCTACACCTTAGGCATCTTATCCATGTTAGATCTGACCATAGAAATTGACTAAGTGCATCCGTTTCTATCTGAGCGGATTCCATTGTTATCACTGACAGCATTCAGAGCCGGACTGAGAAACTGGTGCCAAGTGATCTTATCCTAAGACCATGCTTACACATTGCGGTCATACTACATTGTATTTAACACAATTGTGTGAGAATCGAGCCAAAATCCATGATAGGACTGCAGTGTGTGAACACAGACAGCCTGTGCAACTTCTGCAAACTGCAACTTCTGCAAGCTGTGGCTGAACTAGTGACCTGGAGTTTTCGGCAGTGAGGTCTGCTCTTCTGCTACCAGAATTACATCAGCTCGGCCTCTCCATACAATCATATACAATCATATATGGTTGTAATTTACTAATCACTCCCCGCACCGCACCTAACTAGAGACGAGTGTTTTCTGTATCCTTGTTTCCAAGCATATATCATTTCACTGGAAAAAGTGAGACATATTTGCGGAAAATAGTAACTGCTACTTATCGAATGTGGTGCCATCTGCTACCATCTGCACAACCGTTACAGAATATAGAGAATTCTCTATACATACAGAGTCTGATGGATACATGTTATAAACCAGCAGCATATGGTGGTGCATTGTAGCAGGGGTTCGGTCCCAGCACCCTGTTGGGGGGATTTACTAACCCATTTATACCAGTTTTATTACGTAGATCAATGCAAATGTGGCGCATCTTTGGTGCACAGCCCTTTTTGACACCATAGAGGAGCCACATTGTTTCTCTTTTTTTTCCGGGTCACTAGTTTTTACATACGTGGGTGGAGTGGCTTGGAGACAAAGGCAGGTCAATGCAGAGATGTGTCACCTGGCAAATTTACTATGACTCGTGCTGGAAAGTTGGCATGAGTTATGAGTTCCCCACAGGCGTAGATTTTGATTCTGATCAGGAATGTGCCTGGATTATAAAGGGACCAGATCCTTCTCATAATTCAGGCATATCTTGAACCGGTTGGGTCTTGATTAAGATTGTCATACAGAGCGCCAGTCTTAATTAATCCCTCCCAGTGTTTCTGAAATGAAAAGTCTCTGAGAGGTAAAGAGTAGAGATTGGCCAAACTCTCAAGATTTCGGGTTCGGCGCCTCAAATTGGCTTAAAATCAGTGGCGTAACTAAAGGCCCCCTACTCCCTCCCTGCAGCAAATTCTTGATAGTGACGGTTACGGGACCCCAAACAGTATAATATGCTCGACAGTGACCCCAGATAGTATTATATACTCGACAGTGGCACCCACACAGCATTATATGCTCCACAGTGGCCCCCATACAGCATTATATGCTCTGCATTGCTCCTCCCACACATAGTATAATATGCTCCCCACAGTGGCCCCACACAGTATAATATGCTCCACACAGTGGCCCCACACAGTATAATATGCTCCACACACTGGCCCCACCCTGTATTATATTCTCCCCATGGTGGTCCCCACCCAGTATTATATGCTTCCCACAGTGGCCCCCACCCAGTATTATATGCTTCCCACAGTGGCCCCCACCCAGTATTATATGCCCCCCACAGTGGGCCCCACCCAGTATCATATGCTCCCCACAGTGGTCCCCACCTAGTATTATATGCTCCACAGTGGCCCCCACCCAGTAGTATATGCTCCACAGTGGCCCCCACACAGTAGTGTATGCTGCACAGTGGTCCACACACAGTAGTATATGCTCCACAGTGGCCCCTACCCAGTAGTATATGCTCCACAGTGGCCCCCATCCAGTATCATATGCTCCACAGTGGCCCCCACTCAGTATTATATGCTCCACAGTGGCCCCCACCCAGTAGTATATGCTCTGCAGTGGCCCCCACCCAGTATTATATGCTCTACAGTGGCCCTCACACAGTATTATATGCTCCCAACAGCCCCCCTCCGCTTCGGTGCTATTATTATACTCTGTGGTCTCCTCAGACCCCAGAGTGTAATAATCGGAGGCCCAGGAAAGGTGATTAAAAGTAACAAACATTCATACTCACCTTGCCTTACCTTGGCATCCTCGCTCCATCCTGCTGTCTTCAGCGTCTTCAGGCCCTCTTCCGACATTGCTGCTGAGGCCTGTGATTGGGCCTCAGCGGTGACGTGGGGGCGCACTGACGTCATTACGTGGCCGTGCCCCCCACCGCTGGGGCCTAATCTCAGGCCTCAGTCACATGATGGAAGAATGCTGTGCCCAGGAGAGGTGAGCATATGTATTTATTGTTTTCAGTCACCTCCCATGGGTGCCCTGCCCTGCAATATGCCAGGGCCCCTTTCCAATAACAGTATGTATAGCAGTCCAGGCTATCCCCGACCGCTATCATAGTGGTCCAGGGCCCGGCCATCTCCAGCTGGCTATAGGCCCCATACCCAGCCGGTGGCAACCCTTGTGACCACAATTGTTACACTACTGCTTAAAATCTATCCGATTTCTAGCTCTCAAGGCAAACACAGCCGAAGTTGTGTCAAAGTGAAAGCGACATTAAATACCGTGGGGTCTCTTCAGACCCCAAAGTATAATAGATGGAGGCCCAGGGGAGGTGTATAAAATAAAAAGCATTTATACTCAACTTCTGTTGCCTCTTTTAGGTCTCCTTGTGGCGTCCGGCGCTCTTTCTCTGCCTTCTCGGTGATGTCATGCACCTGAGGTCAACACTGAAGCCTGTAATTAGGCCTCAGCAGTCCTGTGGGCACGCTCGGCGCCCATGTGATCCCTGTGGCCCAATCATAGGCATCAGCAGGGACCCTGGGTGCATGATGTCACCAGGAGAGCACTGGACAACATTCATACTCACCTTCCATTACCTCTTTTGGGCTTCCTTGCAGGATCCAGTGCTCTCCTGGTGACGTCCAACACTATTCTGTATCGTCATTGACCCCATATAGCTACGCTCCTGCTCTGAAGATTGGCCCATCTTCTCTGCAGAGCCTGGTCTTTGGATGACTGCTCTCTGGATAGATGCAGACAGTGTTCAGACTCTATTCTTTATATCATGGCTCCTTGCTGTTGCTTTGTAGTCCATTACCCTTAGGATATGGGTAATATGGGTGCATTTCTGTTACTGTATTATGGACACAAATCCCAGTCTGGCCACTGGTCTGATCATCCAAACTAACAGTATTATACTGTAGACCCTTATGTTAGTTCAAGTGATCAGACCTGTGGCCAGGCCGTGATTTTATGGCCATAGCACAGGTGCAGAATGTGCCCATTTTATGCTTGGGTGAAATTGATGTTGCTTTTGTAAGGGAAATATCCAGTGAAGGATGGAATCACACATTGTTTCTGAGCCAATTCCAGGCGTTGATCCAAAAAGAAGAAAAAAAAGTAAAGTATGGAAGGAAAACACATACCACATAATAGCCCAGATTTACTATTGTGGTTAGGGATAGACACTGGCGTAAACATGGCGCTTCTTTGGGCCAGTGTGAGCCTTTTGATGCAGCTTGGCACATTTAGTTTGGGCCAAAAAATGTTGATTTGGTAAATGTGAGCATGGATTGTCAGGATAAGTGGTCATGGCTAAAATGTGCTACAGTGTGCCAATATAGTGTCGGAAAATTCTGCCTCAAACTAGGCCAACTAAGAGGAGGTATAAATGTAGACCAGACAGTGTAAAGATACGCCAAAGTCATCATTCAGCATCAGTCACTGTGATAAATCTGGTGTAGTATCCGACAGCATGTCTAAGTTTATCCTTTCTGTTGATTAGTAAATGTGGGCCAATGTATTGTACCAAAATGGGACCGTTGCAGTAAGTGGCCGAAGTGGTGACATTTCCCTCATGTTACCTCTGTGAATGGTCTGAAGAGATCCCACAGTATAATAGTGGTTCATGCACGACTAACCCAAGATTTTTGGAAAATTTGTTTAACAACAGAGGACCTGTGAGCCTGCCCGGCCAATCCCTAGCAGCTCATGTCTGCTTAGCCCTCTAAATTGTGCCTGAGCAACAAGGTCCTTGGATTCCAGTTCCTCTGAGGGTTTCTTCTTTATTCCTGCTTGATCTTTGGTTTTGTGACCTCAGCTTGATTCCTGACTCCGCTTTTGTTACCGTTCCTGATCTCCTTTTCTTCCATGAATGATTTTTGGCTTCCTACTACTCTGCTTCTCCGCTTTTGCCTCACCCTCTTTATGGCCTTTCGGTCAGCTGCCACCAACAACGGGTCTTCTTGTAGACGCAGCAACCTGGTGATCCCCCGCAGCGAAGACTAGATTCCTGTAAAGGGCTTAAAGGATGAAAATCAGGGGACCACAACGGACCCTCAAGAGTAGCCCAAAGTCACAGGTGGCATAATGGGTCCATGATCCATTACAGTTTGTAACAAACCTGGCTGAATCCCTACCAAAAACCTACAGCCTACCTATATGATTAGATGTAGGGACACTATAGGAAACCCATGTCAGTTTAGGGAGCGTGTACAATCTGCTTGTAGATGTTCATATATTCCATCTCAAGGAGACTAAAAAGCAAACACTGTATTGAATGTACAGTGTCCATATTAGGACATCCTCAGATATCAGAGTCAAACATCAGATGAATAGTAGTTTACAACAGTGATACCTGACTTTGATACCTTACTCTGATACCTGACTTTGATTCTGACACCTGACTTTGATACCTGACTTTGACTCTGACACCTGACTTTGATACCTGACTTTGATTCTGACACTGCACTTTGATTCTGACACCTGACTTTGATACCTGACTTTAATTCTGACACCTGACTTTGACTCTGACACCTGACTTTGATTCTGACACCTGACTTTGATTCTGACACCTGACTTTGATACCTGACTTTGACTCTGACACCTGACTTTGACACCTGACTTTGATTCTGACACCTGACTTTGATTCCGACACCTGACTTTGATTCCGACACCTGACTTTGATTCTGACACCTGACTTTGATACTGACACCTGACTTTGATACCGATACCTGAGTTTGATTCTGACACCTGACTCTATGCAGTTTCTGGGCTAGTTGTAAAACTTAGATGATTCATTAGATTGCAGAAAAATACATGACCAGGGTATTGCCCAGTCGCACAAGCCCTTCTTGCTCAGTACCTGAAATAAAAACTCCACACCAATTTTGGATTAAATTGGCCACAGCAGCCATTTTATTAAATAAAATAAATAACCATTTTAAAGTGCAAACAAAACCAACAACACCCCAACACTGTCAGTAACCCTGACCCGACGACGTAGGTCCTCGAGGCCCAAAACCCAAGTTTTTTACCACTGGTCCCCTGAGTACCAGCTCTGTTACCCCTAGCCGTTCCACACCAGCTCAGGGGCACCAATTGAATTAAGCTCCACGGTGCTCACTATCCCAGAGGGCCCTAAAGCCCTTAATACCCCTTTAACCATAACCAAAACAAAGCCCAAATGGTCTGGGGAGTCCAGCCCCTACCGTGGGGCCCTCCCCACCACAACCATTTCCGATACCCAGCCTCGAGGACCCCCACCGCCATAGCCACTGTGACAGATAAAACTCCCCCACAGACCCCTAAACCAGAGAGGGTAGGTGAAACAAAGGGCGGGTGGGCGGGGGGCTTCTCCTGCGCTCTGAACGAGAACTGGTGGGAATCTTCCCGCCTTTACTTTAAATACCCCCCCCTTCCTCCCATGTTCCCTCCCCTACCCCTCCCCATCCATTACCCACTCCTCTACGGCCGCTTTAACCCCTTGTTGTCTCCTTTCTTCTGTGCTCCAGGCTAACACCGGTCATGCAGGCCTCCCTTTTCAGTCTTCACCCTCGGTCCGGCCTCACTCGCAGTGAAAATGCTGCAATTTCCAAAACAGTTGCGGTTTTGGAAATCGCAGTATGTCAATTCTATTTACGGAAATGCTGGCGGTTTCACTATAGGAATAATGGAAGCAGAAAGTCCGCAGAGGAAACCTCGCCAGACTTTCTGTGAAAATCTCCGAGGGAAAAACTGTGATGCATTTCTGCCAAGGTTTTTCCCACAGCGCTTTTTTGCTGCAGCCTGCTACGTGGGGCCTCAGCATAAAACATTTGATAAATGTTAGAGAAGTTATTTGGATGTATCTTTGCAGCACAGTGTTGTAGGTCACGCTCCTTTACTATGAGTCCACACCCCTTTTTGTACAAGTAATAAAAGTATTTAAAACACATTATAAATGTGGCGCACAACATGTTAGAGAGTTTATTTGGTGAAAATGATACCAGAATTATGGAGCATTTTACTTGATAAATCTCCACCACTGTATGTGCTGGCTGGCTTGTATGTATATGAGAAACTCAGATGATGTGTGAGTCTGATCTCTGACTGAGTCAGGTATCAGACAACTTTGTGTCAGACAACTTTTTATCAGACTCATGGAGCTCTCAGCCTGCAGCCTTATACAAGTATCTTCTACTACTGAGTGTGAGCAGTGATGTCACTCAGAGGTCAGTCATCCTGGCCAATCACAGTGTAACATTGTATGTGCTTCATAGCTCATTGCTGACTTGTGACTCAATCAGATATGAAAGTCAGAAGTCATCTAAGTTTTACAACCAGCCTAGAAACTGCATAGAGTCAGGTGTCAGAATCAAAGTCAGGTGTCAGAATCAAAGTCAGGTGTCAGAGTCAAAGTCAGGTATCAAAGTCAGGTGTCAGAATCAAAGTCAGGTATCAAAGTCAGGTGTCAGAGTCAAAGTCAGGTATCAAAGTCAGGTGTCAGAATCAAAGTCAGGTATCAAAGTCAGGTGTCAGAATCAAAGTCAGGTGTCAGAATCAAAGTCAGGTATCAGAGTAAGGTATCAAAGTCAGGTATCACTGTTGTAAACTGCTATTAATCTGATGTTTGACTCTGATATCTGAGGATGTCCTAATATGGACACTGTATGAATGAACATAATCAATTATGACTTATCAGATTAGACGTGATAAACATTCCCGCAGTTTTATTAATCATGTTTATTCTTTTGCTGTCCTTGATCCCTAAGAAATTGACTCATTGCATATACCTCACAGGATACAGCAGGCGTCACAGGAAGTTGACTTTATTTGCCATGCTTCACTAGTTATACAGTAACCTGTCTCCAGCCTGATTCACTATTTACGGAGAAGCAGATCACTTCTGTCTTACACACTCCTCAAGGTTCACAATGTACAACATGACAGCAGAGCTGCCTAATCATTAACCCATAGTTGTTACTACATATCAGTGCACAGTCCTGGAATGTCCCTACAGACACCGTCTAGTATCACGCTCGATTCATCAGATTATAGGAGTTTATCATTGTCATGTGAGACCGGAGAGCTGTGAATGTGCAAAAATGTGCATTAAACCCAGCCTGCCATGGATCAGTAACTAATGTGAACTTAAAGGTGTTTTCCAGGCAAACTGGAAGGGACACCCACCTACTCCCAGCCCTCTGTTCTAGCATTGGGTCCTCCATTCAGGTTGGATGAAGACACAGGATCATCAAGTACAACCTGTAACCCTACAGTGTTGATCCAGAAGAAAGCAAAAAAAAAAAACACCTAAGAGGCTGATACCAATCACTGTCCTCAGCGATCACATATTGGGTACCGGTAACGAGACTGCTAATGTGTCACCAATACCCAACACGTGCCCCCTCGGCCAGTGCCCACAGTGGTCACCTGAGCCGTTTCACATAGCTCCAGGTAGTGCAGGCACAAAATGGACAAGGACTGTATTATACACCACATGTGATCCTCTGATATGAATGGGCACTATGCAATGCTTAGTTTCCCCCGTGGTGGCCCTGCAGGGAACATCAACCCTTACTGCCAAGATTTCCCACAAACCACAGCTGATCGCAGTGTGGGAATATACGCGCTGCAGACATGCTGCGATTTCCAAAACCGTTGTACAAAGGAAAGCTTTGTGAACTTTTTATGAAAAGCTCTTCGGGAAAAACCCCGATGCGTTGCCGCTGCGGTTTTTCCCGCTGCACTTTTTTGCTGCAGCCTGCTACGCGGGGCCTTAGCCTTAATGGCGTCATGTCAAAGGGAGAGAGAACGCACAGAAATCACTCACATAGGTTCTCCACCAGTCTCTGGGGAATTATGTGAACCCAGTGGTGGCCAGAGGCTAAAATGTATCAGCGTGTTTGGGTCCATAAAGAACACACAAGGGTCAGTAGTTCTGTTGGGGTATATTTTTAAAGGTATTTTAGGGTATGGGGTTTTTTACTCTTTTTTTTAACCCACTTCTAGTTTTGGTTTCATAAATTGCATAAAAATGACAGTAAGTGATCAAGCACCTTTAGTAAGTTTACCCATTGTTGTCTAGAAGGAAATCCCAAGGAATAAGTCATGTTACAATTACAATGCTGCACTGAATAGGAATTAATCAGTAGGTAGGCGTATCTAACCTTTCAGATACCTTTCTAACCTGTCCTGTGTGTACATGACTCTGTGAAGTGTCATTGACCAGTATTGATGTTAATAAAACACTTACTATTTCCTCCAGCAGCCTGTTTCCAGGATAACATGAAAACTCTGGGGTGAGAAGTTACCCCAAGTCCTCTGTTTGGGCTGTGTCCCCCATTCCCTCCCATGCAGCCCGCTCACATTTATTGTGATTGTGACATCACTTCTTATATCACTAGTACCCAACATGTTACTTTTCTTCTCTCTCATTTCTTCTCCTTCTTCCCCTCTTCATAGATTTCTATAGTCATATATAATTTGATACTTCACTAACCAAGACGGATTCAGCAGAGATTTCAGAGTGAATGTCAGTTGAGGGAACATGAGGAAGAGGTTAAGACTGAGGCCCCACATTGTGGAAATTCAGCTTTTTTTGTTGCAGATTTTGTTGCGGTTTTTAGAGTCAGGAGTGGATTGAGCAGAAGGGAGAAGTATAAGAACTTCCTAAATATTTCCCATTCCTTTTGTAGCCATTCTTGGCTTTGGCTGCAAAAAACGCAGCAAAATCTGCAACAAAAAAAGCTGCGTTTCCGCAACGTGGGGCCTCAGCCTAAAAGAGGAGAAAGAAGTATTTTTCTCTGATGAATTATATTACAAAAGTTTCTTATATTAGCTTGTACTATTGATTTATGAATGATTTCTTGACCATTTTCATGTATCTGCAAAATACCTCCACCGATCACAAGAGCGAGGCTCCCGTATCCCTTGTTTTAGAGAAGCGGTCACGTATGTGCACTCCTGCTTCATAGCAAAATCTGACTATCCCAGATAGCCAAGTCAGTGTTCACCTACATGAGCCCCATACACTTTATATAAGGGGCGGCGCTCTATTCTCTTGTTTGGCGTGGTTACCATTGGCGGGACTCCCATCGACACTGATCACCTATCCCATGTGCTACATGTAATGTTCAGCTATTGCAGAATAAAGCCTCAGTCCTGATCTACAGTATGTTCTCTTTGTATTATCTAGAACATCCCTTACAGTACAGTTCAGACCTGAGCATTGTGCTGTATATGGCAGCGCTCGGCCATTTCTTAGGGGCTGCTGAACCCTCACCTAAAGTCTGTTGTCAAGGGTAACAAAAAGTGAGACTTTTCCTGTCCAAGCCATTGATTTCCCGTAAAATAAAGCAGTGACTGAAAAAAATCTGGCAAGGGCTCAAAGTCCTTCAGCTAACAATAAAACAATTATTTAGGATTTCCTAGAAATAACATGATAAATCGCCAAACCGATATGTAAACAGCAAGGCTACGCTATGTACATCAGAAATGTTTACTGGATTTTGTTTCCAAGTGTATACTGGATATAAACTACATACATGTAGACTTGTATATATACAGTGATGTGCAAAAGTTTTAGGCAGCATCGCCATTCCATGGCGGTTTTCTGCTGAGATGAATGGGCCTAATCATCGGGGAATCTCGAGCAGCGGACTCAGCCTCAGAATCTGAGGCAAGATTGAGCAGGACGCTTATGTTTTCCGCGACCTGCTGCGTTCTCTGCCTCCTATTGAATACAATGGGAGTCACAATTAGGGCGCAATCTGCTGCTGATTTTACAACAGAATCTGCCACAAAATGTGGGACAGATTTGGCCATGTGAAGGGGCCATTACTGTACTTTTCTATAGTGGCCTGTCCAATGTGTGCATCTGTATAATGGAGGTGTGCAGCTATGCTACAGGACATCTTTATTGCTATTCAGATGAATTAGAATGTATCAAGAACGTGGTGTGAACAGAGCCTAGAATGTGTAATCATCTGTCCATGAAAAACTCTTGCATCACGTTGACTAACATCCTGTGTCCTGACCCCTCGCTCCTGATGGTTACTATACGCAGATGTTGCATAATCCATTCATTCAAGCGTCTGTGTTTACTCTGGAGATGGATGCTGTCAGCATGTAGTAGTGCTATAGTAGCACAGACTGTTATTGTGAGTCACTTGTTGTAGGTGGCCTGTTGGTTAATCCGTCTCACCATGTACCCGGGCGTGTAACCTTGTCACTTCCAGGAAATACAATGTACTTGTAACAGGAAGTACAGCGGTAGCAATGGCTCCTGGGCCCTGAGGGGGGCCCCAAAGGTTCCTCTGTCACATAAAATATACCATTATTGTAAATGGCACAGGGGAGGTAAGGGCCTCATTTCAAGGGGTTGTCCTTTTATGGACACCAATCCACTATTCACAGGACAGGGGTTAAGTGTTTGCTCGCTAGGGACCCTATCGCGGACGGGGGACCGAATGTTCCCTTAAGACATCTTTGTCCTTTCTTATTTGTACTCTTATCTCCAATCACTCTTTTTTATGTATTTTAAGGGTCTTTGGCAAGCCATAAAGTTTTAAAAGGATTAAGCCATACATTTCTATGGCCCCATACACACACGTGTAGTTTTCCAGGCTACAGAAAATAGCAGCAAAATATGGAGCAGCTCCTATACCTATCTGTATTTGCAGCTCAGTCAATTCATTTCAATGTATGGGTCAGTGAAAATCACGGATGAATGGATACGGATCTGTGTGTCACCCCTGCCGTTTTTACTGACCCGTACACTACACACGTGCATGTAGCCTTATGCAGGTAGAAATAAAACTTGCCAGTGAACTCCGCGTAGGGCCCTGGTTATTAACTTTTCAGCTGGAAGTCTAGTTCCTCTGCCTCCCTTGCTGCCTCCCTGACTCATGGTCACATCACTGACTCTGCTCTACTCTATGAACCTGCAGCTGGAGTACAGCAGAGTCATTGACGCCACAAAGAGCCAGAGCGGCAGCAGGGGAGGCAGCGGGCAGAGAATTACAGGAGCCCACTGCACTCTGCAAGGGAAATCATCCGGCCTCCGGGAGACCAACATATATAAAATAAAGTTTATCCAGTGCGGGGGATGTACTGGCTTTATTTCTCCCTGCACAACCCCTTTTAAGCCATTAGTCTAATAAACAAGTAACTGTTAACAAATAACAAGCCTATAATAAGATGCAGCATTTGGCTTCAGAACTGTGGCTGGTTTCAGGATGTGGGATCGGAGGTGCATTGTCTCAGATCGATACGTGGTCTCGTCTTTCAGAATGTTCACAGGAAGATAATGGTTTTCTGGCCTTTTTGCTGAAAGCTCCTGTAGCCCTATTTGGGGGGGGTATGAGTATTATCCCTCCCGCAACAGACTCTGGCGCTGACCTGTGTGTATAATGGGACCTGAAGCCTTCGCTGAAGGGAAGAGTGGGAACATATATGAAATATATCAGTGCCTCCACCCAGGATAGAGCCTCTGTATTACAGGGAGGATCTCTTCCTGGGACTTACCCATGAAGTACAGTTAGTAGCCTTAACAAGGATCACTGTACTAATCTCACAGTCTGAAGAATACATACAGATACCACATAAGGTTATAACAGTAGCTTTATAAGTATCAACAGGGTAATAATACATACATACAATATACTCAGAACACAGCAATACTACAACAACCAGCAAGTCCTCAACCGTCTTAGGTTATATACCCGGGTATATATATAGATATATAGCAAGAGTCCAGTGCACAATACCTCCAGGCAACAGAAGAGATGCAGGGGCCCCTGTGGATGACTGTGGATCCTCGGATTCTTCCAGGAGATGACAGACAGCCGATCAGGAGATGATGATGGTGGTG